>JARHVA010003301.1:1365000-1867500 GCA_037957365.1 Torreya grandis
TAAGTATAATTGTTATATCTAAGTACTTGTTCATCATGAGTGTACCAAAAGAAAATACTCTGATGATATATAAAAACCATATCAATGTTTTTTGACAATCTTTATAACTTTCATATTTGTACAATATACTTATATGGATGATCCTTTAAGAATTTGAAATTTAAACTTATTTATAGATAATTATTCTTGAATATATGGATTTCATCTATATATATTCAAGCATGTATAGCTATGTACATAGTTTTTCAATTTAGGGTTTGCATACAAGTATTTGAAAACATCCCAATTTCTCTAATATTGTGATACATAAATTTTCATCAAGTACATAGATAAATAGATCACTCAAGCTTTGACTATAAAGCTATGCCATAAACACACATCCAAATGCATTTATATTCTTATGTTATCTATACACATGCCTTCGTACATATTATACTCAAAGTATACAATGGTAGTAAACTATACACAAACCATAACTCTCAATAATTTTTTTTTAACCCATACTATGTAATTAATTCAATACAAACATATTTATATTCAAAATAAGCATGGAGGTAAAAAGGTTAAACTTCCCCTTAAAAATATCTAATGATGACTTAAATGTTTAGAATTCCTTTCATAATCCCTTAATGCTTTCGGCACATGTTAATATTTTTACATGGTTCTTAATCTAACCATGGAATTATAATTGTATCGATACACCCCTATGAAATGTGTGTGTGTGTGTGTGTGTGTGTGTGTGTGTGTGTGTGTGTGTGTGTGTGTGTGTGTGTGTGTGTGTGTGTGTGTGTGTGTGTGTGTGTGTGTGTGTGTGTACACTCCACAAATAAATACAATTATATACATTCCATATGTCATTCACAACAAAGTATAAAATTTTCCATATGTCATTCACAACAAAGTTGGTATACACTCCACAACTAAATACAATTATATACATGCCATGATAGATATCTCACATGGCATGACTAATTCCATAAGCCAAATCAGTTTAATGATCTATGACATGGAAATTTCATTGAATATTATTACTATATATTAAATAGTTTATATATTGTTTATATATTATGGTTTATATTACCATATACAATGACACCAAACATAGAATACAATGTTTCCGAACATAGAATATGTATAAATTGTTTATTACTTACAAGTGACACCAACCATAATAAGTAGTGATGCCAACATATTAACTGGTAATAAAATAAATGTATAGTGATTTAATCTATCATCGATTCTTAAAGAATTTTTTTGCAAATCCAAATTTGTAGAATGCAAGTCAATCATCAAGCTCATAACTTAGAGATAATAATTTTGGTTGATCATGAAGATGTATATTATATATTATATAAATATTGGTAATGTTATCATATCCCTAATAATGTTATGATAGTGATGTTAATATGAGTTGGATAATGTTCAAGACCTATAGTTAGTTCTAGATGTCTACCATTATCATAGGTATTTGATATATAGATAATAATCTAAGCCTACTCTTAAATATATAAAATTTCTGCCCAACATACCATTTACAAAATTACCATTATAGTAAAATAAAATCACTACCCATAAATTTATAAAATTGATGCCAATAATTTTATAAAATTGCTGCCCAAAATTGGCTGAAATTAGATATCAATGCCCATAAATTTATAAACTCATTGTATCCTAAGGTAAGAACCCATATTATCATCGCTATATATTCATAAGTTTTTATGTGATGATAAACTTAATTACAACTATAATCACCTATACAAATATGGATTAAAATAATGATATACACCATTAAATCTATATATAAATCGATTTTCAAATGATATATTTCAAAATCCATATTAAAAATATTATACTATGGTTTATATAGTATAGAATAATAGTATGTAGGTTGTAACAAATGGAATTTTTACTCTTTAAGCTATTTAAGTTGAACAAGTATCATAAATCTTAAATTATCATTATATATAAATGTAAATTATTACTATTCATGCTTAGAGACTCCTATATTTAAAACTTTCCATCTAGCCTACACATTTATGCAGGACCACACCCACACCATTTATAATTTATAGTGGGGCAAACTGCATTAAACAAAATTCATTATTAATGGAGTCATGGCATTGATGGATCTCCCAGTTATTAATAGTTAAACATTATTTAATTAAAGATTATATTATATTAGATTAAGGATTTTAGTGATTACCTATTTCATAGGTGTATATACAACTAATATAACCAAAATTACATAGAACTACTATTTCATTCTATAAGATTGTTTTTTTGCCTTTTTGTTTCTAAGAAACATCTAATTTAGGTTGATATACTATTGGGTATCTTTGATCTCATATGCATTTACATTTATATACATTCAAGTGATTGCAATTATATTTATTAATACAAATTTATAAATATCCTAAATTTAAAATGCAAATAGTTGGCAAAAACTTTGTTGTTCATTTTTTGTTACTTGTTTATTTTCTCCAATACCTATCCTATTCTCCATTTTGCTTTTGTTGCTTCTCCCTTCTTCTCTCTTTCCCTGGTTATCGTTTTTCTCTAATAATTCCCTTTTAATAAAAATGGGTGTGGTCTTTTTCTTTAAAGATCTTTCTTTTTTTGTTAGCTTTTATTAATTTAATATCTTTATTTATGTTATGGATCTTCCTTTTTGTTTTTATTTATTTGTTTTATTCCTTTTTTCTCAAATCATAAGATTTAATTTAAAACTTTCCCTTAAATTTAAATCTTTCCTCTTTTTTTTTCTCTTTTTCTTATTATAATATATTTATTAATATTTTCCAATTAGATTAGCATGTTAGATTTGTCTCATTAAAAATAAATCTATAAATCATAATTAAGTGAAATTATGTTAATCTTGTTCCTAGCATATTAAATGATCACACTCATAAATAAGTCATGTAATACAAATTCCACAAAACTAATAACTATGCTAGTAAATCATGACTAAAATGATTATTTAATGCATATGGCATTAAAACAATTTATGCTATCCACTCATTATGCATCTAACATATGTTAGTTATCTATGGTGAGTATAGGGTACCATTTGATTTCTCTATCATCCTTTGACATCATGATCTATGTCACCCTACCTAATGATGCTCTTCCTCTGACATGTTATAAGAGATGAGTTCCCCTACATAAACCTTACAATAAATTAGGTAGTTAGAAAATAATAGTCATGATATATATACATCATAAAATATACATACAATGACAAATCATCATGAACTTAAAAAAAAAAATTACTTATAGCTAACTCATAACAGGGTGATCATGTAACCTAAGAAATAACATGTTTCCCTATATCAACATATATCTTATATTATAGTTAAAAAATAGCCAAATCTAAATTTGTCAGCTTTGGATATCCATGTATAATCTAGAAAGTTTGTATGGTGAGGAATCGGTATGTAACAATTGGCCTTATTGAGAACAGTTGTTTTGAGTAGGAACTAGTGCTCTAAAAGTGCTAGTAAAATTATGATTGAAACTATTTTATGGAATTTATTGAGTGATCTACCCTTGACCTTGTGAATTAGGTTGATATGGAGTCATGTTGAATGGATAAGGCTAATAGGTAGCTTGATAAAGATCTTGTTTTGTTCTATGAGATATAAGTTACTACTTCTCCAAGGCCACTATCTTCTTACTTTATGCCTTAAGTATCCCTTCAAGTTTAACCAATCTATCTACCTGACTAGTATCTGCCTGCTCATGGTTGGTTGGAATTGGTATGGTGGTAATGGTACACATAAGAGGTTGTTTCTCTAGGAAGAAAGGCATGAGGGACCTTGGTGTAAGTTTTCCTACTTGTATGAGATAGTTTTCTACCCTTATTACCACTTCATAGGCATTAGGTAGTGTGTTACCACCCATGGACTGTATCATGACTATTACATCAAAAGTTAAGGATCTCAAATAGTATAAAAAGGCATAATTGGGAGTGGTTTTTAATACTTTTGGGATCTTATCCAAAGTTTGTTGAAACTTGTAGTTAATTTCCACCATAAACTCTTGAATATCCATTTTGATTATGGTCAATAACTCCACCATGGACAGGTGGTCACTTCTATCCTCAAAATGCTTGCATATGTGCTCCCTAAACTCATGTAAAATGTTGATAGATGTAGGTGCCATAAATCTATACCATTGAAGTACATTACCTCTCAATGAAGTATATAATAACCTCATTTCTACATTTTATTGAGTCATATTATGTGTTAAGCAAAGGTTGGCTATGTGTGAAATGTGTTCAATAGGAATGGTAGAGTTATCTCCTATGAAATATATAAGGTTTTTAATTTTAGTAGCAAGTATATCATCAAATTGGTTTATATTTAGAGGGCTGCCACTACTTAAGGGCATAAATGTTTGGATTCTAGGCCTATCCATTACAGTTGTAGGAGTTGAAATAATACTTTACTAGGAAATATTAGGATAAGTAGGGGTGTAGGATAGGGATTAAACCTAGGTTATCTCTTCTTCCTAGTAAAATCCAAGGGTAATTGAATAAAATCAACTTCCTTACCATTTGATGAAGACCTTATGACTGATTTTGGCATGAAATTTGAATATAGACCTACCACTAGAGTGTTTTAAGCTCCTTGAGATCACCAAATGCTACAATTAGTTTCTCTAACTTGCTTGAATTCTAGTCCCACTAGGCTTACTAGAAACTATTATTAGTTTAGAATTCATCCTTGGGGCAAAGGTGTTTTAGACTTAACTCATCCAACTGATATAATGGGATCACCTCTAAGTGTGGGTAGCATATTGAGTGAGATGAATTTCTAGTTTTGAGGGTAGCTCCCTTGATGCATCATCGAAGATCAATTCTTAAACCTATTTTCTTATAAATGAAAAGAGATATAAGGATGCATTAAAAAAACCTACCAATAATTTTATTCCCCTTTATTTAACCCTTCAACAACACTTATGAACAATACAAGGACTAGTGACTAAACCACTCTCTCCTAAATACTCCTAAAAATCAGTGCTTCACATGGAAGATATGCTATATGACTAAAAATTGAGGGTGATGAATGGGAGGTTTGATTTAATACACTACCAATTAGATTCCACTCCAAGCATAATCACTAACACTTTCACACACCATATGACCTGCATAGAATAATCTCCTAGAAATTAGGTGAGAAATAAGGTCCTATAAAGAGAGATAAGACTCAACCACTTGTGTAAATAAATAGGTATAAAACATACTAAAATAGCATGGATAATATGAACCAATACTTATATTATTTCAAAGGTTACAAGGTACAATTGAGAAGAATTTATTCATACCCTGCTGAGGGATCCATACAATGGCTCTTAAAGCCCATTTTATAGAACATGAGATTGGAAGAAAAAGAGAATATGGAATATAAATATGTATGAGTGGAAATTATTAACTTCATTCACTCAAATATTAGTTTAAAACATGAATAAGGAATAATAACCATTCCATAACTCCTCCCATGTGCTGCCTTGGCTACATAATGGCTTTTAATGAGCCCTTATGTGTAAAAGTGTAGTGGATTACCTTATTTTGGTCATGGTTGACCCCATGAAGATTCCATTAAATTTGAAACTACTAATTCACTCCTTTACATTCAAAGAGATGTCATGCACCCATTATGAGAGGTAGTTACTTGTTTTAACATGTCCATTACTCACCTAATTGCCACCTTCCATGCCATTATTATCCTATTCAATACACTACTCTCTTAGTGGGTGAGGTACCTAGGGTTTAGAGTATTTTATGTGAGTGATGAGCCTAGTAATTAATTGAATAGTTTTTCATAATAATATTCATACCTTTGAGAGTCTCATCACTATGTGAATAGGCTTGCAACACTCCTTTCTTGATTAAAATGAAGGTCTCTTCAATTAAGTTTAAGTCTACTTATTAGACTTGTTTGCACTACTATTGGATTTTAAGAGTGGTTTTTTGGTACAATTATTATTTTATATATTACTAATAGGCCTTTCTACTCACTTAGGACCCTCAACATGCTTGGAAATATGAAATCAAACCCAAAACTAGACCTTAAAAGTCATTTTATTGCATACTTGGCCTCCTACATGACAAATTAATGATGTACATAGCTAATAAAGGACCTATAGGTGTCTTAATGATTTATTCATGGTTTTTCATGGTCATTAGAATCATTAAGAAGAGTCTCTTGTCTACCAAGTTCTTGATTAGGGTTTTGGAGAGTTTAGAGTGGCCTACCATCTTAACAATGGTTTATAAAGCAAAGGCCTTGGACTAAAAACTTAAGGTCATTAATGTTGAGTATATATACCCCATAAAACCTCCCTAATATATACTAGTCCCATGCACCTTTTATAGTGAGTTCTAAGTAAAATTTGGTAGCCTTCGGGTCTTCACTAGGCATTTTTGGCATACTCATATTGTTAAGGATTATTCATAAAGATGCCTCCCTAAAACCAACTATATCCACCATTTATGTTAATTTCATAGTGTTCCAAAAATTCCCATAATATCACTAGGCCACATGTATCTTATCATGTAATATATGATCACTTGAACTAATAGCTCAAAATGGCAGACTGGGGTGATGGAGCTTGAGGAGGGCTATTAGGCCAAATTTCCACTTCCCCTATATTCCCATACCTAAAACATATTTTTCAAGACTTATAACACCATAATACATCCCTTTATGTCATTATGTCTTTTTGAGGAGATTTATATGTCATAATAATGAATTTGGGGCTTTGAGGGCTTAAGAAGGGTTTTAGGCCTTATAGGCCTAAATTGATCCTTAAGACCTTATACCACATGTAGGTGTTTTATTGAATTTATGGTATTATTATCACTCTTTTATATTTAATCCCAAAAATTTTCAAATCCTTACAATGGTTCATACCCCACTTTTGTCATTATTACCTTCTAGGTTTGTCATGACCATCCTTAGCCCCATTTGAGTGCTTATACTAGTTGACGCTAGAGAACTGAGTGGTCTATATCTTTATTTTCCTTATTTATGATATATTTTGAGCCCTCACAAAATGTGTTCTCACATTTTTTAACACTTATTTAACTAGGTTCTCCCTCATACTCTACCATCAAAACCATTCTATAGCCATACACACAGGATTGTGTGTCATGAATGCTCAGTCAGGCCTAGGTAACTCTCTTAAACTTAAATATAACTTTAAAGGTTAAAAATAATGTATATATTCTATAAAATATCATGGGGTCACTTCACATAGATTTTTTCCATCATAATTTAGACCATCTAGGTACTCTAAATGACTGGGTAGACTTGTGTGCATTCATCCAACTATGTATGCAGAGTTAGGGATTCCTAAGTTAACTTGTTTTAGTCATGTGTTTCATATTATTTTATCTTTGAAAAATATAACCTTTATACCCTTATCCTATTTTTTATATCCCACCTCAATTCATATGTGGCATTTTCACTCCCAAAGTTGGAGAAAACCTACATATAGTCCTATAGGTGGTGATTGGGAGCACTTAACTATATTTGGAGCCTTCCCACAAGTCAATGATCAAGAGAAAGGTTTTATAGGCCATACATGGAACATAGTTGAAATCTTTAAAAAATTAGAAGACTCACTCAAGACATTCATCTTGACAATTATATATCCCTCTCTTGGATCTACCTAATCTCAACTATATGTGGTGATTAGGTTGAAACTCTTTCAAATCTGGGCCTCAACTTGACCTTCTAAACTTTTTCATTGGCCTATTTAATGTGTCCAAACATGACTAAGCTTCTTTTCTCATAGTTTCATTGGAATTTCATGGAATTATACATAATTTTGGTCTCACTCTCACCCTTAGGCTTGTGCATAAATACTTAAAATTATAGGTGTATCACATAATCTTTTTGAAGTTCTGAGTCTAAAATTCAAAGCCTATTATGACGTGAAAATATCTTGATGAAGTCATTACATATCAAATGTATTTTGGGAGACCTCATGTGGATTATTACTCCCCATTCAAAACCATTTATTAAGACCCCAAACATCTCTATCTAGATACTTAACAAAGAAATTCATTTAAAGATGATTAATTAGTCATCTTGAGGGATAAATTGAAATGTTGGAGCCCACAAAATCCTTAAAAATTCTAATAAACCTTAAACTATGCTAAGAGGCTTATGAATGCATTTGGAGCAAGTTTATGGGTTTTGGTCTTGAGGTCTTTAAGGAGGCTTGTTTTTTTTGAGAGAAGGGCTCTTCCACATGCTCAAATCACTCTAGACACCTAAAGAGGACATCATTTATATACTTTAATATTTAATATTGATTTTCATAAAGACAAGTTAAGTCATGCTTGAAGATTATTTCCTTCTTTCACATGGTAATCATTAAGGATATTTAAGAGACCTATTCTAAGCAAATGGTGACTAGGTGAGGTATGTGAGGAACCTATAAGAAGCAATGGAAACTTGCACTAATCATCCTTATGCTCTGCTCCATGAAAACATAGGAACCCTACACATAATTATAACTTACCTATAAGGGACATTATGTATTGTTATAACCATGTAAGTGTCATGAGAAGACGATCATAGGGGTCTAAAACACTCAACGGGCACTTAGATACCTTTCATTATGCTCAAGAAATCATAATATACTCAAACTTTTGATAAATCTACTTGTAGTTGAGCTTATGGGGTTTAAAGGCCTTAAGACCACCTATGGGTTTTAGTGATTGTTCATAAAGCTCATGACCTTGATCTAAAAACCAATGCCATTGATAACAAGCCTAGTGACCTTACCTCTAGATAAGAGCTTAGGATCTGACTCCTCTTGTATAGACCATACCATCCCACTCAAACTAGTTTAGAGAGCTTGTTCAGAGCTTGATGGAGGTTCCACTACACTTTCTGCCCTTTTTGCACATTTGAGACATGGATTCTCCTTTTAGGTGACTGCAAGGGATCCCCATAAAATATCTGACCCCTTATAACTTTTACTTTTTTGTACAAATTCATACAAGTTTTGGAAAAACCTGTAAAACATCAATCTTCTACATTTTCTCAAGTTTTGAGATATTCAAAGACTATTGGAGGACAAGATGATGGAAATGAGGAGTCAAATATGTTTTCAAAATAGAAATTATGGATGTAATGAAGCTTAAAGGTCATGTTTCACATGTGTGGGTCCCTTCTTGGTAAATGAAATGCATTTGACTCCTAAAAAACTTCCTTTCACATGTAAAACCTCCTTAGAAAGATATTATCATGACGTTCTTTTAGAGACTTTTAACTCTTGATAATGACTCAATGATGTCTTAAGGGTCATAAACATATAATTCACATGGTTTAGACACCCTTTGAAGGCAAAATATGCATAATTTCAAATGAAACATCAATTGAGGAATATATCTTAACATATGCTAAATAACTAATGAACCTAAAAACTATCAAGACAAAAAATATCAATAGGCCAAGATTATAAAAAATAGCTTATATTGATTCATATTGAATGACTTGAAAATATTTACAAATTCAAACCATGCTTAAATAAGCCTCAACTCAAAAATTAGAGTTGACATGGAAAAAGAAAATATAAAAAAATGCTTATTTTTAGTAGCCGTTATATAGTAAGTTTTGCATGAAAGTGCACATGGCTCTAACAATTTCCCTAAATATCCTAAATTCTAAAATTACCCTATGGGATGAAATTCAACTAAAGTTGTCATCTAGTTCTAAAAATATACAATTTCTAAAAATATAAAATTCTTAAAAAATCATTAAACGTTAATTTCAGATGCTCAGATGATCATGTTTGGCCTCTAAGAAATATTGAAATCAAATCTAAGGGGATAGAGTTCCTTGGGTCAAAATTAAACTTTTTGAGACAGTCATTTTGGCATGTGGAAGATCTCAAATAGAAACATGGGTCAAAAGTTAAGGCCTTCATAAGGTTGGCCTATTTCTATACATCAATAACCTTAAAGTATGATAAGGCCTTAAATAAGGGCTATCATCCTTCCTCAAATTATCCCCTGATCTCATTAATTATTCCCCTATTCATGTAGGTTCTTGGCATGCTCAAATGAGCATATGAATGACTATTCATTGTAGTGTGTTAAATCACCTTCCATGAGTATATTTAGATCACAAGGACTGCCTTAAGTCTTTTTATATAATCTTAAACATAATTAACAAAAATTATTCCTTGACACAACTTCAAACAATGTGAGATGGGGACTTCCTTAAGTCTTTTGGCATGACTCACTACTTGAACTTATTGCCTCGCTTCCTAAGAACAACTGACCCTATTTTGGGATGTCAAGACATTTCAAATATTGAAAAAGATGACCAAGGATAAGTTCATGTGTTTTTTAAGCATAGGCTAACCCTTTCTAATACCAAGGGTATAAATACATCAATATTTCCCTTATTCAAAATCATGTCTGAGCTAAGGGACAAAGGTCATTGTTCCTAGCAAGGAATCCCCTAACCTTGTCCTTTTAGTTATAAAGGGATTATTTACACTCCTTGCTTTCTAAAGTACCACCAACCCAAAACACTAGGAACTCCCTCTGAATATGATTCCCCCAACCCTCTATCTTCACCTTAAGTATCTTCTCCAAATTCCAATCCATATTATTTATTGCATTTATAGGAGGAAGATTAGGATGAATCCATTTCTAACTTAGCTTCATTAGAAGCAAAAGGTTTCAATTAGATCACATGAAAGATAGGATGTACCTTCACGTGTTTATTCAACTTTATCTTGTAGTCAACCTTTCCCACTCAATCCAAAATCTCATATGTCCCATCATACTTGTGGACCAAGGACTTTGTTATTCCATTGGAAGACTTGAAAACTTATATCTCCATCCTCAACATTACCTTACTACCCACTAGTAACTTTGTGACCAACAATAAAAATATTTCCTTCCTAAATTTATTTGTAAAATGAGCATCCCTATTAAAGATGGTACTCAAGGGGATCCTCCAATACTTCACCACATTCCTAAATAAATACCCTATAGTTTCCTCTACCTTATAAGGCTTATTACATATGATGAATTTCTCATACTTGGAAAATTTATTTCTAATAACCATGATTCTATAATTTCCATTTAAACATGGAAAACTAGTGATAAAATCTATACTCACACTCACCCAAGGTCTCACATGAACATGCAATATTTGGAGAAGGCCTCTTGGTAATTGATGCTTAATATTATCTTATTGATAGATCAAATAAAAGTGAACAAACTCATCCAAATACTTCAACATATTTGGCTATTAGAAGACCCTTTAAAATAGATCCAAAGGTTGTTTCTACCCAAGGTGACCTACCCACAAAGAATCATGACATTATTTTATCAATTCTCTGTGAAGCTCACCCACTTGGGAACATAGACATGATTCTCAACATAACCATAACATCTCATCTAAAATGTTGAATTATTTTCTTACCTAAAAAACTCTTTCTATGGTCTTAACCGATGTAATATCTTAAGGGTCCTGGACGAAGCCCTCCTGAATATTCTCCATCAACTCTCTTATCAATTCTACCTTACTCTCCCCATGAGTAAACATTGGACTAATTTATGTTGTTTTAATAACCATAAATTACTACTTATTAATTACATTTAAAATGACATTTTACATTCACATAGTATGTTGATCTCTATTAGAGGAATGGATACTAAGAGGGGGGTTAATCAATTGCTCAACAATGTCTATTCAATTCCATTCAACATTCTATGAGACATTCATCCATATGAAAGATTAATGCATAAATAATCAATCATTCAAGAAAATCATAAGAGAACAAAAAAATTTATGTGGGAAACCCTCTTGGGGGATAAAAAACAATGAACCATGCATATGGACTATTATCCTATAATTTTAAGATTCAAAGTTTAGTGAAGTACTAACTTCGTAAGGAGCTTCAACCCCTACCTAGTTGAGTACCCACCCAACTAGTCTTTTGTAAGCTCAATATTGCAAGGAGGATCTAACCCCCTTAGATAACTTATCACCAACAAAGTCACCTCTAATATATTTTCACCTTAGAATATATGTTACTAAATAAGTTTTTATGATAACCTTTTCTTTCACTCTTTACCCTTTAAACTTACTCAACCAATGTAGACATCAAAAATACACATACCATAATTATGAATGTCATAATTCCCTTAAAATAACCTAGGACCTCCTTGGGACCGATATCACCTTTTGACCCCTACTCAACCTAGCCCATATTTAGTTTAACTCAACTTGCTCAACCTAGTCTTTTACCTCTTTTTACCCTTGACCCTTGACCATTGATGGTTAGGTTGACTGTCGATGGTCACCCTGACCATTGATAGTCAAGGTTCACTACCCCAACCAAAATCATGAAAACCACCCACTTTGATTTTCTAATTATATCCCATCTAATTCTAGTTGTGAGTCATTACATGGATGAGTTAATTTTTGAAAGCCTAGTTCATGTGTTGTTACAACTCTCTCACCTTGCTTATAAGAGAGAAGAACAAAGAGGTGAAAATCCATCTTTAAACATATAAAAAAATTTATGAATATACAATTTTTATCGAGATATTTGTGTATCCAAGAGTTTATTTCTGGTAAGTCAATCTCTAGCAATAATCAAACAATCATATCAAAGAGTCAATTTATCATCGCCTTTCCACCAAGCCTTTAGGTACCATTACTCTACCAAAATCAAGATAGATTCCATAAATATATCAACCACATAAATCATCCACTCAATCAACTTCTAGTAAGATAAGTACTTGATTCTTAATATTCATTTACTTTATTTCCATTTCATAACCAACCTAGGTCTTACCCACATTTCAGAATCCATCTTTTAGATCTTGTTAATTAGTGATTTATCAACCCAAATCCAAACATAGTAACTATCAATGGTTGTCTCAACCACCTAAAATCTATCCAAACATTGATGGTCATCTTGAATACTGATGGTCACCTTAACCACCGATGGTCATTCCAACCACTGATGGTCACTATGGCACCAAAAACCAACAAGCTAATTTCACTTATCTCTACCTAATCAAACCTGATTTTTTGTGTTCCTACCTATTCAAGCACCCCTTTCTAATTTTTTTTAGCATAACTCAACCCTCTATCACTAGTATTAATTATTTTATTGCTAATTTAATCATTTTTATCATATTTCTTAGCAAGCTTCCCTTTGTATTCAATATTCAATACCTTTTAATTCATTGATGCAAGTACCTTTCTTTTATTTTTATAAGCTTAATTATTTAAAATGTGTGGATTGATAGCCCCTAAAGAATCTCTCACTTCCAAGATCTAGCTATCACTAGGCAATCCACCCAAATATTTATCTAAAAAACAAGTTTACTTTAGTGCTTTCTTATCTACAAGTTATCCTCCCAAGCCAAATAGGAGCTCTTCATAATCTTCTAATTCAATGCATGCACTATCAATAAAGTTTTATAACCACACTCATACTTAGTTTTTTCTTTTCCTCTTTCCAATAATAAACAAGAAATTCATTGAAACATTGTGGCATGCTCGGTGGGACCCTTGTGTCTCAACTTGGGTTCTTATTTTCTTGCATTCTCTCCCTATTGTTTATTCATTAATGAAATCAAAAGTTTCTTTTAGGCTTAAAATTAAGTGCATACTACAGACACCTAAATCTAGCCATCGATAACCTCCAATTAGGCTTTCGGCCAAATTCCATCCAAAATGCACAATTTGGCCTAAAAATAGTAAAGCATGCTAAATGATGTGAAACTAGCATATTCAAGTGTTGATTTTGGCTAGGATATCCCTAAATCAGGCAATGAAATTTATGGGCTAGAAAACTTTGATTAGATCATTTCCAATGAAAATGCTAATTTTACACCTAGGTGCTCTAGATTGCTCTTTCCTATAAAATCTCTTGCACAAGATGCATGACTTTGTTATTTACTATTGGTAACCTCCAAAATGGGATAATGGATCCAATGCATCTGACATCGCCTTCTAATTTTAATCTAGTCAAATTTTGGACCAATAACAAGGCATTTTTATCAATTTGAGTAATTTGTGCACAAAGTGCTTAAACATGATCAAGAGCTAATTAACCCAAATTAGAGCCTAATAAAGAAATCCACAGAAACTTGTTGAATAATTTGTTTTGGAAATGAATATTTAATATCTACATCATCAGGTGACCTCAGTTCTTGAGAAGAAATCCTTAGGCCATAAATGCCACAAATATAAGGATTCATGCCCTCCATGACTCATCAATGCCTTCCATGATGCCCTCTATGCCTCCTAATTTCACCTTTTTCCAATGTCATGATGAGGATAATTATAAAATTAATTCTAAAAATTGAATTAATCCTTAACCACACATCTCAATCTTGAGATGGATGGTTCAAGTTGATTCTAGACATTCTAAAAAAATTATAAATAAAGAGGCCATGAACATCATTTAAGTTATTTGGGTGCAAATTTATTATTCTCAAATATCTTAAAAAGACATGATTATGCAAAGTTATAATGCAAGATTGGTTTCAAAAGGTTCATGAAATTAGTGTTACCATGCCAAATTGATTCCAAGCCAAGCCAAGCCTCAAGCCAAAGGTGCCAAGGAGAGATGGAGGTAGCCAAGCTTCCATTTCCAAGAACTTCATGAGCACAAAGATGAACAAGCCACTACTATAAACACATTTGGAGCATCCAAGGAAGGTGAATGACTTTTTGTGTTTTATTCCTTACTTTTTAGTTGTGTTTGCCATTTTTTTGTTAACTAAGCTCTCCCTAGTGTCTATGCATAGAGATGTTATGTTATTAGTATGTTTCTTTCATTTTGTTTTCATTTTGGAACTAACACCATACTAACTATCCTATCTTGAGTCAAATTCCTAGATCCCATATGGCATGCCTAGTGGGACTAGATGCATCTCACACTAGAAGAAGATCATTTTGCAACTTTAAAATATTCATTTGGACCCTTAAAACTCTTACAAATTGATTTTCTAACTTTATTTTGTCATTTTTGTTTGCCATAGTTTTACACAGTAACTGACATTGACAAGTAAGACTGACATTAGTTGCATATCCTAACTGATGTTGGTTAGAAAAACTAGCATCAATTGTATACCTACCATTGGCCACATTGGTATAACCAATACTGGTTGGATAATCAATATTGGTTAGAAAATGTAATCGTCATTGGTTATATAAATTGACGTCGGTCACTATGTTTTTCTTAAAACATAGACCTAAGATCTCTTTTTCTAAAGCTCATTATTTCAAACCCAAAAGAGCTTCAAGGCTAAAAGAATGCTAAAATTTTTGCTATAAAACCAAGCTTGACATTTGCTAAAAACATGTTTTAGATGACCTTTTGTATGCTTAAAAATAAATTAGGAACCTTTCTTTGGTGTTTAATAAAAAAACTTAGATGTTTATGGTGAATTTTTTCAAAGTTACAACTAAGACCAAGGGTTAAATGAACCACACCTCACTTTCCCTTTAGGCTTAAAAATGAACTCACATTTTCAAAGCTTTTTGTATTTACTTAGTTGTTTAGATTAAATTTTGTTTAGGAAAAAAGAGGGATGTTGTGTGTATGCTCTCCCATTTGTCCCCTTTAGGGAACCCTTGGAATCAAAAGCATCATTATTATTTCAAGCAGCCTATTCCAAGGCATAGAAATAAAGTCATCTAATGCACTCCCCAAAAACTTTTCAAAGTTTGGTTGACCTTGAAAATGACCCTAAAGTCTTTCTACTTTTATGTTTTCTTTATTTTTATGCAAAATTGCCTTATGAGGGGGACTTCATCACCTCCTAAAAGTTCTTTAGGGAAGTTTTGAACTGGGGTTTCACCTCCCAACATTGACTACATTTGGTTCCTAATTGGAGTTACAAATGGGATGTAGTGGCACTTTGGACATCGTACCACACCGAGTGAATAATAGGATGTAGTGGTTGAAAAAAGGACTAGACATTTTTACAACAAGCCAAGTGATACAGACCCAAAATTCATGATTTTCTTTTGCATTTTTTGGTGTTAAATTCATTATGTAATTGATTCCCCTAGATCATTCAAAAACTTGTTAGATCTTAGACAAATCCCTACTTTCTATAGAAATATTATTGGTATAAGGTGCACCTCAAGGTACATGTCATATTACTATCATTTGAGAGAAGGGGGGGGGTGTAAAAAACCTACTATATAATGTGCATTTACTTTTTGATGAACACTTAAAATCCTCTCAAATGACATATATTCATGGATTCCAATAATACCAAGCAACCTTGTCAGTTTAGGATCTAAAGGTGATTAATTAGTTAGTGTTATCCTAAATTAAAGTCTTGTTTGAAGTCAAACCATGGTGTAAACAAATAATCCAAACCAAATACATGGTCCTAATTTTCCTTTGAACAAAGAGGAATTATGCTACCTGTGTGAGATCATCAATTTTCCTTGTTCAAAGTTCATCAAAATATTGAGAGTAATATCATCCACTTTGGTATAGTTATGATGCCCAATTGCATCTAGACCTTTACCAAAGTTGTTTAAGTCCTTCACTTATAATCTAAATTAAAAATGTCACCTTTATAAGTTCATAGGGTTGATGTGTTAAGTTGGTTTACCATTTGCACTAAACTTGAGGGAACTTAGGTTCAATTTACAATTTGGGTTTAAGGCCATTTTAGACTCAATATCATTATCACCATTTGATAGACTTAAGCCATTTTATGCTAAACACTTGCACTTTGAGTATATGCACCACAACATTTTAAGTCAAGAAAAGTAGTGTTATGTTTTCAAAATTATGGTAAAATGTCTTTTCCTTAAGGAGTTTTTAAAATAAACTTTTTTATCACACCCTTTGGGTAGTATAACTTCATTATACTTCCTAAAACATTTCGAATATTATTTCCTAAACCCTCTTACATATATTTCCAAATTTTTTCCTACATTTTTAGACCAATCTAAGTGTATTTTTTTGATCCTTTGTCTAAATCACAGTTATACCACTCACTTTTGTCTAGCTTATTTTTCAAAAGAACCAAGTTTTATACCATTTTTTTGAGAAAATAAATTATCTCTAAAAAGTACCTTTTGTTTCATAACTTATACCTAGTTGATCAAGTTCATGACCAAGAATCAAATGCCTAGTGTTTTTTAGAAGTGTTTCAAATATGTTAGATTAAAACTTTCATCTATTTAAAGTCTAGATTTTTATGTCATTTGGCCAAGAGTCCTAACACATTCCTTTTTTGAGACAAGATTTTGACACCATGTTTGGCCAAAAGACCTAGCAACTTTTAAATTCCTAGATTAGACTGATTTGAAGAAATTCAACCTTAGAGTTTGGATTTTTTATTTTGAAATGTTAGATACTTCATGCTAGCTTGTTTTCCTCACAAATATTTGTATAAACCTTTTGATCCTTTTGAAAAATCTAGACCAAGTTGGAACATCATCTATTTTAGATTCTATCCTTTTTTAGAGTTTGAAGAACACTTTAACCTTTTATCACAAAGCATTGACTATGGATCCCAACATGTATTCCTACACTCATAGTGGACTCATGTACAATCCAAGGATTAGTAATGTAGTTACATAGGAAAAAATAGTGCAAGACCCCTATACAGATAATATTTCTTATGAGATGGATTCTTATCCCTCTTATAATACTCAATCAAGGGCACAAATCCAAGATCCATTAGCTAACTATCTAGTTAACACACCATCTTATTCAGAACAAGACCAAGAACAAACCACATAATACCTAACTACAATACCCATAGTGGGATGAGCTAGTTCTTCAACAGTCATATTCTATTAATATGGCTTCCATGTATGATCCATTTTTGTTTGAGCAATATTTGTTAGAGAAAAAAGACGAGATTTTGGTTAGAGCCATAGAGGTAGGGACCAAGTTTCCAACAAACTTCCCCCATGATAATTTACCAATTCTAGTAAGAGTACCCCACAATATCATTTATGATTAATAGGCTTCTATCAATCTTATGGCTCTAGTCCAAACAACATACCAAGATCTTAATATATATAATCGAGGTAAAAACATGATGTAATATCACTTTAACCAAATGCAAATAGCATATCAAATCTACCTAAATCTAGCACATGATTTCAATCAAATGAACATGGTGAGTAAGCCTCTTATTGACCTAGTTCCTTAAAAAAGAGTGTTGATAGAGTTAACTAGATAAGATAATCTGAGTTCTGACCCATTGTTACAAACTAATTCAATAGAAAACTTGATGAATATGCCCATTATTAAAGAAGTTTATTTGGCCTCTATACAAAATAGTGAGCCAAATGTAGCGGATAATGTGAAAAAAACATCCAATCCTAATCAAAGTGGTACTAATGCATAAATAACTAGCCAACAACATGCACCTATAGTCAATCCCATGAGTAGATCATCATACTAGGGAATAGGATTTTCTTAACCCCAACCTCAACCAGCTACTTCCTCAAGTGTACAACCTATGGGATTAGGTAATCAAACAATGGATAATGTCACACCTCAATGATAGAATGTGATGAACCCTACTCCTCCTCAACAAGTAACAAGTAGTATTCCACAATAATAGACACAATTTATTATATCAATGCAACAAAGGATAAATACATTGCCACCTCAATTAGGGGTAATAAATGTTCCACCTCACCAAGTAATAATAAACATACCTCTTTAGTTGTAGACTAATATTCCAATTCAAAACCAAGCAATGACTACTCAATAATATGTAAATATTAGTCAATGACAAATGCAAAATCTACAACCTACTTTCACTTCCTCATAGGTATTCATGTAACAAGGAGGTCCCCATGTTTCTCAAGTACCTACTAGATAACCATTGGTTCAAAATGTATCACAAATTTAAAGATAGTGTCTTGGACCATAAGTTACTACTCAACAACAAGGTTTGATTTGTTGGAAGCATGTCCCTTTTCAACCACAATAGGCACAATATGGTTATATCCCTTCATCCCAACCATAAAATCTTCAAATTAAAACCTTTATCACCAACCCAAACTAGAATATTACACAACCAAATATGCAATTTCAAGTACATCATATTCCATGTATGCATATTCTTGGTCTATTACCGAACCAAACCAATATACCCCGATAGATATCTCCATCATACCCTATTCAAAGTGTCCCACTTGTGACCTCCCAACCATTTATCCAAACCAATATTCTCCCTCAAACCAATGTTCCTTCTAATTTCCTATCCCAAGAATTACAATAGATGAAGGATGAAATTGATACCATTCAAAATGGTAAATAGATTAAAAAGTTTAAATTAGATGACATGTGTTCCTACCCATTCAACATGGATTATTTGAAGATACCATTTCCTCTAGGATACAAACCACCAAAATTTGACAAATATAAAGGCAAAGGTGACCCTAAAGTTCATTTGACTAAATTCTTTGTCATATGTCAACTAGTGGCATATAAGGATATATACCTTTTTTTTATTATTCACAAGGAGCTTTTCTAGAAAATCCTTGGAATGGTTTTTAAAGTTTCCCAAAAATTTAGTAATATATTTTGATTACCTTTTTGATAAGTTTGTGCAACACTTTTCCTATAATCTCGAGCATAATATTTCATTAGTGGACTTAACTCAAGCAAAGAAAAAAGTTGGTGAGAGTTTTGTAAGTTATCTACAGAGATGGAGATCCCTTACAAGTTGTTTCACCCATAATTTACTAGATAAACAATTAGATGTTGTGTTTACCAAAAATTTACATAGTGAGATAGCTTATCATTTAGAACTACAATGTGCACATAATTTCAAGGAAATCATCGACAAAGGCTTGTTGATTGAGTGAGTGCTCATTAATAAAGGAGTTATCAATCTTAATTAAACTAATTAAAATTAAGGTAATAATTAGGGAAATGACCAACATCCCATTTTATTTCCAACATCACAACTGACATATGCCAATAACCAAGAAAAATCAAAGCAATTCAACCATAATAGGAATGTTGTGGGAAATGGAGTAGCTGAATCTCATCATGTCTAAATGGTGAAAACATCATCTATAATGCATTTTTAGCTTACTCCTACAAAGAAACCTCTCCAATCAATGCTACAATAACAAGAACCAAGACCTGCACAACAAATACAGTAGTCATTACCATTGTAAACCCCTCCTCCTAGAAAAACCATGCCTGCACATCATGTCTTTAGTGACCTAGGAGAACCTATTGAGTTTATATTCTTCAAGCTTGATTCCACTAATTTGATTAGTTGGCCTATACTAAATCATTATCCATAAGGCATTCCTTATCTTGATTGGTATTATGAAAATGAATTCTATGACTATCATCAAGTCAATGGGCATAATCTATGAAGATGTATCCAAATCAAACATTTAATTGAAAATATGTTACAAAATGGGGAGATAACATTAGATAATGGTGCTTAAAATTCCAATCAAACTCTTAGGAATTATCAAAACCCATTTCCCTGATGTAACAATCATCATTAGAAAAATAATTAGCAATAACAACAACAATGGTCAGTGTAGTAGTAAAATCAGCAGTATCAAAATCAAAGGCCGAACTAGTAAAATCAACAAATTAGTAGCAAAACCCATAAAAATAGAAAAATGGACAAAACCAAGGTTAGAATAGTAAAAGCCAACAAACCTACCATGCATTTACACATGAATATAATAGGGTTATAGGTTATATTGTAAGGGGTAGCATTAATACCATCTACATTAATCCTAGACCAAACACTAATCAACCTAGACCATTGCTAAACAACAACATTCAGACAAATTACATAGATAATCCTTATTTGACCTAGGAATTCATATAGATAAACCAACAAACTAGGACTTCCCCTTTTAGACCTTATATTGACAATTCATCCTTGCCACATGACCACATATGAGTACACTAGCAACTGAGACTTATCTTGTCTAGTCTCACACCATTCCCAAAATTAGTTAGCAATAATGGTCTAGTATTTAATCCCATTTGTGCAATCACAACTCAAAGGTTGAAGATTACTATCCTAGGCCCACAACCATCCACCACTTTACCTATTATCTAACTAACCATTTAGCCTTGGAATAAACCATTCACTCCTGACTAAGATAAGAAGTTTGATATTATGGAACAATTATAGAAGACACTAGCACAAATTTATATTTTAGATTTGTTGCAAACATTAATAATCCACAAGAACATCTTGAATGAGTTTTTGACCCAATCCACTATTGCTAGTGACATATCCCCTGATAAATTTCAAGCTTTGTTTAGACACCTCACTCCAGCCGAAAAAGTCACATTTAACCAAAATGATTTGTCTTCCCTTTTCCCATTCCATAATAATCCATTATACATAGAAGTTTATATAAGATGGCATAAATTGAAACATGTACTTATAGACAATGGACCCAAACTCAACATATTATCTCTAAAGCTCATCAATATTCTTGGGTACATAATGGCAAATCTCTATCCAAAAATAATAACTATTAAAGCCTATGATAATTAGGAAAGAGAATCACAAGGCACCATTAGTTTGCTAGTTATCATTGGGCCTTTAACTAGTGATACACTTTACCATGTGATTGATCTTGAGTTATCATACAATATGCTTCTAGGCAGGCCTTGGTTACATGATATTCATGTAGTCCCATCAATATTGCACCAATGTATCATGTTTTCCCACTCAGGGATCTAAGTGAATATTCTAGGAGATTTACACCCATATGAACATTGTAAGCATATTGAGGCTGAATTTTAAAGATATAATTATCAGTATGACATGAATCCAATTTCCAAGTAGGATAAAGGAAAGGATATACTCATTGATCCATCATTAGATAATTACATAGATCCTTCATCAGATAATTACATAAATCCTAATACCTTGAGTTCCCTTTCCCACATGCCATCTCTCGAAGCTTCTAATCATTTCACCATTTCAGATAATGGACTGAGAGAGTATGTGACCCATGATACATTTTAGATTGCCAATCTTCTTTAGAATCCAAAAACTTTTGGGTGACCTAAAGTCACCCCACATATGCATTGGCAATAAAAGAATAAAGATAAAGACATGTCACATTTGTACCAGCATCTAGCCTAGAACCTAACCTTCTTAAAGGGGATGAATCATGGTTAAACAATGAAAACCAAGCTAATTTTTATAAAAATTCAAAGTATCCTATTCCCAATAGGATCATGGAGCATCACAATTAAGAAGGAAGAGACCTTATACTAGATCAACAAGGAACAATCGAGCCAATTTCCATGAATTAGTATGAAATACCTTATATACTTAGATTTAAACTGTCTGGGGGTGACCCCACATATCTTATTCAAACTCCATCACCAAAAACTAGTAATTATGATAATGATAGTAAAGTATAGTTTGATCATAGCCTCACATTTCATAACCTAGCTGAAACAAACTTGTTTGATAAAAATGCCATTTTTACCCTTACCCTAGCCATTCATCACAACCTATTACCATTGTATTATCCCCCATTAATAGATTATCACTAATAATAATCTAGTCTATGGATTGACGAGTTCCAAAATTATGAGGCATTTTATGACTTTTTAAGCCTTAGAGACAATGTTTCATTGGGAGATCACAAATCAAGATTCTCAATCATATTAGATCCTATAGCCTATTTTGGAGAGTGAGTGAACACCCTTAGCCAAAAACAAATAAGTAAAACATTAAGGTCCCAAAGTGAAAACATTTTTGAGACACTTTTTAACTAGGGAAAAAGTAAAGATAAAGGCTAGTCTAGTGGTGAAAACCTATTTTAAGTGACATTATATGGGGGTGTTAATTATTCTTAAAAATTAGACTAGGAGACCACTAATGATGAAATTGCCTATGGAGCTAAGTTTAGCTTTGAGAAACAACAAATATTTGATCAAAATCTTCAATAGTTTATAACTATTTTTTTCATGTGCCTAGATTTCCAATTAGGGGACTTAAATTCATAATGCCTAAGAGAAGTTAAAGAGCAAGTCCTAATAAAGGACCCTGACATAATTAAATAGTTAAAATCATTGCCTACTATCCTAGAAGATGGTTTGACCCTTCTAGTTGAAGATACAATAGAGATAAATATTAGGACTCCATCAAACTTAAAATGGATTAAATTAGGAACATCCCTCACTAGGGAGAAATGTGACATATTTACATCTCTTTTGAGAGAATTTGTAGATATATTTACATGGGCCTATTCTAACATACTAGGTTTAGACCACACCTTGGTTCTACACCACCTTGTGGTTAATCATGATGCTAAACTAGTAAAACAAAAGTGATGTAAGATGCATCCTTATATTGTTGTATTGGTAAAGAAGGAGTTGGAAAAACTCTTAGAAATAGGATGTATTTGATCCAATGACTACTTAGAATGGATCTCTAATGTGGTACCTATTAGTAAAAAGCTTGAAGGGATCAGATTTATACTAATTTTTGAGACATTAACAAAACTTGTCCTAAATATGATTTTCCCTTACCTAATATCAACATGATCATCAAATCCATGGTAGGTTATGAAATGCTTTCACTCATGGATGGCTTTTCAAGATACAACTAAATCAGAATAGGACTAGAAGACCAACATAAAATAGCGTTCACCACTCCATAGGGAACATTTTATTATTAGGTAATGCCATTTGGCCTTAAGAATGTTGGAGCTACATATCAAAGTTCCATGTTTATCATATTCCATGATATGATGCATGATATTATTGAAGACTATGTCGATGACATATTAGGAAAATCCAAACCCAGGGCTGACCATCCAATAGTGCTACATAAGATATTTAAAAGATTATGGGAGTATAAAGTTAGACTCAATCCAAAGAAATGTGTGTTTATTTTAACTTCAGGTAAACTACTTGGCTTCATCATGTCTCAAAGAGGAGTTGAAGTAAATTTGACTGCAGTCCATGCTATAGCCAATATCCTACCATCAACCAATTTAAAGCAACTCTATAGTTTACAGGGTAAGATCCAATCAATTTGATGCTTCATCTCTCAGTTAGAAGACAAGTGCCATCCATTTACACACCTTTTGAAGAAGGTATTTGCATTTCATTGGGATGATCACTACCAAACATCTTTTAAAAAACTCAAAGACTATCCTTTTAATCCACCTATTCTATTACCTCCTATTCCAAGAAAGCCATTCTTTTTATACCTATTAGCTACCAACCATGCTCTGGGGGCACTCTTGGCTTAACATGATGACAACAAAAAATAGCATGTTGTAAACTACCTAAGCCATACCTTAGTTATATATGAACATAGCTATGTACCTATTGAAAAAGCTTATCTAACCATGGTCTTTGTAGCTCAAAAACTATGCCATTACATGTTGAATAATAAGACAATGGTCATTTTAAAAGTAGATCCACTCAAGTATCTACTATCTAAAATATATTTTCAAGATAGAATGCTAAATGGATCGTGATTCTTAGTGAGTTTGACATAGAGTATGTCAATCAGAAGGAAATCAAGGGATAAGTTCTTATAGATCAACTTGTTGAAGCACCTCTCATAGACACACAACCACTCACATTTCAATTTATAGATGAATCCATAATGACTGTCATTAACACACCCCTTGAGGAGCAGCCTTGGAAGCTATATTTTGATGGTTCATTTATTGCACATGGATCAGGGGTAGGCCTATTATATATTACACCATAAGGGGATATAATCATTAAATCATTCAAAATCAACTTTCCTTATATAAAAAACATGGCTGAGTATGAATCACTTATTGTAAGACTTTGACAAGCAGTGCATTGGAATATATCTCATCTCCAAGTTTATGGTGATTCTTAATTAATCATCAATTAGGTCACAAATCATTTTGAGACTAAATATGATAAGTTGGTTCCATATAAAGTCATGATCGATACTCTTAAGCAATAAATTGCCAATATTTATTTCGAGCACATACCAAGGGCTAGTAATAAAACTATAGATGCCATGGCTACTATTGGCTCTCTAATTCAACAAATAGATAAAGCTAGAGAGTATCATTTCCTCATCAATAATTTATCATCACCATCTCATGAACCTTTAACTATTTCCATGATTTGTGATATAATTGGTCCTAATTCTATCTGGTACTTAAACTTATAAAACTACCTTCATGACCAAGTTATGCCACATAACCTATCTCAAAAAAAATCAAAGCCTTCATTCATCATTCCACTCATTATACTCTACTTGGATCCACCCTTTACCATCATAGTTTTTATGGAACTCTTCTTCATTATTTAACTTCAATAGACTCTACACTAGAATTAAGAGAAGTTCATGAAAGAGTATGTGGCACTCATTCTAGTGGGGCAGTCCTATCCAAAAATATCTTGCATAATGGTTATTATTGGCCCAAAATGGACATAGATGCTACTACATATGTAAAAATGTGTGACGAATGTCAATGGCATGCTAATCTAATGCATGCCCCAGCAAAAACTCTAAAACTAACATTGACACCATGGCCATTTTCTACATGGAAACTTGACCTCATTGGGAAGATTAACCCCACTTCATTTGATGGCCATAAACATATCCTTATGACTACCGAGTATTTCACTAAGTGGGTTGAAGCTATACCCCTCACTTACATGATTGGAAAGAAAATTTCCAAATTCATTTTCAACCATCTCATTTGTCATTATGGTATCCGCTTTGAAATTATATCTCATAATGGAGGATCATTCAAGAATAAGGATGTAGACTAACTATGTATTGAATATAACATCACACAATATTCTTATATAATAGATTACCCTAAAGGTAATGGCCAAGCTGAGGCATCCAAAAAAACCATTATCAATATTCTCAAAAATATTTTCAATGATGTTGATCATGATTGGCACTTTCAGATATTCCCTACCCTTTGGGAATACCATACCAATCATCATACTCCCATAGGAGCCACTCCATACTCATTTGTTTATGGTAGTAAATCCATCCTTCCCATTGAGGTTAGATTTCCTTCACTATGCATCTCTTTTAAGCATGTCTTAGATGATCATGACTATCAAGTAGCTAGCCTGCAAGAGCTAGACCTACTTGATGAAAAATAGATAGCTATGTTCAATAATATTCAAGCGTATTTGAACTAACTCAAAGGCCACTATAATTGATGTGTTAATTATAAAACATTTTAAATTGGTGATCTTGTTCTTAAATAAAGCCAAAAGAATACCATGACTGAGAAGAAGCATAAAGGGAAATTCAAAAAAAACTAGATAGAGACTTTCATCATTATTGCAGATTATGGATCAAGAGTATATAGGCTTGCCACACCAGATGGAGATGAACTTTCTAAGCTAATGAATATTATTCATCTCAAGTGGTACTATGCTTAAGTTCTAAGGTGTATTGTCTATCAGGAACATTTTAGTTATGCCATTTTATCACTATTCTTCTTTATATAAATACCATCCTTATCCATCTTATTCACTATATCCACTTTTCATTTCTAACCTATTAGCCTAGTGTGTTCTAAATCTTAACCCATTTGACCTTAGTCTTTTCCATTCATTACATAGTTTTAGCATTGAGGTATCTGATTAGGTTCATTAGTTGGTTCAATTACTTTAGACAGATATTGTATTTTAGGATAATGTGATAGAAGATTTGGTAGTTGCATCCTTTATTTGTTATGCCTTTCTTGACATCAGTATTGCTACTAATTATAACCACCTTTGGGAAAATTATTACCATTGATCTATGCCATTGTGTCTTATTTATAACTACCTATGGGTAAAATATGGGAAACATTAAGCCTTGACATACCAAATTTCCACTTTTTATGTCATACTATGCCTTTTTACAAACTATGCCTATTTTGTTTAAATTGACCACTACACTAGTCAAATTCCTCTACTATAAGGGCAGAACTATAATGACTTGAGGTCCCACTCTAGGAGTATGTAGGTAGTGCTCAATACTTGTTGAGGTTAGCTCAGTTACCATAAGCCATGCTCTCATTATTGTGAGAGTAACCTAAGCCTTTTTCTCACCTTTTTATGAGAAACTTAAGCCACACTTTCACCATTTTATGAACAACCTAAGCCATGATATCATCTTTTTGTGAAAAATCAAAACCATGCTCTCACCATTTTATGAGCAACCTAAGCCATGCTCTCATCATTTTGTTAGCAATATAAGCCGTGCTCTCACTATTTTGTGAGCAACCTAAGCCATTTTCTCACCATTTTGTGGGTAACCTAAGCAATGCTCTCACCGTTTTATGAGATTAAACCATTTAAGTGTCTTGTCATTCTTGATCGAGTTGAGATACTTCAAAAAATTCCAAAAAAATTGAAAAAATGTTAGAAAAGAACAAAAACATTGACCACTTATTTGCCTTAAGGATTCTAGGAACCCTTACTAAGTTACAAGCAAATCTCTTGTCACTTAGTTTCCCCATCCTTTTTGGCCTTTTCTCTCACACACTTGCTACTTTTCAAGACCATTCCTTTTTTTTATCACATCCATTCTATTTGTTTTCCTCAATTGTCACATTCTTCTCATTTTCTAGGAGAACTACATTTGGCCTAAAGTTTTTTATTGGATATTACATCCATAGAACTATGTAGGTAGCATCCACTTACCTAGTGGATATGGAGATAGCTCGGTCACCCACTTCCTTTTCTTCTATTCCCCTAATTTATTCATTTTTTAAGTTATCACCTAGTTTTTAGGGATAATGTTCATATAGTTTCTATTTCATTATTTGTTTATTTATTTTTTATTATTTTGTATGCTTTTTTTACTTTCAGTACTATTGCCTTGATTTAATTTATTTGTGTTCATTGGGTGATTCTTTTCCCACACTTATACTTGAATCCATCTATATTCATATGTTTACATTGTCATCATGGTTTCTATCATTGGTGAATTATTTTCTATTTAGTATTGGATTACAAGAGTCAGTCCTTATGTATATTTTGACCAAGTCCTCATGATGTTATACCATGATGCCTACTGACACATGTACAACAAACCTCAGCTTTAAGAAGTCTATTCAGCAATGGTAACATCTCTTCAACACTGACATCTTGATTCCATCCTAATCATACCCCAAATAGAGTAATTAAACATGAAAGAATTTTAATCATTTTTAGTTCAGATAAGCATCTCCCTACTAGTAGGTTTTTCAAATTCATCATTAATTTTTGTGTTAAGTTATCATCATCCTTGACCAAGTTTATCATGTTTTCCATAATCAGGGTTCAATGATTATAACCACCTATGGGAAAATTATTACACACCATCCCACCTGTATTTATCAATGATTATAACCACCTTTAGGCAAATCATTTTGATGTCACCACTTTAATTTTTATACCTATATAGGGGCATGTTGTTATCTTATTTGTCTATCCTAACTGGGGTAGTTCCATCTTCTTAATGGTTATAACCACCTTTGGGCAAATCATTGTGTTATCATACCACATTGCCACTATCAGGGTATAATGCTTATAACCACCTCTGGGCAAACCATTATACACCATCTCATGTGCATTCTCAATGATTATAACTACTTTTTCAATATAATTATATTTTCACAACATCATCTTTCCTTTATTTGGTCCCCTCATTTCATTTCTTTCTTTTTGAGGGACCATTTGCCGACTTACTTGTGCCAACCATTCCCTCAAAGGGGCATCATATAGTTAGTTTATCATCATTATAATTATAGGCATATAGGATTTTTTCATTCATTTAGAAGACATTACTATGATTATAGCTTGCATAGCCTTCCTAAATAGCAGCAAATTGTAGACACCTAAATCTAGCCACTGATAACCTCCAATTAGGATTTTGGCCAATTTTCACGCAAAACACACAATTTAGCCTAAAAACACTAAAACATGCTAAATGATGTGAAACTAACATATTTAAGTGCTAATTTGGCCAAGGTATCCCTAAATGGGGTAATGCAATTTATGGGCTAGCTAACTTTGATCAGATCATTTCAAGTCAAAATGCTAATTTTACACCTAGGTGCTTTAGATTGCTCTTTCCTATCAAATATCTTGCACAAGAGGTATGCCTTTGTTATTTACTATTGATAACATCCTTAATGGGATAATGGATCTAACACATCTGACATCACCTTCCAATTCCAATCCAGTCAAATTTTGGACCAATAACAAGGCATTTTGATCAATTTGAGTAATTTGTGCACAAAGTGCTTAAACATTCTTGAAAGATAATTAACCAAAATTAGAGAATATCAAGAAATCCATGGAAACTTGTTAAATAATTTGTTTTTTAAATGAATATTCAATATCTGAATCATTGGGTGACCTCATTCTTGAGAAGACATCCCTAGGCCATAAATGCCATAAATATTATAATTTATTCCCTCCATGCCTCATCAATGCCTTCCATGATGCCCTTCATTCCTCTTAATTGCCTCTTTTTCCAATGTCATGTTAAGGATAATTATAAACTTAACTCTAAAAATTTAATTAATCCTCAACCACACATCTCAATCCTAAGATGGATGGTTCAGGTTGATTCTAGATAGTCTCAAAAATCTATAAATAGAGAGGCCATGAACATCATTTCTAAGCTATTTTGGTGCAAAGCTATTATGCTCAAATATCTTCAAAAGACATGATTATTCAAAGTTATAATGTAGGATTGGTTCTAAAATATTCATGAAATTAGTGTTACCATGCCAAATTGATTCTAAGCCAAGCCAAGCCTCAAGCCAAAGGTGCCAAGGAGAGATGGAGGTAGCAAAGCTTCCATTGCCAAGAACTTCATGAGTATAAAGCTGAGCAAGCCACCACTACAAAGGCATTCGGAGCATCCAAGGAATGTGAAGGAATTCTTGGGTTTTATTCCTTAATTTTTAGTTGCGTTTGTCATTTATTTTTGTTAACTAAGCTTTCCCTAGTGTCTAGGCCTAGAGATGTTATGCTATTAGTGTGTTTCTTTTATTTTGTTTTCATTTTGGAACTAACACCATACTAACCATCCTCTCTTGAGTCAATTTCCTAGATCACACATAAATTGATTACTTGAAATTTTAGTTCACATCACTTAACTTAAAGGTAAAATAATCTATCATAGTTTCACTCTTTATTACACACACTAAACCAAACCACTTTCACCAATTAAACATCAAACAAACATGACACAAGGCCTAACTAGGATTTCATCACCTAGTAATAACCTTATCCTTTCTTAATGATCCTAATTGGAGGTCATTACAAAGTAGAGAACCAACTTAGATCTATAGTTGAGTATAATCTGAAGATATCAATATATTTTGGCTAATCACCTGACACCCTTATCACTACATTATGTGAAGTGAGGGGGTAGGCCCCAATACCAAGCCATGTATTGATTCCAATATAGATTCTCTTTAAGTGCCTAAACACAACCTAAAACCAACCTTAGATTTTCTCTTTAGTACTCATTCTATAAGCCATCTTGAATCACATAACTTCTTAAGGCATAAGCCAAAAGTGAGATGTATTAAAACTCTAGGGCTTAACATATCTTTTAAAGTGTGATTTGATTTCTTTAATCTTTTTTGGTCTTCTCTTTGTTTGAGTAGTATGGTTGTTTGTTATTTATATCTCCCCTATCTCACATGGTTCTCACTCACTAGCAGTGAAGAGACCTTACAGAGCAAAACCTATCACCAATCTAACCTACCTCTTCATTCATGGACTATACCTCTAAACCAGCAGACTCCCCTAACCCCTTGGGAAGTCCTACCTTCCCTTAGGAGGTTCCTAAGGGATATGTAGATTTTACCTCTTTCCTAGACAATAATCTTAAATCCTTATAACATTATCTTATGACCATGTCTTATCTTATCCTATATTTAGATCCATTTTTAGATCCACCTTATGTTATGCCTCCCCACCTCATGAGGAGTACCTCTATTTCCATGATTATTACACAAATATTAAATACCCAAGACTCCTCATCAGCCAATAACCCCATCAAGACTACCATTAAAACCAACCAACTCAAACCACCACCACCCTTATAACTTTTACTCCTAACAACCGCTCCTCTACAACAAGAGTACCTACCTATAGTATTGCCAACCTTATTTTAGCTACCTTTAACCCATAAACCACCACTCTACTTCAAAGCCTTGTGGTGTCTATACCCTCTACCTTACCATTAATCAATACAAGGGTCACCACCCTTCCATTGGTAACTAACCTAACTACTGCTCCTATCCAATAAGCATCCCTTAGACGAAACTTTAGTTACATCCCTAATATATAAGGGCATGTATCCACTACCTAACCACCTACCTCCACCTACCCTTATGTGTCTTCTACCCAACCATTAACATCTACTTACCCATATCTGGTAGCCTCCTAACCTTCTAGCCACTATCTATATGTCTCTCAACCACCTTAGCAATATGCATCTTATAACCTCTTGGGTACACAACCCCAAGTAAACCTAATGAGAATGCTTATGGAAAAGATGACCATTTTAAAGTTATCCATCTCAGGTACTCATAACATATTATCATATGACCAAATTTTTAATGAGCCTATCTATCCATCCATACCTATTAAGTGATATCTTCTCCAATGGGAACTTCCCAAGTTCTTGAAGTTTCAAAGTAAGGAGGATCTCCAATAGCAACTTAGGGAATTTAGGCATGATTGTTATCTCATCACTTATGATGATGTCATTTTCCTTCATACCTTCCCCATGTCTCTAGTTAGTCCAAACTTAGATTGGTATAATGCCTTACCCAAACATTCCATCTTCTCCTTCACCCAACTAGCTCAAACCTTCTTAGACCACTTTTTGATCAATATCTCCAAGAAAGTGTCTATCACAACCTTTTAATCTATTTGGTATTTTGAGCATGAATCTGTTGTCAATTTGTTGGCTCACTAGAGGAGCCTAATCAACCATATATCCTTATCTCTACCTCAAACTAAACTTATAGATATATTTGCTTGATTATGTGCCAAACATATCTCATCTATCTTACATATCCAAAGCTTCTAAAACTTTGATAAATATTTTACCATGGCATGTAAGTTATAGAACCAAGCCATTGATAAAGGAAATATTAAGGTTAAAAACAAGAACTCAACCTATAAAACCAATGAGGCCTCTTCCTCCAAGTTAGAAAACTAGCCCAATCCCAACACCAAGAACAAGGGAACCATGAATGGGGTTATTCTAAAATATTCTCCTCTACTTTTTATCAACAAATGAAATTGCTCTAGTTCCTCTAACCAAAACTCAAAGAACCAAAATTGAAACAACCAAAATTAATTCACCCCACTTAGAGAATATTATGCTTCCATCATGGAGAAGTTATTGAAATCTAATATCATTCAACTTCCTCTTATCAATCCACCCCAACAATTTGACTCCTCTCTTCCCACACCTATTTAGTACAATAAGAATGATATGTGTGCCTTTCATAGGGGTAATAGGACATGATTTCAGTAGGTGAAACACTTTCATGAGCCTTATTCAATCCCTCATTAACAAGGGAGAGATTACATTAGACAACCCCAATGCACCATCAAACCAATCCCTTGATATATTCAAGCAACCCTTCTTAAACCATGTTCCTACCTAGAATGAGAGCAATAATGTCGAATGATCTCATGATACCCATATAATTAACATAGTCCTTGATGCACTCATTTCTAAAAACCTTGTTAACCAACCCATTTATTTTTCACCCTCTCTAATTATTAAGGTAGAAGAATTACCTTCCCTTTCTTCAAATACCCAAGATGAGGAAACATCATCTTCTCTCCCTCCACTCATTGAGGTAGTGGAGCCACTAGCCACCCTTTTAATTGATATATCAAAACAATGAACAATCATCACCTCACCTACACCTTTAACTACCAATAAAACAACTCCTCCTTTAAAAACCATTCCCAAGGATAAAATACCAATGTCTACTCCTCCCATAGGGAAGATACCCATCCAAGCCTCACATCCTTTGATTGAGGAAGAAGAAGAGGTTATTATTGATAATTTTGACCTCACAGGTTAAAATGTCACCCCTACAATTTTAAACTTTGCATACCATGATATTTTGTCTTGTGATTCATTAATTAGTTCTAAAAATTCCTAAAATAAGTCATAGTTAATAGGTCTTAATTTTTTTAGGTGATTTAAGGGCTTTTCCTTCATTTATATTATGCGTGTCTAGTCATTTTTGGCATTTATAAGCCATTTTTAGTGGTGAAAAGAGTATAGAGTATATTTATGAGTGTAATACCATGTTTTAAGATCATTACATCCTAAAAAAATGGATAATCAGGTTGATCACTTTTTGGACTAACTACATGACTCATTTCTATGCAAATCTAACCATTTTGTGCCCTTTAGAGAAGGTTTTGATGGTATATGATCATAAATAATGTTTATTCCATATTTATTTACCTCATAAAACATGTGAAATACTTAATAAAACATTTTATAGCATTTCATTTAGAGTTCCTAGGTGAAAATAGCCTTTTTAGTGAAAAATTAGCCTTTTTGAAGCATTCATTTTGGCTTTTAGAGGATTTTTGTGATAAATAATTATAAAGGATTAATTAGGTAATTATAGGGTAATATAAATTGCTTTGAGGAAGTTATTGTTGAAAATTTTCAAAATCTAACTTCGCTCCAATTTTGACATTCCTTGCATGCCTAGAAGGGCAATTTTCAAATGCTTAGTATGATAAGAGGAGAGAGAGTTAGGATATTAAGCATTGGAAAATTTTAGGGGTATGATAAATATTTAAATTAGTGTAATTTTTTCATGGATTTGCTCCCTCATCTTTATGAACAATCACTAAGAGTGACAGCAAGTCACTATAGCTTATGCATCCAAGAGGGGTCTATTCTTGGACTCGTTCTCAATATCAGTAAACAATTAAGAGAAATGGTTTTGGTTAATGTTTTTATGTGTCATAATTATCATTTTAACCTTTTTATCATTTGATAAATATTATTAGGAAGGAATTTATTGCATAAAACCTCTTTCCCTTTCAATATTTTTCTAAGTGGTCTCTTGGATAAGTTTTGAAGAAAAATATGGGTTTTTCATTAGTCGTTTTCATCTTAAAAAGTTATAAATGAATGTTATAAGTAATTACATGAATATTTAATTTAGGTAAGATTTCACAAGTCTCCATTATGAGTATATCTCTTTGTGAGGGCTTTAACTGAGTGTGTCTCTAAAACATGATATAAATGCATTATTTGAGTTTCACTTGAGACCTAATGTGGTGATAAATATATGTTATAATATGTTTTAAAGTCTCCATTGGGTTTTAATAATATGGGCATATCTTTATAACCAAATATAATCTCACTTATCATGTTTAATGCCTACATACATATAAATACACACCTACAGGTGGCTTGTTAAGGGTCTAAGAGTGTGGTTTAGAGGTGTGTAATGTGTCTTAAATATTCCCATGAGGGTTTTAGAGGTTAAATATGCATTGAGAACCTTGTTAAAACCATTATGTTGGTAATGAATGGTGGAAACTTAATTCAAGAAGATGACTGTAAATTCAAGGACAAAATCCCTAAAACATGAAAATAGTGACCCTGTAACTTTTTTGAAATTTCCATAAAAGGATAGAATTTTAAACTTTCAGCATGACTTCACAGGGAGCTCCAACATGGCAGAAGGTCAATACATTAGTTTCAAAGAGTTGAGATAGTTTGGACTAGTTTTCAAATGACATATCAAGAAGAGATGGAGATCAAGGTCATGATACATAGTCACACCTATAGGCCCTATTTTAGGTCCAAATTAACACCTACAAGTTGGCTATGAAATGGTAGTAGATGTGTAATATTATAGTAAATTTTTTGACCTTAAATTCAAAACATAACTAAGGTGTTATTCACACACTAATGAGACCAAGAGTCCTAGTAGGTAGTGAGGATCATGAAAGGATTAGGAATTGACACCTATAGGTGTACTTATTGCATCATAATTAGACTCAATATGTACAAATATCCATTAAGCATGCTACAACCAATGGTGAGGAGTTCTATGTGGTTTAGTATATAAAGAAACCTTAAGGTTAAGATTTTGATGTGAAAGAAGGTGATTAAAAAGAAACTTTCAATTTTAATAAAGGCTTAAAAGGATAATAATGAACACCTACAACCCTAAAGATAATCTATAGTAATCACCTATAGTTGTGTATAGGGATAGTAACAGTTTGTGACTCTTTGTGGTGTTGAGGTATTAAAACTAACATTCCAAGTTGGTCACGAGGAGACTAACCTTAATGAAGATAGACTGGGCATGTGACTATAAGGTCATGAGGGTTTCAAATAGAACACTAGCATACCCATTTTTAGTTTGTACATGGCAATCTACAGTCACCTTAAGGTTCAAGTTGTAGTCTTCAAGCTAAAGTGAACAACTAAGGTATATAGAGTGATAGTGGTTCATGTTTCTAATCATATGTGACCAAGGTATGGCTTAAGTAGTATATTGCATGATCTTTTCCATTTTTATCATGTTGATCCAAAAGTGCCCCCAAGGCATTATCGATAGCTGATAGATATAATAAGAATGACCTTCCTGGCATAAGAGGTAACAAAATAGGTGGATTAACTAGATAGTCCTCGAGTTGTTGAAAAGTTGTTTGGCAATGGTCATCTGAGTGAAATGCAACTACATTTTTTATAAGATGTGTAAATGGATGAAACTTTTATACTAACTAAGAGATGAAGCATTGGATTGATTGGATCTTTCCCTATAAACTATAGAGTTTCTTCAAATTGGTTAGTGGTAATATCTTGATTATAACATAGACTTTAGCTAGATTGACTTCAATGCCCATAAGAGACATAATGAATCCAAGTAAATTTTTTAAGGTTACTCTAAACACACATTTATTTGGATTGATTCTAACTTTATACTCCTAAAATCTTTTAAATATCCTATGTGGCACTATTGGATGGTTAGCCCTGGTTTTGGATTTTCCTAATATGTCATCGACATAGTCTTCAATAATATCATGCATCATATCATGTAATATGACATTCATGGCCCTTGGATATGTATCTACATCATTCTTAAGACCAAATGGCATTACCTAATAACAAAATGTTCTCCATAGAGTGGTGAACATTGTTTTATGTTGGTCTTCTAGTGATATTCTGATCTGGTTGTATCCTAAAAATCCATCCATGAGTGAAAGCATTTCATAACCTACCATGGAGTCAATGATCATGTCAATATTAGGAAATGAAAAGTCATACTCAGGAAAATTTTTGTTTATGTCTCAAAAATCAATACAAATTCTAATTTATTTAGGTTTCTTGCTAATAGGTACAATACTAGATATCCATTTTGATTAGTCAAGGGACTAGATACATCCTACTTAGAGTTTTTCCAACTCTTTTTTTACCAAGATAGAAATGTGAGGATGCATCTTATACAACTTTTATTTCACTGATTTAGCATCAGGATTGACCACAAGGTGGTGCAGAACCAAGGTGAGGTCCAAACCTAGCATGTCAAAATAAGCCATACAAAGATATCTACAAATTCTCTCAAAAGATCTATAAAGGCTTCACATTCCTCCTCAGTGAGGGACACATCTAATTTTATCCATTTTGGGTTTAATGGAGTCTTGATGTTTAACTCTATTATATCTTTGACTAAAAGGGTCAAACCATCTTCTAGGATAGTAGGCAAAGACTTGAACTATTAGATTGTATCAAGGTCCTCTATTAGGACTTGTTCTTAAATGTCTCCTAAGCATGATGAATTTGAGTCCCCCAATGGGATATTTGGCCATGTGACAAAAATAGTTATAAGTTCTTGAAGAATTTGATCAAATAATTATTTTTACATAAAACTAAACTCAAATCCATAGGCAAGTTCATCGTTGGTGGTCTCCTATTCTAAATTCAAATAAGAATGAACACCCCCATCTAATAGTGCCTAGAATAGGTTTTTACCACTAGACTAGCCTTTATATTTACTTTTAAATTGGTCATAAAGTGCTTTAAAGAGGTTTTCACTTGGGGACCTCAATATTTTATTAATTTATTTTTGGCTAAGGGTGTTTACCCACTATCCAAAATAGGCTTCAAAATCTAATGTAATTGAGAATCCTAATTTATGATCTCCCAAGGAAACATTATCTCTAAGGCCTAAAAAGTCACATAATTACTCATCATTCTGAAACTCATCGATCAACAAATTGAATTCTTGTTGGTCCTAATCTATCAGTTGGGAATAGTATAATGGCAATGGGTTGTGATAAATGATTGGGGTAAGAGTACATATGACATTTTTATCAAATAGGTTAGGCTTATCTAGGTCATCAACTGTGGGTCTATGATCAAAATTTTCTTCATTGTCGACATCATCATCACTAGTCACTAGTGATGGGACTCAAATGAGATATGTGGGGTCACCCCTAGGTAGTTTAAATCTAAGTCCATAGGGTCTTATGTACTTAGTCATGGGAATTAGCTCAATGGTTCCTTGTTGATTTGGTCTAAGGCCTCTTCCTTCATAATCTTGATGCTCCATGATCCTATTGGGAATAGGATACTTTGCATTTTTATAAAAATCAGCTTGGTTGTCATTGTACAACCATGATTTGTCTCCTTCAAGAGGGTCTAGTTATAGGCCAGATGATGGTACAAACATGACATGTTCCTTATCTTTGTTATTTTGTTTCCAATACATGTGTGGGGTATTTTTAGGTCACCCAAAGGTATTTGTATTCTAAGGAAGATTGGAAATATGGAAGGTATCATGGGTCACATACTCCCCTAGGCCATTATCTAAAATCATGAAATTATTGGAAGCTTTAGGAGGTAGCATGTGAGAAAGGGAATCCAAGGTATTAGGATTTATGCAATTATCGTATGGAGGATTGATAATTATGTCCTTTTCTTTATCTTTCTTAGAAATTGTATTCATTTTGTATTGGTAATTTTAGCTTTAAAACTTGGCCTCAATATGTTTGTAGTGTTCATATGGGTGTAAATCTCCTAGAATATTCACTTTCATCCCTGAGTGGGAAAACTTGATACATTTGTTTAATGTTGATTGGACTACATGAATCTCATATAACCAAGGCCTACCTAGAATCATATTATATGACAACTCAAGATCAAGCACATGGCAAAGTGTATCATGGGTCAAAGGCCCAATGATAAATGGTAAGTTAATGATACCTTATGATTCTCTTTCCTAATTATCATAGGCTTTGATAGTTATCATTTCTAGCTACAGATCTACCATTGTGTACCTAAGAAGCTTGATGAGCTTTAGAGACACTATGTTGAGGCTTGATCCATTATATATAAAGACATGATTCACTTTATACCACTTTATATAGACTTCTATGTAAAATGGATTATTATGGAGTGGGCCAAGGGAAGATATATCACATTAGTTGAATGTGACTTATTGGGATGGAGCTAGGTGTCTAACCAAAGCTTGGAATTTATCAGGAGATATGTCATTGGCAATAGTGGATTGGGTTATAAACTCATTCAAAAATGTTCTTTTGGATTGTTAAAGTTTGTAGTAAATCTAAAATAGAAATTTGCATTGGTGTCTTCTATAATTTTTCCACAATATCAAACTTTTTGTATTGGTCAATGGTGAATGGTTTATTCTGAGGCTAAATGGTTGGTTGGATAACAAGTAAATTGGAAAATGGTTTTGGACTTGGGATAGTAATATTTGAACTCTAAGTTTTGATTGCACAATCTGAATTAGATGCTAGACTATAAATTCTAACAAATGTTGAGAATGGTTTGGGACCAAATAGGATAAGTCTTGATTTCCAATACACTTGTATGTGGTCATGTGGTAAGGGAGAGTTATCGGTATATGGTCCAAAAGTGGGAGTCATGATTTTTTAGTTTACCTATGTGTAGTCCCAGGTTAAATAAGGATTATCCATGTAATTTGGTTGAGTGGTATTGTTTAGCAATGGCCTAGATTGATTAGTGCTTGATCTAGGATTAATTAAGATGGTATTAACACTACCCCTTGCAATATGACCTACAACCCTATTGTAGTAATGTGGAACTACATGGTAGGTTTGTTAGTTTTTATCATTTTGGCCTTGGTTTTGTCCATTATTCTTACATTATGGGTTATATTATTAATTCTATTGGTTTTACTAGTTTAGTCGTTGATTTTGATAATATTGATTTTGTTGTTACATTGGCTGGTGTTATTGTTATTGTTGTTAATGATTATTATGTTGTTATTGTGTGTTATTTTAGGGAAAGGGGTTTTGATAAATCCCAAGAGTTTCATTGGAGGTGGAAGCACCATTATCTAATGTTATCTCCCCATTATCCAACATATTTTCAATCTAATGTTTGATTTTCACACATCTTCATAGATTATGCCCACTAACCTGATATTCACAGAATTCATTTTCATGGTACTAATCAGGATAAGGAATGTCTTGTGGATAATGCTTTGTTATAGGTCAACTAATTAGATTAGTAGTGGCAAGTTTGTGATATACAAACTTAATAAGCTCTCTTAGGTCACTAAAGACATGATGTGTAGAAATAGTTCTCCTTAGAGGAGGGGTTTGTAATGGTAAAGGTTGATGCATTTATTGTATAGGTCTTGGTTGTTGTGCTTACAACATTATTTGGAGAGGTTTTGGGTATGAGTAAGCTAAAAAAGTGGTGGAGATGATGTTTTCACTATTTGGACATGATGTGACTTGGTTACTCCATTACCTACAACATTCTTATTATGGCTGAATTGCTTTAGTCTATCTTGGTTATTGGCATGTGCTAGTTATGATGCTTGCACTTAGATTGGATGTTGATTTTGGCCACTTTTCTAATTGGTACCTTAATTTTGATTAGTTAACATAAGCTTGATGATCCCTTTATTAATAAGGGTTTGATCAATCAATAATCCTTTTTTGATGATCTCTTTGAAAGATGTACATATTTTAGTTCCAAATGATAAGTTATCTCACTATGCAAATTTTTAGTAAACATAGTAGCTAATTGTTTATTTGGTAAAGTGTGGGTGAATCATCTTGCAAGGTCTTTCCATCACTGTAGATAACTTGTAAAACTCTCACCAAAATTTTGTTTTATTTGTGTTACGTCAACCAATGAAATCTCATGTTTGAGTTTATAGGAGAAATGCTACACAAACTTATCAAAAATATCATCAAAATCTATTACTAAATTCTTGGGAAACTTTAAAAACTACTCCAAGGCTTGTCCAACCAAGATCCTTCAAAACAACAACAAAAGGTATATATTTTTATATGTCATTGGTTGACATGCAATAATGAACTTAGTTAAATGGACCTTAGGGTCACCTTTCCCTTTGTATTTGTTGAATTTTGGTGGTTTATATCTTGGAGGAAATGATATCTATAAGTACTCCATGTTGAATGGATAAGAACACACATCATCCAACTTAATATTTTTAGTTTATTTTCTAACCTAAATGGTAGTAATTACATTCTTCATTTCTTGTAATTCTTGGGACAAGAAACTGGGAGGAACATTGGTTTGAGGGAAAATATTGGTTTGGGTAGATGGTTAGGAGGTCACAAGTGGGACACTTTGATTAGGGTATGATGGAGATGTCTATTGGGGTATATTTGTTTGGTTAGGAAATGGACCAGGAATATGCATACATGGATTAGGATATACTTGAAATTACACATTTGGTTGTGCAATATTTTGGTTTGGGTTATCTATGAAAGTTTGACTTGGAGCATTTTGTGGTTGAGGAGGGATATAACTATACTATGCCTACCATGATTGAAAAGGGACATGTTGCCAACTAATTGAACCTGGTTGTTGAGTGGGAACTTGTGGACTAAGACCTTATCTCTAAACTTGTGGCACATTTGAATCAATTATTGTCTAATCGGTACTTGAAAAACATGGGAGCCTCCTTGTTGCATGAATCCTTTTTGGGAAGTGAAAGCATGTTGAAGATTTGATATCTATTGCTAACTAATATTTACATGCTAGCTAGTCATCATTTGGTTTTGGATTGGTACACTAGTTTGTGATTAAAGAGGTATATTTTCTATGACCTGATGAGGTGGAAGATTAGTTTCCCCTTGTTGAGGTGGAAATATATTTGGACTCTATTACATTGGTACACTAGATTATTCCTAATTTTGTGGAATACTACTCATCACTTACTGAGGAAGAGTAGGATTTGTTACATTCAACTATTGAGGAATGACATTGGCTGTTGGTTGACTACCTAATCTTGTTGGTTGCACACTTGATGAAGTAACTAGTTGAGGTTAGGATGCAAAAAATCCTACTCCTTGGTATGATGGTCCACTCATGGTATTAACTACAAGCACATATTGTTGACTAGTTGTTTATGCATTAGTACCACTTTGATTTGGCTTGGATGTTGCTTACACATTGTCAACTATATTTTTCTCATTATTCTATATAGAAGTAAAAGACACTTATTCAATAATGGGCATATGAAGCAAGTTGTCTACCAAAGTGTTTTTCATGAATGGGTCTGAACTCTGATTGTCTTGACTAGTTAACTCTATCGAAACTCATGTTAAAGGAACTAAGTCAATAAGAGGTTTACTCACCATGGTCATCTGATTGAAATTGCATGCTAGATTTAGGTAGGTTTGATATTCCATCTACATTTGGTTAAAGTGGTCTTCCATGAGGTTTTTGCCTTTATTAGTCATATTAGTGCCCTGATATGTTGTTTAGACTAGAGCTAAAGGATTTTTAGAAGAATCCTATTGATCATAAATTATGTTATGGGGCATTCTTACTAGGCTTGGTAAATTCTCATGAGGGAAGTCTACTAGAAACTTGGCCCCTACCTCTATGGCTCAAACTAAAATCTCATCTTTGTTCTCCAATAAATGATTCTCAAATAAAAATGGATCATAAATAGAAGGCATATTATTAGAGCATGACTATTGAGGAACTAGTTTGTCAGTTGTGAGTATTATAGCTAGGTATTGTGTAGTTTATTCTTAGTCTTGTTTTGAATAAGGTGGTGTATTAACCAAATAGTTAGCTAATGGATCTTGGATTTGTGCCCCTAATTGATTATTATAAGAGGGATAAAGATCCATCTCATAGTAAATATTATCCATGTAGGTTTCTTGCACCATTTCTTCTTATACAACCACATTACTAATCTCTAGATTATACATGAGTCCACTACAAGTGTAGGAATACATGTTGGGATCCATAGTCAATCCTTTGTGATAGAAAGGGAAGAGAGTTAAACAAAATCTAAAAGGACAATGTCTAAGAAGTTGATGTTAAAACTTGGTCTAGATTCATCAAAAGGTTTATGCAAAGATTTTTGATAACACAAGCCAACGTTAAGTGTCTAACATTACACGTCTTACACAAAAAAGATTAAGTAAATGAACCAAAAATAAAAATGCCAAACACTAAGGTCAAAGTGTTTAAAATAAATCTAATCTAGTAAATTATAAGATGTTAGGTCTTTTGGCCAAACGTGGCATCAAAATCTAGTCTCAAACAAGGCATGCATTAGAACTCTTGGCCAAAATGGCATCAAAAGCCAGACTTTGAAAATAGATGAAATTTTTAATCTAAAATATTTAAAACACTTCTACAAAACATTAGGCATTTGATTCTTGTACATGGACTCAATCAAATAGGTATAAAGTATGAAACAAAAGGCACTTTAGAGATAGTTTATTTTCTCAAAAATAATGGTATAAAACTTGGTTCTTTCAACAAATAAGCTAGACAAAAGTGAATGGCGTTACTGTGCTAGACAAAGGTTCATAAAAGTATACTCAGATTGGTTTGAAAAATGTAGGAACAAATTTGAATTCTATGCATAAGGTCCTATGAGACAATATCTGAAATGTTTTGGGTAGCATAAGAGTGCTAGACTACCCAAAAAGTGTGAGAAAATGCTTATTTCAAAAAATCACTAAGGTAAAGATAATTTTTCACAAATTTGATAGAATAACACTACCTTTATTGACTCAAAATGTTGTGGTGCATGGACTAAAAGTACAAGTGTTTAGCATGAAATAACTGAACTCTATCAAGTGGTTATAACAATCATGAGTCTTAAATGACCTTTAATTGAAATTAGAAATTGAACCTAAGTTCCCTCAAGTTTAGTGAAAATGGTGAAACCACTTAACACATCAACCTTATGAACTTATAAAGGTGAAATTTCAAATTTATATTATAAGTGAAGGACTTAAACAACTTTGGAAAAGGTCTAGACTCAATTGGGTAGCATAAATGTGCCAAAGTAGATGATATGACTCCAAGTTTGGATAAAATTTGAACAAGGAAAATTGATGATTTCACATGGGAAACATAACACCTCTTTATTAAAATGAAAATGAGGACCATGTGTTTAGTTTGCATCATTTTTTACACCATGTTTTGACTCTAAACAAGACTTTAATCTAGGAAAAAACCAACTAATTAATCTCTCTTAGATCCTAAACTAACAAGTTTCCTTGGTATTATTAGAATATGTCAATATAAGTCATTTGAGAGGATTTTAAGTGTTCATACAATAGTATATGTGAATTATATAGTAGGTTTTTTATACCCCTATTCTCTCAAATTATAGTATTAAAACATGGACCTTGAGGCACACCTTACACCAACAATACTTTCACAGCAAGTGGGGATTTGTCTAAGATCTATAAGTTTTCAAAAATTCTAGGGGACTCAATTACACAATGATTTTTACATCAAAAAATGCAAAATAAAATCATGGATTTTGGGTCCATATCACTTGGCTTGTTTCAAAAAGGTCTAGTCCTTTTTGAAACCACTGCATCCTATTATTCACTTAGTGTAGTACGATGTCCAAAGTACCACTACATCCCATATGAAAATATAATATGAATCCAAATAAATTCAATACTATGAGGTGAAACCCAGGGTCAAATCTTCCCTCAAAAACTCATGGGAGGTAATGACATCCCCCTCACAAGCCAAGATGTAATGAAATGAAAGACATAAAAATAAAGACTTTAGGGTCATTTTCAAGGTCACCCAAACTACGATGAGTTTTTGGGGATTGATTTAGATGACATTATTTATAAACCTTGAAATAGGATTTTTTTAATAAGTATGGAATTTTTTATTCCAAGGGTTCCCTAAAGGGGACAAATGGAAGAGCATACACACACAAACCTTCTCTTTGTCAAACAAGTTTTAATTAAACAACTATTGAAAATAAGAATTGATAAGTGTGTTCAATTTGAAAACCCAAATGAAAGATGTGGTGGTATTATTTTGAACCCTTAGTCTTAAGTTGTAACTTTTAAATCCTACATTATCAAACATTCACTTAAGCACCAAAAACAATATTTTTAATTCATTTTAAAAGCATGCAAAAGATGGTCTAAAACATGTTTTAACAAATTTAAAGTTCGCCGATTACCTATCTACCCTTAAGGCATCACCCAAAAAGTAAATATGTTAGGTTAGAAAATGTTAACACAAATCAAAATAAAATATTTAAAAATAATAATATTAAATATATGAACACATGAAAACAACAAATTAGAAGGTTAAAAATAAAATATAACAAAAAATATAAAAATCTACAGTTAGTATTTTTAATATAACTTTTAAAATATAGTTCAGTTTGATACTAAATTTTGAGAGGTTGTCAATAAATCTAGGGTGAACATATATAAAAAAATTTAAGTCTAAAAATTCAATAAAAAAATAGTTATCAACTCTGTTCTAACCATTTTTACTAGAAAAATAAAAAATAGAAAGTGATAGTTGCTAAAATAGCTATAACTTCTAAATTATAATGAAGTTTGTTTGTGAAAATTTTAGATAATATCCATGAAATATTTAGATATATGAATAAAAAAAAATTATACAAAAATATTTAGTAAATAAAAGTTTATGACTTATTTATTGGCCATTTTTACTCAAAGCAAAAACAAAAATAAAAAAAAGAATCAAAACTATGAAACACAAAAATGTTTGTGTATTGCACTCTCATGAAGATAATATTACTGGGTGTACCATTATTTGAAATAATAATTTGACTCAAGAGAGGTTAATAGTATTGTGTTAGTCCAAAAATGCAAAAAAATTGATAAAAACACACTAATTAGCATACATCTCTAGGCCTAGTTACTAGGGTGAGCTTAATAACAAAAACAAATGAAAAACACAACTAAAAAGTAAAGAAAAAAAATACTTCATCTTCCTTGGATGCTCCAAATGATTTTTTTAGTTTCTTACTTGACTTGGGCTCATGAATTCTTAATAAAAGGAGGATTGGCTATCTCCTCTTATCCTAATCACCTTGTGGCTTTGGCTTGGCTTGGCTCAATATTTTGGCATCATAACTTTGGCATGTGAGATTTTGGAATCAATTTGACATCGTAACTTTGCACAAATTAATCTTAAAAAATATGTTCATGGCCTCTATATTTATATATTTTCAAGAATGACTATAATAAACCATCATCATCCATCTCAAGATTGAGATGTGTGGTCATAGATTAATTAAATTATGTATTTAAAATCCATAATTATCTTCATTATGACTTTGGAAGAAGGGACATTAATGAGGCATGAGAGGTAATAAAGAGGCATGGGAGACCCATAATCTTGATATTTATGGTATTTAATTAGTTCTTAAACATGATTAATCACTTTATGCACAAATTAATCATAATTCCTTGTTATTGGTCCAAAATTTGACTGGATTGGAATTGAAAGTTAATGTCAGATGTGTTGGATATGTTGTCCCATTTAGGATGTTTACAACACCAAATATAAAATACACACATCTCATACAATAAATTTGATAGAAAAGAGTGATCCAGAGCACCCTAGTGAAAAATTACTATTTTGACTTGAAATGATCTGATCAAAGTTAGCTACCTTATAAATTGCATTGTCCCATTCAATGATACCCTATCCAAAATTGGCACTTGAATATGTCAATTTTAACTCATTTAATGTGCTTTAGTGTTTCTAGGAAAAATTATGCACTTTAGTGGAAATTGGTAAAAATATTGATTGGAGGTCATTGGTGGCCAAATTTAGGTGTCTACATTATTTTCCTTACATGGATAGTCCCAGTCTATACACTATGTATAGTTTGACTACAGGTAGGGTACAAACTAGTGAGCTAGCTTTGATGCTTTGGTGATGGTTTAAGGTAATTCAAGATGAGTAAAGTTATACAATTGTACCTTATGACCCCAAGGGACCTAGGTGGAGTCCATTCATACCATGATGAGCTTAGATGAATCCTGTAAACTCCTATAGAAAGGTGTCTCAATCAACAAGCTCAGTCAAATAATGAACAATGATATGAGTATTTGCTTAAGTGATGTTATAGGGCCATATAAGGTGAAATGTTAAGTCTTAAAGATGATAGATGACCATGGAAGGATTAAAGGTAGGTTTTTCCTTGTATTTAAGGCATAAATCATACAAACACCACCTAAAGGTAGAGTCTAAAGAGGTAGAGTACCTCAGTCTAGCTAGTGACACATTTTGAGGCCTAAAGTGACGTTTTAAGACAAAATGAAGAAGTTAAAGTACAAAAAAGTATAGTGTGATTCAAAATTACTAAATGGAGGTTGATAATAATCTTTCTAAACCTAAAATAATAATAGTCACCTACAGGTGTGACATTTCAATGGAACACAGTCAAGGATTGAAAGGTTAGTCTTGGAGTTTTAAGAGAGTGAGGAGTTCATGAAAATTTAGAGAGATGATTGAAAATTGGGATTAATTAAATACAATAAAATTATCCTAAAAACAACCTATCAATGGATATACCATATAAGGGGAGGCTCTAAATAGGAAATATATAGTCTAAGGTGAATTTATTGCACATAGTTTCTACTTGGCAGGTTAGTCTTGGAGTTTTGAGAGTTTGAGAGGTGATATCTTAATGTCAAGAGATATATATATATTTTTAAATCATACCTAATAATTTAGGATAATTTTCAATTACTCATATTTTTTTGGGAAAATAAGGGAGTTCCCTCTATTTTGTCTCAAATAGAGGGTATTCCCTTTGTATCTGAAGCCTATAACCTTGAGGGAAATGGTAAAGAAGCATGAACTAGAAGTTGGGGATATATTTAAAGGGTTTATGGAGAGTTTAATAACATATAATTAATAATGTATAACCTTCCATAGAGGTATTAATGTCAATAGGAAGGTCTAACACCATATGATATAGTCAGACATAATAGGCAAAATTAAGGCCTAGACTCTAAATGCAAGGCCAAATCACATCATAACATGAATTATAACTTAAACATTGTTATATAAAATATATGGGATGGTATTATATATCTTAAATCTCTTTTAATGTATGGGAAGATTTAATAGGTCATATTTGGAATTTGAATTACAGATAGGCTACAAGAACAACATCAAGCCTATGTCCAAATTGAGAGTCTTTCAAAATTATAACATTGGATGTGATATGAAACCTATTTAATCATGTTATTAAGATTAATATAGATATTTTAAATCTCTTTGATTTCAAATAAAACATCAAGAGGGCCATTTTTGGCTCAAAATCTAACTCAACATGTAGGAAAAGAGGAGAATAAGCCCAAGTAGGTAACTTCCAATGTTCATGTCTTTTTATAGGTTGTGAATTGGAATAAAATAATGTTATAGGTGTTATAAATGGTATTTAAAAACCTTACTATGTCATTTAGTGGTAGGTTGGATGTGAAAACTTCATGAATAATGCTTAAGACAAAAATAGGTCTAAAACCTTTGAAAACACTTACTAGAGACCTGATTAAGAAAATGGAGTTGGAGATCAAATCTAAGGGATTTTTAGGAATATAGTATATATTTTACCTTGTTTATTAATCTCTTATTCTCATTTACATACTTTTCAATTGTACAGCGTTGTATGGATGGGGGTATAAATAGGGTTTTTCTCATTATTTTATGTGTTTTGTAGGTTGTAGTAGGTTCCAAGAGTTGAAAATAATATGGATGGAAATATTAAGAATTAATATAACTCTAAATATCACTATAATTCTTTTAAAAAACACATAATTTTCCAAACCATGTTCTTAAACTTAGCCAATCACAACTAGCCTAATGGACAAGCTAGGGAGAAGTGTAAAAACTTCAAATATATGGATTTTTAAGGTGTGCCTAGTGCTTATAGGACCATGAAATGACTTAAAATTTTTAACTCACTATATCCCATGTATTTTATTGGTAAAATAAAGCCAAATTTTAGGCCAAGTGTGTAGGGTGCATAGAAGAGCAATTTTCTAGACAATAAATGATGATTACTCATTTCTAAGTCATTTTAGGTGACCAAGCCTATAGCCAATGCATGTAGAGGCATGTATAATATCATAACCTTACATTAAAATCATTTTAAATTCTCCTAATTAGTTATGGGACGTTAAAAGAGGTCCAAATCATGAAGGCCATTTTTTGAGCCAAAATGAGGAGTTTTCTTGCCACTTTTCATGAAGTTTGTAACTTGAATTAACACTTTTACCTCATGAACTTGCACGGTTCATCAAATATAATTTTATCATTCAAAATTAACTAATTATATTATCTTTACAATTGTCCTTGTGACCCTTGGAATTCTATCTTCTCCTCTCTCTCTCTCAAGTTCTATAAGAACTAGCCATTTTGGCCATTGTATTCTATGCTCCACTTGAGTATGGAAAATACCTAACTAAATTTATAAATTTTTAAAAATAATATAATTTATTATTACCTCCTCTATTATTTTTATTATTTTTTTCAATTGGATGATGAATCTTGCTTAGTGAAAACTATGGATTCATTAACATGTTGTTCCATTCTTTCACCTATTTGAAGCCTCTTCTTGTAGGGCATATGAAGTTTTTCAAAAGATGTTCATGGCAAGTGAGTTATTATATAAATTATTTCCCTCATAGGCATATTTTCTAGTCCTCCTAGTTTTGTACATTCATCCAAAACCTCACAATGTAGTATTGATGTGAGAAGATGAAGATTGGAGAAGTGTATGTTTAGTTTATTATTTGATTTCACGTGTAATATGAATATGGTTAGATGTCATTAGTCAAGTTTATGTATCACCTCCCTTAGGTTAGTTTAATTTCATATATCTCTCTCCCTTTTCACCCCCCATGTTTAGTAGTAGTTGAAATTCAAAGTGGTAAATCAAGGGAACTATCCTTATCTAGAGATTCACCTCATTACATAGGCTACCCACAAGCCTAGATGTGATTCTATTATGCCACTTGGATGAGGAGAGATTTCCATCTCATTAAATAGTGAAAATATAAGTTATAATAGTTTTTTATGCTCAGTGGGACTCTTGTTCCAAGAGTTGGAGTATTTTTGATGTTGTCCTTTAACACATCAACCTATAGAGGCATCTATTCAAGCATCACTAGTTACTTTAAATATACATTAGCTAGTAAATTAGCATAGGTTATCCTTTGAAGATTTTTATAAATGTGTTTATTTATGTTTTTTCTTTCAATGAAGTTTCATTTCTGAATTAGGTGTTGATGTTTGTTCTCTACAAGTCAGTGAGACATTGCAAGCTTGTGCCATTCCCTATCAATATGAACAAGTCTTTGGTTAATCTTATCATGATCCTTACCAGCCTAAATATGAATTTAATTATCCCCAATATTATATTTTTCAGTTCATTAATGAAGTATATCAGTCCTATAACTATCCTCCTTAATGTTTTGCTCCTCCTAGTCAACCTAGCCACTTCTCAAGCTAACCCAATTCCATGTTCAAGAAGACACTTTTAGCTTAAGAGAGGTGAATGTCAGATCTTGACACACAAATATTATGTGTTATATATATTATTAACTATGTCATTAATAATGTGATAAAATCATTACATTTCATCAAAAGAGAGTGGGTACCTATGTAGAGAGAAAATTGGTAAAGGCTCACAAGTGAGATGCTTGATCTGAGGGGCCTAATTTCTTCCTTAGAGTATAGGTTAGGGGTTCATGAAAGGAAAATTCATAAAAGCTTACAAAAATTAACATCCACTTCCCCAAGTTTCCTATCAATCATATATGACCCATAATCATGAGCCAAATCAAAGATATCAAAGTCATCCTCTTCCCAATCAGTTGGAGGAGAGAGTTGAGAGGGAAAATATTATGTTTGAAACTAATCTTGTTAGTAAAATTGAGTTAGATAATATTAATTTGAATAAAAATATGTTATAATAAAAATAATTATAGTTAAATCCCTTGTATTTTATCCCTAACACCTCAAAAAGAGACTCATAATCTCAATGTCCTAAGACAGAACAAGATAGTGGAGTCATGGGGAAAGAAAGAGGAGAAAAGGCTTGAAAAAGAGTGTGAAGTTAAGAAGACACTTGATCTTATAAAAAATACTCCTACCATTCCTCTTATTAAAGGTCTTATAATCCTTACATACTAAGATATGATAAGATAGTGGAGTCATGGGGAAATAAAGAAGAGAAAAGCATTATCAAGGAGAGTGAAGTAGAGAATGGAGTTGATCCTAAACACACCCCATCCACCTTTCATCAATAAAATTCTTGTGCCCCATGTCAAACCACATGTATTATTTATGATCATGATGATTCCTATGAAATTCAAGAGAAATTTTTCAAAGAAAACCTATCCAATAAAATTGAGTTGTTAGAGTCAAAGATGAGGTTGCTAAGTCAAGGTGAGATGGAAGGTTTAGACCCAAAAAAAGATCATATGCCTAAACACACCCCATATAACCTTACTCAATAGATTCATCAAGACAAATCTGATGTGAATGAGGTGTTTTTCAAGTGGATATAATAAAATCAAGTGGTTTTAACCCAAGTTCTACCTCCCCTTCCTCAAGAGCTCTCAAAACAACCTCTTACTTTGCATTCTCAATCTAATTTTGAAACCTATGTTCCACCTCTACCAACTAAATACTTTTATCCTCATATAATCACCCTTTACCATGATGGACCTATGTTGTGGGAACCTCAAGAAGATAAATTGGTTGAAGAAATTTCAAAATTATTACTTGAATAAACTTCAACTCTTTAGCAGCCTTATTAGGTTAGGTCACTTGATTTCAAGATGCCTAGTCTTGGCATCACTACGAAGGAGTTCAAATATGTTGTAGACTTTGAAAAAATATATCTGATTGTAGTTTATGAGATAGAATTTAAATAACCTCAAGAGGTCCTAAGTGATGAAGAAGAGGTAAGCTCTTGTGTTGAGTCTCCTTGTTTGGTTGATGAGGAAGAATACACTCCTTGTGTTGAAGAATAAATTTTGGATTATGTCCTATTGGAATCTAAAGAGGAAGATGAAGAAGCTTATATTGTTGTTCCAATTAATTATGTTGATAAAAGTGAAGATGATGACTTATGTAAAATATTTTAAGACATTTTCAAAGGTTTTGAATCTCTTAAAGGGTCTACAACTCCTTTAGTGCTAGTTACAAGTGATGGAAATAAAGATGATATTGTTTAATATGTCATAGATGAGAAAAATGGCATTGTACAACATGCCATAAATGACCAAGATAAAATTCTACATCAGCCTTTGGAGGTCAATAAAATCCTATATTAGTCTCAATATTTCAAAGAATAAGAAATCATTCCTTTTGAGATCATGCCTACCAAGAAGATGAAAGTTAATCATAAGAAAGAGAGTGGGAAGAAACATGAAGTATGTGTACAAGTTAAAGAGTAATATGTATACATTGAAGACATATTTTAAGATTATTTACTTGAGAACAATTCAAGTGAAGAGCTAAGGAATAGGTCTAGTCCATCAAGTTTTTAATCTAAAGAGCAACATGCTTGGCATCCCCATGTATCTCATGAAAAAAAGAGATTCAAGAAACTTTCCCTTTGATCCTAGAAAGGGAGGTATGACTGATTGTTATCTATACATAATAGTTATTTTCAGATTCCCCTAAGTGCTTTGAGCATGTGTGTTTGTGTTTGCTTTCTTTTTTGTGTATTTGAAGTATTCATTAGTTATCTTGTCTTGGTCAATGGTCAATGGTAAAAGGCTTCCTTGTTTCCCTTAGGATTAATATGACTCCTAATCCCAATGGATTGATAAGTCTACTAGTTTAATTAGTCTACCAGACATATTACCCCTATGAGTCACCAATTTGTGGACCAAATTTAACTTTTAAGTCAAATTAGGACACTTATAGTAAAATGTTACTTTATAGGTATATAGGGGTATAACATGAGTGTCATGGTGTATATTACATGTCAATTAATCTCAAATTATGTTATATTATCCTTGGTCAGTTAGTTTCTATGTCCATTTATCATTTTAGGTCATTTTAGGGGTAAAAAAGGTGCATTTAATGCTTTATATCAGTTTATTTGGAAATGTGAAGGTTTCAGAACATGATTTAATGCAAAATGTGTCCCTATATATCTTAAGTTATTGACATAATTGAAATATGGTAGGTTATGTAGAAGAAAGGGCAATTTTCTTGAGAAAAAGAGAGAAAATGGCACTTGTATGGCTTCCTTGGGAAGTGTGTCACATGGGATAGGGTCAAGGGATGTCCTTTCAGATTATTCAACTCAAATAAAAAAATTTAATGATCTAAAAGTTCCATTTATTTCTCAAAACCATTATACTCCCTTTTCACCCTTCTTGGCAAACAAAAATGACTTGCCAGTTTTTGCTTGGTATAAATAGGTCAAGATATTTCTAGAAAATTTTTCTTGTGTACATATTATATACTTATTAAGATTAATTTTCATTTTTTTTTAAGAGTAATGGTGCCTTGATATTTATGAACCATTTCGAACAAGTTAACTGTGCAAATCTACTAGTTGTTTCATGTACCCTATGGGTTTTGCTCTTTTTTGAGAGACTACATACAATATATTTACAAATGTTAGTTTTAGAGGATGTTTAATCCATAATAAAATGTTCCCTATGATTATTTTAATGTTACATGTTGTGTGGATAAGTAAATTTTCCTTAAGTCGTAGGAGGATGCACTATGCTAATTACAAATAGTTTTTTAGCATGTCCAAGATCTTCATGCTATGACCATAGTTAAAAAAGATTATGTTAGTGTATTTTTCATGTTTTCAAGGTTATTTTTATTCCCTTTACCATATAATTTCATCCACCAAGATAATCTTCATATTTTACATGCATAGACACACTTCACCTAGTCTACCATTAGAGTATGCATCTACAAATGGTTACAAGGATGATTTCCATACTGAAAATAATGTTTGAAGATGGTTACAAATGAAATTTGGTGTAAATAATGTGATTGAGAGTTAAAATTGAGTTTAGATACCATGAGACCTTTAGCCCATCCTTATTTCTCTATTATAGACACTCACTGCCTACATAAAGTCCATACACACATATAGGGACCTTTTCATGTTGTCATGCTATAATGGGATATTTTGTGGTGGTTTTAGGCTATTACAGGTGTTTGGAATGTATTTTAATGTTTTAATATGGTTACTCGACCCATTTAAGGCTAATTTCCATACTCACTATTCATAGTTGCATTTTTTACCTACACCTTGAAAAAGACCACCTACAGGTGGTGTTAACAGAGAGAAAATACTAGTTTGGGGATTTGGACCTTGTCCTAAGTCTCTCATAATTAAATAGTTGTGTTTTTAAATTTTTGCAAGATTTAAAGGATAATTAATAGGTCTATCCCATGTCCACAACCTGTCATCACCTTCACTACTTGTATGAGCAAAAGCCACCTATATGTGGCCTAAACAAGTGACTAAGATGATAAATAGAATGATAAGACACATGGTGGAACCTTTATATATCCCTAAAATGATAAGAGGACCATGATAAACTTATTTCAAGTGCTAAGAGGATGCACAAGATGGGATATTATCTCAAAAGGTGACAAGACTATGTTCAGGTGTCTAATCCCTAATTTGGTGAAACAAAGGTCTAGGAGGTTTTTATAGGTACTTTAAAACATGCCTAAAAGGGATTATAAAACATATAAAGAGGTGGAACATGAAGTATCCATTAAAGAGAAGATCCCTACATAGAATGGAGCCAAAGGGATCAGTGAAGTTTGGTTATTGAGAACCCTAAAGTTACATTTATATACACTAAAACCCTATAGCGATCACCTATAAGTTTGATCCTATAAGAGTCTTTTTCACCTAATGTGGTAAAACTAGACCATATTGGTGTCCCCAAAATTTGACACTTCAAGATTTTTGGGAACCCTTTTTTTAATTTTTTTGCATTTTGGCCTTGTGTGTATTAGTTGTATTGCTTGAAGCCAGTCCCATGAATAAAGAACTTGGGTTTTACTAGTGTTATTTTTCATTTCTTGTTTGCTTTCCTCAGTTGTTCCTAATTACTCTAGAGGATTAAATGCATTTTCTTAAAAAACATCACTCGAATCCATTTACTCATCCATTTCAATAGATGGAACAATCTCAAGGTGACTTAACTCATTTGTAGTGCACATTAGGTTCTCCAAGTTACTTTACTTCCATGAAAATAAGTTAAGTTGTCCTAAAAACCCAGTTCACTCCCCATAGACCAATTCAGGTTTCTTGAGTTGATTTACTTTAAAAATTAAAAAGAGGTAAGTATTTTTAAAAATCTAACCAACACTCGCTAGTTCTAATCAAGATTTTGAGAGTGTTTTACTTCATTAAATTCATAAGTAAGAGCAATTCCAGGTCATGAACCTGAACTACTCATGAGCCTAGACCAAATTAGGATTATGAAAGAGCTTTAATTCATTACTTAAAATAAGTAAAGTAGTTCAAAATGATTTATTAAAAAATAAGTAAGGGATTACATGGTTTTTCCATGCTTGCAATAAATGTGTTGGCATTTATATAAATTTTATGAGATTTTACCTCATTTCCACCTGTCAGCCAAATCATCAAGCCAAGTAACCATGCCTGTAAATCTTGAGGCAAGCTGCTTAAAGCCTCTAGAGTGACTTAAAGTGATTTTATTTTTGACCCATTTGTAGTTGAGGTAAGTAAATCATTTCTAGACCATTTTCAATTTCTTATTTGCATTTTTAAGTCATTTTTCCCCTTGCTCTCTTTCTTGTACTGTCATGGTTTTTAAACTATCAAAGTTACTTTGTTTTGTTTTCTCTTCCAATTTCTTGGTTAAATTGGGTTTTTAACCATAAATTTGTAATTTCAATCTCTTATCATTTTTTATTCATTTTAAAACCCAAAAAAATCAAAAATCTTCATGCAAACCCTAGTTCTGAAATTCCCTCACCTCTTCGAGTTTCCCAACCCTAAGAACATTGGATATTTGATCCCAAGTAACTACCCATCAAAAACCTAAAGTCTTATAACTCCATAAACTCAAAGTATTATTTTTGGGAGAATTCAAAGTAATCCATTTTTATAAACCCAAACTCATTTATTGTAAAGAACTTGAACTTGTTTGCTTTTATAAACTTGAAGTTGTTCAATATGAAAAGTCTAAAGTTACTTGTCTTTAAAGACCAACATAGAGTTGTTAGATCCTACTACTTAAAATCAGATTACTTAATTTTTTAAAGATGTCAATTCCTTAAAATTTAGATCTTGTTTAGAGATAAAGAGCTATAAGTTAACCTTATTTCTCAAATTTCTAAATCAATTAGAGTAGTAAGTGTTTTTAAGCACTTGTCAAGGTCTTTTAGATCTTAAAAGAGTAAATGTCTAGATTAGAGGGATTAGGAAGGTCAGAGGAATAGATATCAGAAATAGGAATACAAGGCAAGATCATTAAGGAAGACCTAGAGTTAGCACTCAAGGAGATTCAAGAACCAAACAAGAAAGGTAAAGCGAAGGAAAAGAGGGTCAAAGTCCAAGAACCATAAATGAAGTATGAATACAAAGGTTACCCTATTGAGTCATGCATATCATCAAAGATGATAGAAATAAGTGACATAGATATGGGTCATGTATCTATGATTGAGATTTTGGAAATATCAAGGGCCATTGCAAAGACTCCACTTTTACACTCCATGACCAATGGTAGATTCTTCAAGCTATAGCTTTCCCAAGTCTAGTCCAGCTTCCTAAGTTTGTGTTGGAATGTGATAAGTACTATGATTCTCTAACCAAGGTGGTAAGAGATGTAGTTGGGAATGTGGTTGTGAGGTTATATGTTTAATATCTTAACTACTATTTAAAGATTCTAACCTCACCAAAATTGATTGATATTTCAATGGAGACAATTGAGAAAAAATGAGAGACTAAAATAGTAGAGTGTATTAAGATTATGAATACATATTACTTGAAGAAAACAAAAAAACCTTCAAGGTTCCCCAAGCACATTTCCAAATCAAATTTTGTTGAATAGGTAGATGATATCATTCAGCTATTATGCAGAACCAATGGACCAAAGAATGCCAGTTTTTTTTCACCCTAGACGTATGTCTATATTATAACCATTGATGTAACTTGAAGTTCTACTAAGATTGACTGGGTAACATTGATCAATGACAACATGGATAAGTTTTATTTCAAGATTACTTCATATCTTGTATATACAATAACCTCGAGTGGATCTTTCTCAAGGATAAGGACCAATGTTACACTATCAATAGTACCAATATATGGATATTATCCTTAACTAGTTCTTGAAGAATACTACAAGAATTACATTGTAGTAAGTTAAGGTTTTTCCTATGATCTTATTTGTAAGTTAGAGAAATATTTGAAGCATAGGAGAGTATCAGATGAGGCAAGGGGTGTATTCTAACTATATGGCTACATTTTCATTTAATTTCTTGATTTTTCATATCCTAAAGTAGGATGTTTCTCAAGAGCACCTATCAAGCTACCAAGTGTATTCATACTACAATGTAATTTGTACAAATTGAGTATAGGTCTCTCCTTCTCACTTACACAACCCACTTAGGCATGTTTTCACTATTTCCTAATCATCTAAAGCCTTCTAGATTCAACCCCTACTATCTCAGACTCCTCTCCTAGGCATAGATCTATCCCCCAGGGTCCCTTTCCCCCTAAAAAATATTTCCATAGGTTGGACTATAGCGCTAGAACTTAGGGTGTCCACTTTCCAACACTATTGTCCAAGTCCACAATAGCTTCAAATGGTCAAATTTTCTTGAATCCTTATCATTTTCTTTATCAGCCTAATGTGAGTTCATCTAACCCAAGATCACTAGTTTCCCTATAAAATACCATTCAAAGGTCATTTAGAAGGATTGGTAATCATTTAAATGGCACAAGATAGAAATATACTAAAGCACACTCAAGTAAATTTTCATATTTTTTGCATACAGCCAACCACTATTATTTCTAGCCTATCCAAGCTCTTGCACCAGTCACGAGTCATCTCAATCTTTCTCAAATTCACATAAACTTGCATTACATACATAGGATTACACAATACACATTCAAATTGGGAGAACTACATTGGTCTTGATCCCTATTTGGAGTATTGGTATGTAGACAGTGTGCCCACACATGGGGTATGATCACACATTCAATGTATATTACACACTAACCCCTTTTTATAGTTGGATTCGAGATCACCTATCAAGCATGAAGAGGAAATAGGATCCTTGAAGACAAAATCAATTACACATAAAGCTTCATGAGAAAATAAGACTCAATATTCTAGGTACAAGGTCTCCCAAAATAGATGAACATAACCCAAAAATCTCAGACACTCAGGACTATAGCACCAAAACTTGGACTACAGTGCTATAACTCTAGGTGTCCCATTTCTAGTGCTCCTATCTAGGTAGAAAATAGACTTTTAGATCCTATTTATGATAGTCTACCTAGATAGATCAGTGATTTTTAACCTTTGTCTACTCTATCTCAGCCTAGAATCAACTAAGTATTACTCTTTATCCCCTTGTTTTCTATTTTTAGAAATCAATTAAGCACTTCGAGATTCAATAAATAAATAGGTTAATTAAGGTACATTTATTTACTAATTTTCCTATTAATCTAGACCCCTTTACTATTTATGAAATTAAACCTATATTTCCCAAATTTAGTAAAACATTTGTTGCACCTGACTTACTTTAAATTTTTGTACAAAAGACTTAGAAACCTTAGGGCAATTAATTTTGATTTTTTGCAATATTTTCTTGATTTTTTCTAAATTTGAAAATAAAAAAACTACAAATTAATAGAAATATTTTCAATAATTCACTTAAACCCTAATTTACACATACTAGGTCCTATTTACATACAAACACTTTCAAACCACTAAGAAAACTATATTGCTAATTTTAGAAATATATTCAATTTTTTTCCAAATTTTTAAGCTCAATTCTACAAATTTATAGCATTTTTTTCAAATTATTACATTAATTTTGCAAAAAATCATTTCAAATCCCTAGTTACATAAACTACATCCCAATAATTTTCATTTAATATGCCGCTTACTTTTTTCAAATTTTGATTGAATATTAAAATTAAAAAATCACTTCAAATTTCAAAAAATCATAGTAATTACAAAAAAATTATTTGTTTGAAAACCCTAGTTACATCTACTAGGTTCCATTTAAGGAAGAAATATCTCATAATTTTACAAATTTTATCTTTCATAATTAGCTCAAGAAATCAATTTCAAATTCAAAATTTCATAGTATTTTACAAATATTATTTCTAAAAAATCCCTAGTTGCATATACTAGTTCCTACTTTGCTTCTTGTGGTATTACTTTACATGTTTGGAAGATTCATATCCTTTTTTTGCATAAATTCTAAACTACTATTTTAGAATTTTGTATTCCTTATATCCAATACTTTCCAATTTTATCACATTACCTATTACAACTTATTGTAAAACATTAAAGCACATTTCAAATTGTTTTCTTACTTTAATAACAACCCAATATATTAGCTTTGATGAAACTAATAAAAGAGAGCTTCAAGAGATCTTAACCAAACACTTGGATATGTAAGATGACATGATTATAATCCTCCAAGAGGAAAAAATAAATGTAACTAATGATCAATATTCTCAAACCATAGAGCGACCAGTTACACATGATACTACAGGGGCAACTATGTTACAATAACCCCCTATAGTAGCCCAACCTTCTTCTATGCCACTAGTTATAGCTAGTACATCCCTATCTCTTGATGTGGTAGCCCTTGTACAAGATATTTGATCTCTTCAATCCAAGGTGAGACATCTTGAGCAAGGCACCACTAGATCTACATAGACATTAGACTCCTTCACTCTATTACATACACCTTTGGCATGACATATAGCTATTACACCCTTGCCACCTAGATTTGTACAACCTAGGCTCACTCTTTATGATGGAAAGGGTGATATAGAGACACATTTGAGAGCCTTTCACATATCATATTTGGATTATGTACCAAATAATGGATATTAACTAAATTATTTTCAAAGAACATCAAGTATTATGCATTACAATAGTTTTACAGTCTATTGAATCAGTCAGTTAATCATTCAATCCTCTTGTCAACATGTTCCTAGCATATTTTAGTATCAATATCGGTGATAAGGTTTCATATGACAAAATTACACAACAAAAATAGAAATCAAATTAGCCTCTCACCAAGTATGTTCTCAAATACAAGACCATATTGGCTAAAATGATTATCCCTATGGTAGATTAGGAGTTACAAGACCTCTTCAAACAGAGTCTTCTACTAGTTTTGCATGATATAATCATGTTCAAATGTTTCTCTTCTTTCACTGAATTGTGTCACACTTTAAAATAAAGAGAAATCAAACTCACTTTAATGGGAAAACTTAAATATACAAGTACACCAGATACAACTAATAAGAGTAACAACAAAACCCCATATAAGGTCAAAATCAATGATAGTAAAGGACTGACTTAACAGATAGTTAATGTAGCTTCAGAGCCCTCATAGAGAGTCACTTTACCAACACCTCCTTGATGACCTTTTATAAATATACTAGTTCATCCAAGTAGAGTTCTATAGTAGTTATTAGAATGTAACATCATATCTCTTCCTCCTAACAAAGAAATAGATTTAGTAAAGTCTCTTCCATAGGGATATGAATAGAATGCATTTTGTGACTATCATAGGGAACCAAGCCATACTAAAAATAAATGAATTAGTCTTAGGCATAAGATACATGATCTAATTTATGGTAATCAAATTGATCTAGGTACTTTAGTTGAGCCTCCTCTAGCCAAACCAACATAAGATAAGTCACTCAAAATATTTTTAGATCCATTTCCACAACATAGAAAGTGAGAGACATATGATACATCAGGTGTACATCATGCATATTAAGAACATCCTTCATCAGTTACATATAGGTCACTGATAACTTATTCATGTCCATTAAGCCACATGATTGGTACTTTTCATTCTAACATTCTAGTTTGGCATTCCATCTCCTTTTTTGAGAAAGAGATTATTAAAGATGACATATATTATCATGTTCTCTTCATTAGATATTTTATTCATGGTCATCCCATTCACAGTGTTCTAATTGATAATAGATCCAACATTAACATGTGTATTATGACACTACTACAACACTTGGGCTATATAGAGTAGGATATTACTCCAACAAATATAGTTATCAGTAGTTTTAGTGGACATAGTCAGACTACATTAGGTGAGATCCTCATTCCTCTAAAGGTTGGTCCTACACATATGACCACCTCATTTACTATAGTTCCTAGTGTAGGAGTTTTTGAAATGTTTCTTGGCAAACCTTGGATACAAAAACTCTAAGTAGTTCCATCTATAGTACATTTATGCCTAGAATTAATTAATGTTAACCAAGTTATCATAGTTACTAGATTTCCATAGGAGTTACCACTTCTATTTTTAGATCCACTTTCAATTCTAGAGGTAGTTTTAGTTTCATTACTAGTTCTAGCTTTGTCACCAATTTTTTCTCCAATTTATCATCAAAAACATATATGATATACATCACTAATGCAGAGGGTTCATATACCTCCACATCTTAGAGATTCTAGATAGCTTCTAGCTATAATATTCACACCCAAAGTAGTTTCATTGAGATCTCATGCATCTACACATAGAGCACATGTTCAGTGAGTTTATCCTACTTCTATTTGGGTCCTTAAGATCCTTACAACTACATCCACTTCTAAAAATTATAGAGGGTCCCCATAGTCAATTTTTACTTCAAATATTTTAGAGCATTTACAACATATACAACTTTTATAGCCACAGTCTCAGCATTTCCATTGTGTTTCATGATCACTCACAATTCCACTCTTAAATATAGGATACCATGATAGGGAGTCTCATCTAAGACTCATTAGTTAGTATCATTTCCTTTTAGTATTGATTATACATAGTTTCCTCTACTTGATTTTACATAGCTCAAATATTTCAAAATACAAAAACAATATAATATTTTAAAAATATAAAAACATGTCAATTATATGCATCATCTATATTTTACACTACTAACCATTATGCTAGACTTACATTACACTATTCTATGCTAATGTTTGTCAATTTATCTATATTACTAGGATTCACTTGATCTTATTTGAGTGTATGCAGTGCATCCAAATCCTTGATTGATTCACTCTACCCATTAAGGGGGCATCGTACTTCTACATTCTAGCTATATATCGATACATCTACCCACTAGTTACATACTCTACATGACTACACCATCTAGGTTATGTCATTATTACACTATACACTCTATACATCTTGTTATAGTACATTTATTACTTACATAGATATCACATCAACATCCATTAGCATATATCACACTTTTATATTTCATAGCATATATGTTAGGCTTATATTACATATCTTGTATACTCTTGCTTCTTTTTTTCCATAGTTAGATGCATGTTTATATTTCTAATACTTTGCATGATTCCACTATTCACTTTGATTAGCTATATGTGTCTACATTTTCCAATTCTTGTTTTATTTATTCTTGCATTTTAGGACATTTGCTAATGTCTTTTATTCCTAGCTATATGTGTGTGACATTGGACACTTGCCAATGTCATTTGTGTGTGACTTTCATGTGCTTGTGGCCCTTGTGCCAATCTTTGCTTATTCCCATTATGTGTGTATATGGCATTTGAACATGCCTTGTATGCCTTATTTGCATATTTGGCCCCTTAGCCATCCTCACACATTTATTGATTCTTACTTTGTATGCTTTTTTCTTGATTGCTTATCTTTGTGTCCAATGCCATGATTATAATCATGCATTTACCTTGCTTTTTGGATGCCATGATGGACATCATGCTCCATCCCTCCATGCTTCTAAAAACTAACAACTAACATTTAAAATTCTAATTTACTCTTATTCACATGATATTACATTGTTATATCTATCTATGCATACCCATGTGGATCTAATAATCTCACTCTACAACTTTTGCTATATCTTGAGATAATGTATATCAATGTTATATCAAATGTTTCACATCTTAACATACTTGTAGGGCTTCTTCTTCTGAGGGAAGTCATTGTAGGGTCTTCATTCATAACCTAAAAAGAGGGGGAAATAAATAGGGGTTTTGTCATAGATATTAGAGCTCCTAATAGTCAAAAAACTAGTTATAGAATAATGCAGTCAAAAACCTAGAACTTAGCATAGGCAAACTAGACCAAGTAGACAACAAAAAATCCAAATCAGTCATTAGTTTTGGTTCTATAAAAAAATGCCAAAAATGGGACTAAAGTGTTGAACCCTAAAGTGTCTAGTTTTTTGCACTATTATCCAAACAATAGAATATTTAGTTTTTCCAAAATCAGGTAGAGAGGTGAGTTTAGTCACAATTTTGCCAGTATAGTTTAGTCTAGAAATTATTAGTTTTTAGCACTTATTTTTCTTAGAGAATCCAAATATAGGGGGCATCATGCATCGCATGAGAGTTTCTATTTTTATTTTAGACATGGAAGTTGATACAATTTTTAGTTTAGAATCCATGTTCTACACACTAATTATTAGGGGCAATGTATGTGGTACATGGACCTTCTCTATTTCTAAGTTTATTGTATTTTCTTACACATACCTAGCAGTTGCGTGCCTTACTCCATCTACAGGTGGTTGGCATAAATTTAAAGTAAACTTTCATACTAGTTTACTTCCCACGCACCCAATTTCTTGAGTGGCTTCATAAGCCTTGATTCTAGTTTTAGTAAGGGCTTCTAGACAAGTCCTATCTCTATATTTTGAAGTGGACAATAGTGGCCTATTTTCTTGTTTACATTCAGCTATCTATACCAACATTGTCAAATGACAACACATTCAAGGGATCCACGAGCCATCTCATACAACATTCATCTATATTAGTATTTGCCTCATTCATATTCACATCATGAGGCAATGATAGAGTGAAAGGTCTAGCTAGACTTTGTATTCTTGAGCCACCTATTTAGATGGATTAGACACATAGTCTAAACATCGATTAGCACATGAATGATTTGTTAACTTCACATAATTTTTGATGATGGATCCAAAGGGTTTGCATTTACATTCTTGAGCCAACTTCTAGGGGATTGAGCCGTTACCTCATTCATTAATATAACCCTTGGTTCAACATACTTCTTTCATCACCCAACATAACCTAATAACATAACAAGTTTTGTATTGGTTTGTGTACTTGGGGAGGTGTATTCATTCCTTTCTCTTCCTTCATCTCTCTTTACCTAGCTTTGTATGTTCTTATTTTATATATAGTGTATTTAGTAAGAATTGATCTACTTTCACTTTCCTTTTTATAGACTTACATAGTGCAACATGCTCTCACTATGCATAACCCATCATCACACAATTTCATGGGCTTATCCTCACAAGTAAGTTTATGAATGCTTCTCTTTTTTATTTTATCCTAGTATTTCACTTTGTTTTATACTTATAATAAAAGGGGGAAAATGTAGTCATACTAAAATGAAATTTGTAAAAATTGATAATGAATTGTGACACCCAAACCATAGGTCTCTCCTACTCACTTACACAGTCCACTTAGGCATGTTTTCACTTTTTCCCAATCATTTGAAACCTTCTATGTTTAAAATTTGATATCTCAAACTCCTCTCCTAGGCACAAATCTATCCCATAGGGTCCCTTTCCCCTTAGACAATAGTGCCATAGGTTAGACTACAATGCTAGGACCTAGGGTGTCCACTTTCTAATGCTATTGTCCAAGTCCACAATAACCTCAAATTGTCAAATTTTCTTGAATCCTTATATTTATTCTTGTCACCATAATATGAGTTCATCTAATCTAAGATCACTAGTTTCCCTATAAAATCCCATTCAAAGGTCATTTAGAAGGGTTGTAAATCATTTAAAGGTCACAATCTATAAATATAATAAATCACACTCAAGTAAATCTTCTTATTATCTGCATATAGTGAACCATTATTATTTCTAGCCTATCCAAGCTCCCACACTAGTCATGAGTCATCTCAAGCTTGCCCAAATTTGCATATAATTGCATTATGTATATAGGATTGTATAATAAACATTCAAATTGGGATAATTAAATTGGCCTTGATCCATCTTTAGAGTATTGGTATGTAGGTAGCGTGCCCACACATGGGGTGTGATCACACATTTAGTACATATTACATCCTAACCCCTTTTTCTAGTTGGATTTGAGATTACCCATCAAGCATGAAGAGGAATTTGGATCCTCGAAGATAAAATTAATTTCACATGGATATTTAAGAACAACCAAGACTTGATATTCAAGGCACAAGGTCTCCTATAATAAATGAATAGAACCCACAAAGCTCAAACACTAAGGGATATAGTGCCAAAACTTAGACTATAATGTTGGACCTCTGGTGTCCCATTTTTGGTGCTCCTATCCAAGCAAAAAATAAACTTTTAGATCTTATTTTTGATAGTCTTCCTAGATAGATTATTAATTTATAGCCTATGTTTCCTCTATCTCAACATAGAATCAACTAAGTTTTACTCTCTATCCCCTTGTTTTCTATTTTTACAAATCAATTAAGCACTTCCAAATTCAATAAATAAATAGGTTAATTAAGGCACATTTATTTATTTATTTTCCCCTTAATCTAGACCCATTTACTATCTAAGAAATTAAACCTATCATTTCCTAAATTTAATAAAACACTAAGATATAAAAATGACAAGTGGATCCTTATGGAGATGAGCAGGCAATTACTTGAGTTGCATGATTTGTAGTTTAAGGCTCATAAGGTAGCCATTAATTTTCCTATTTTAATTAGTCACTATCATTGTCTGAGTATTTATAAAGATAGGAATTTGTAAAAATAAAGGTATCACCATTACACACCAACACATTTTGATGCTAGGGTAAATTTTGTTTGTAGAGGAGTAGCACAGAGTACTATTTCACTTGAGTATATGCATATCCTTAAACTTGAATTTTTTTAGATGGGTTGTATGGATGAATTTGAGGTAAGAAGAAGGGATAATATTAGATTAAATATGGAGCAAATTTGATCATTTGATATAGCCTCTATTCCCAATGATATGGAAGATGATGGCATTATTACAAGTGATGCATTTCGTGCAGTAGGAGGATATAGTGCTATCCTTTTAGAAATAATTTTTGGAGATGATCATGATAAAACAATTTTAGAGAAAAATTCAAATTTATTTTCAATGACTTCTAACTAGCTTCTTAACAAGGGGTATTGCATGAAGGAATTAATAAGTGAGACCACCCATATGGGATAGAAAAGAAAGGAGATAGCTGAAGGAGAAAGTAGTCATGGTCCCTTAAATAAATTAAAGTTAAATAAGAATGTTTATGATAATTTATTAATATTAAAAGCTAAGGAACCAACTTAGCCAATTATTTTTTCTTCACCATTGGTCTCTTCTACCCCAGTTACTTCTTTCATTCTAACTTTTGCTCCTCCCACTACTTCTACCCTAGACACTTTAATTCTTGCACCACCTCCCAGGTTTTATGTCACTAAGTCTTCCAATAAGTCCACCCAAAAAGAGGTGATTCCTCTTATTATTCCATCTATTCCATGTGATATAACACCACCACCTCTTTTGGAAGAACCACCTCATATGGAAAAAGAACCTAAAAAGGTAATAATTGAAGAGGTGTTCCCATCACAAGAAGAAATATTAGAGAAGAAGGAAAAATAAGTATCAAAGCCTAAAAAAGAAGTTATTTAAAATATGATAGATGAAGGGATAGATAAATTAGAAAAAAATAGATACAAGATCAGGAGGAGATATAGTTGAATCTATAGAAGAAAAAGAAACTGAGAAAGAAAAGGAGGTAGAAGTGGAGGTACAAAGAGATTCAACATATAAAATTCAAGATTACACTCAGCCACAAGGACTCTCTTAATAAGAAGTTCCTTCATAAGATCTATCAATCAAAAATGAACACCAATAAATGGTTACTCATTCAATCACTTTTACTAACATAGACTTATTGTCTTGATTAACTTTGCAGACAACTTTGGAATCAAAGGAAGTGATCAATCTTGAGGAGATAGATTTGTAATTACTAAAAAGTCTAGATAAAAGGGGAAAGAAACCCAAGCAAGAAAAAGTCACTTCAAATTTGATAATTGAATCTTCAATATATAAATATATAGAGATAATAGTTCCCCCATAGGGAGTTAATAAAGGATAAGTTAATGATGAGAATCTAGTAATCACAAAGGTGTCTCTTGGGGAGGTTAATACTAAAGGGTTAAAACAAAATACTCAAAATTTAATTAACACTCTCTTGAGGAAGATAGATGAAGTTAAAATTTATAAAGCTAAGTTGAAGGAGCAAAATGATCAATTATACCAAATAATTATCAAAGTGGCAAAATTTACTCATCAACAGGTATTACTTTTAGAAGTAGTGATTTCTCAATAATTGATTATTAAAGTGGAAGAGAATGGGGATAAGGCTAAATCTAATGACAAATGGGTTGACAAAATGAATCAAAAGGCCTAAAAATTATTCCCACTCATTAAGGACACTCAGACTGACATTTTGAATAAAATAGCAGAAGTCAGGGCAATAAGAGCTAAATTAGAAAATGAAAATGAATTTTATAAACCTCAACAAGAAAGTCTTAAGGAAATAGTGAATTTAGATGAGAAAATTTTGTTTGAGGAATATATTTCCCCTTCTAAAAATAAGATAAAGCAAGAATAATATCTCACATCCTTTTGTTTTATCATTCTTCTAGACATAGGAGAAGAAATGAAGAAGTTAAAATAAGATGCACATGGTGAAAATACTAATAGACAAGACTCTTTATTTGGGCTCATAGGTATATGGTCAAGTAATGTCCTAAGAATAACTGAATAGTTACATGAATAGTTCAAATAGAGAATGGACAAAGCCATGACTCCTTTCACAACCAATGATATCAAAGTTTTAATCAAGTGTCAAAAATAATTGTATAGACTTGAGTCAAGGATTGAGAAAACTAAACATCATTGCAAAAGGATTGAAAGAGAGATGTTGAGATTCAAAATAGAAAGACAATCAATTGTTAAATCATATGATGTAAGAATCTAATCAATGATATCTCAACTCATCAAGTATAAATAAATATGGAGGAGTCAAGTTCACATAGTAGATTAATTTTGCCTTGAGTCTAATAAATTCTTATTCTTCTACTTTCTCTTCTTTCTTCATAAGCACTCTATAAATAATCTTGTTTTCATTAATAACTATGTTAAATTAATATCATTTTATGATTTACTTGTAAAATTGAAATTACTTTGTAAATTTCAATGTCTTAAGTAACTCGGTTAAAATACCATTACTTAGAGTCATTTTGTAAAAGTGAATTACTTTATCTAACTTTGAGATACATACAAAGTGTTTGTAATCAATCCATATAAGGTTTTTAAAAATTACTACATATCATTGATCATTACATGCCATGAAGGAGAGATTTGAGGAAGGTGTTATTCAATAGTTTCCAATATTTACGTAGCACACGTAGGTTGATGAAAATTATTCTTATTAGAATTTTATATCTTGAAATTGTATAAATAGATGAGTAGGCCTGCATGCCATGGGAGGATTTTTATTTTGTAAATGGTACAAGTGGTTTAATAAATCCAAAAATTTGAGTTCGAGATAATCAAATTATTTTGTATGAATTTTTCCAAGAAAGAATAAGAAAGAGAATTTTTTTGGATAAATTTGCGTCTATGGAGATTACTCTATGAATTCAATGAAGATAAACTAGTAATAGTTAAGTTATATTTAAAACTAAATTGAGTTCATAGTATTCTTGAGTATTTATTAGAAAAAGAATTGCATACTATATGTTTATTTTCTTGTATTTATGCAATAAAATTTGCAAGTATATTTATTGTGATATGCACTTCTATTATTCTTTCAAATCCTAAGCATAACAAGTCGATTCTTCATTTTCTATGTATCCTAGATTTAAACTACTTTTCTAAAATAAAATAGTTGTTTACTTACTACAAAGTATCTTTGTTATTGTTCATGAACAAAGTGATTAAAGTAATACAAACATTAAATCAACCTGCACCTAATTTTCATATTATTGAATAAATATAAATAAAGAGTAACTAGAAGTAGATAAACATAAGCTTACGGGAGCTTCACCATTAAATGAAGGGGATTTAATCCCATGACTACCTCGGTAGTTTTGAATCCATGCAAAATATGTAGCCAATAGTTTCCGGTGACTCTATTGGGGAATGACCTATAAGTGTCTGACTCCCATAATCAAATCTAAAAGTTACCTTCAGTTTTTAAAAAATTTAAGCATTGATCAAAAGATTGCATGCTTTGGGTGATATACTAGTTTATTTTCAACACCAAGATAAGATTAATTACTCTCACTTTAAATAAAATATATATTTTAAAAGTTAGTTGCATATTTTTATGTCTTTAATTTGTAATCCTAGTTTTCTACTAGTTCAATCCTATTTAAAGTTGTATGCTAAGTCGATTGCCAATTAAGATTTAATCCATTAGAGTTGTTATAAAATTATGATACTTAATATATTTTTCTATTTCTCAAACTAACCAATCAACCTTTCACCAGAGTGAGAAGATCACAAGGACAACTAGACCAATTCTTTGATTTATAAGAGCAATTTAATTTTAGCTTCCCTATTCAAGCTAGAACTAAAAGAACTAGTCTCTCACATGTTAGGTAACCAACTCCTCATATGCATCAGCTTTAACATAATTTCACTAGAATAATACAATTAGCTAGTTCTTAGTTTTTAACTCCTACAAGAATGGTGCTACCACATCTTGTTTCATGGGGACTAACCATATGGTCCATTAAAAATATCTCAAGGAAGAATTTTTCTAAATTTTCTGGTGATGGTAAGAAAAATATGGATGATCACTTGGCCACATTCTTTGTGACATGTCAAGTAATTGGTGTAGACTATGAGGATGTCTCTATTAGGATCTTTGTTGAGACCCTACATGACTTAGTAGCATAATGTTTTCACCATCTAGCTCTAGGAATTGTGACCAATTGGGCTACTATGCATGATCAATTTGAAAAAAGGCTCAAGGCTACTGAAGATGCTCACATACTACTCACACAACTGACTCAACTTAAGAAAGAACCACATAAACACATTCATGATTTTATTTCCAAATTTAATAGATTGATTTATAAGATCCATCAAGGTTCATTACCTATAGTAGATAATCAAAAATATTTCTTCATTAATACTCAACTTCTAGAAGTTAGTTATCAACTATAGAGAGCATGGCCAGTTAACTTGGTAGTAGCCCAAAATTTAGCTACTAAGGTTGAAGATGATTTGATAATAGTTGGAAAAATTAAAAGAAATATATCTAAGGGATAATCATATACTTTGGCTATACCTCAGATTATAGATTCCTTGTTTCAAAAACTATCTAATGACTTGCTTCATGTTAAAAGATTAATTGCTCAAAGAACCCATGTTACTTTAACTAGGAATGTTTTTGTATGAAATTTCAACAATTAGAATAGTAATTGAATTACGGGTCCTTAACAAAGATTAACAATTAAATATGTTCCCAAAAATCATGCTGAGATGAGTTAATAAGATTAATTAAATTATGGTATTGATCAAATAATCAATGAGGAAGATGATTTTTTGGATCCTATTGGTGACTCCAACTACTACCTAGAATATGAATTAGAGATTGACTATGAAGAAGTGCTTCATGAAGATCATAGTCAATCTTTTGCATTATTTAAAAGATCTCAAACTCAACAAGCTATTGAGAAGTCATTGAAAGAACAAGAGAAAGGGAAGGAACAATCCAAAGGTGATGTAAGTATTCTTAAAAGAGGTAGTTCTATATCTTCTTTTATTTCTAAAGAAAACTATGTTACCTCTACTTCTCAAACTTATAAGCTAATTTTTCATATAGCTGAATTTAATTTTGTCTTGCCTATGATCATTCCTTATTTTGACATAATTGAACACATAAAGAAAACTAAAATTCAAATTTTAGAAGCTAAATATTTAAGGTCCTACCTAGATTAACTGAATAGATTAGTGAAGTATGTTCAAAGTAAGGGGTCAAGTAATGCACCAAATGTATTTTACCTATTCCTAGGTCAACCCTTTCTCAAAATAACTCTATAAATTCTTCACCCTCATCTACACCCATATTAGAAAGAATAAAACCATTTTATGTGTCCCTTCTAATTAATGGGTATAAGTTGAGAAAATATATTATAAATTTAGGAGCCTCTTATAATGTTATGCCAGCCAAGGTAGTTGACACCCTTGGCCTTACTTTGACTAAGTCTATAGGAAAATTTTACTCTATGGAGAAATAAGTTCCCCTAATCAAAAAGATTAGAGATGCCCAAGCTAACCTATTAGCCTTCCTAGATAAAAGACTTAAAATGACAATCCTAGTAGCAAACATCCTAGTCTCATATGAAATGATGTTAAGCAAAAACTTCTATGAAGAGCTAGGAGGAGAAGTGAAGATGGATTGGTCATGTGCGCATATACCAATCAAAGGGATGAATCATAAGATGGAACTTGAAAAGAAGTCAAAATACATAGTTTCTAATTTTGAAGATCCAAGGTCATAAATTATCTTTGAAAAATCAGACCATGGAATTTATTTCCTTGAAATAGGAAAAGAAACTAAAGATAAAAAAGAAGAAGAGGATGAAGACAAGATATTGATCATGGAATTTGATGGTATCCATAGTTTTCTTAGTTTAGGTGTAGGAGTAGTGTTGATTTCTCCTATTAGAAAAGTTTTTCCCTATTCATACAACCGTATGTTTGAAAACATAAATAACACAGATGAATATGAAGCACTCTTATTAGGGCTTGAGTGAGAAAAGGAACAAGGAATAAAACTCCTTGGAGTACAAGGGGATGTTGAGTTAATAGTCAAATAGATTAGAGGACAATATCAAGTGAATAAAGATAAGTTGAAACACAACCATGATAGAGTTTTGAGTGCCATGCTTGATTTATCTACTTTTCAACCCAGTACCTTGAGATCAAAACTCTAGGGATAACTCACTTTCTATAATTGCATCTTTGATTAGGATAAAACAACAATTGGAAATCTTCAAGGAAGGTAACTATAAAGTAGAAGTGGTTTATTTCCCAAAAGTCCCAAATAATGTTGAACATTGCTAAGATTTTAATGATGATAAACAAATAACTACCTTTTTAGAGAAGTAGGATAATTTAAAAGGATTATACTTTGAAGGAATTAGTTCACATCCATGTGAAATAACAATGGGTATCATTGAAACTAAACTCTCCCATGATGAAGCCATAATTTAGCTTAAAGGGGATAAGATTACTAAAGGTTTAGTTTTATTAAAAGATATATTTGATAAACATGATAAGTTTTTAAATAAAAAGAAAGAATATGGAGAAGCTTCTTCCATATAAATAGATCAGGTCAACCTAGGTAGTAATGAAGAACCTAGGATGGTCAACATCAGTAAGTGATGTTCACAAGAGGAGAAAGAAGCTTTCACTAAACTTCTTATGGAGTATATTTATGTGTTTTTTGTCCTAAAATTATCTCAAGTCCTTTTAGTTGGATAAATTATATCACTATATTCCACTTTAGCCAAGTATAAAACCTTTCAAGCAAAAGTTACAACATCATAACCCAACCATTTTAGGTACAATTCATGTTGATATTCAAAAACTCCTTGATGTGAAGATCATTTATCCAATCCACCATTCATAATGGTTAGTAACTATTTTCCTAATAAGAAAGAAAAATTGGGAGATATGCTTGTGTTTATTTTCACAACCTAAATCAAGCTTCTTTGAAGGAAAATTATCCATTGCCTATTATGAATCATATCTTTCAAGTAGTTAGAGGGTCATAAATGTTATCTATGATAGATATATTTTTTGGATATAATAAAATAAAAGTGGCTAAGGAAGATCAATACAAAACCAATTTCACAACACCATAGGGGAATTTTACTTATCAAAAGATGCCCTTTGGGATAATTAATGATGGGGCAAATTTTCAATGAGTTATGGACCTAGAATTTGCTCATTTGAATAACAAGATAATTTTGGTATACCTAGATGACTTGACTATATTTTCAAAGCAAAGAGGTAATCAGTTAATTGATCTTGAAGAGGTCTTGATTCAATGTAGAAGATATGGGATTTCTTTAAACCCAAAGAAATATATATATATATATATATATATATATATATATATATATATATATATATATATATATATATATATATATATTAACTAAAGGTAATCTCTTTGGGCATATATTATCAAGTGAAAGAACTAAAATTGATCCATAATGGGTAAATGATATTTAGATTGTGTCTATGCCTACATCTAAGAAAGGTGTGCATTCTTTCTTCGGTAAAGTAAATTTCCTTAGAAGGTTTATTCATGATTTTTTTGAGTTAACTCACCACATCTTGCATATGATGAAAAATAAACCAAACTTTAAATGGAATGTTGAGGGTAAATCGGCATTCAAAAGAATAAAGGCAACAATAGCTAAATCCCTAGTGATAGTTTTTATAGATTTTGGTAAAGAATTTATTCTTTACTATTACTCTTTGGAGCATACTATGTTAGCTATACAAATGCAAAAAAATTATGGAGTTGAATCTCTTATAGCTTACATGAGTCAACCATTGAAGAATTTAGAATTAAAGTAGTCACAGATGGAGAAACAACTTTTACAATGGTCAAGGCATGTAATATTTTTAGGTATTATATCTTATCATCTCATACTATAGTATATGTCCTAGACACTACTATCAAGTCAATTCTAACTCAACAAGATTTAGAATTACTCAAAGGAACTTAGGTAGCTAAGGTGTAGGAGTTTGATCTTAATATCAAAACTAAAAAACTAGTAAGAGGTAGAGGCCTATGCCATTTGTTGACAAAAAGAAGGCCTAATGTTGTAGATACAACACATTCAAGCCAAGATGAAGTAAAGGAAGAACTACCCATGGTAATTTTTGTTGATCTATTTAATGAATTACATGACTTATGGAGATATGATAGATAATCTAACATGGTAAGAAAAATGAACCATCGGGCTAAAGTCAAAGGATTATATCCTCTAGGACAAGATTCTATATAAAAGAGGCATTGAAGATGTTTTCCTTCATTGTGTAGATAAATAATAATAAGCTAAACTATTGAAGGGATTTCATGACAAAGCATGTGGAGATCACTTTTCTATAAGAGTCACAACACATAAAATCTTATGAGAAAGGTATTTCTAGCATATTTTATTTCAAGATACTTCAAAATGGGTTGCTAAATGTCAAGTATGTCAACATTTTGTAGGACAGGTCAAGTTGCTAGCTTTACCACTAAAATGAGTAATTATTAATGATCCTTTTTTAAAATGGGGCATGGATTTTATTGGTGTATTGAATCCTCCATCTAGTGTTGGGCATCACTATATTTTAATAGATACTAATTACTTCTAGTAAATGGGTTGAAGTTATTCCTATCAAACATGCCCCATCAGAAGTAGTGTGTGATTTCATTAAAGAGAATATTATTTTCAGGTTTGGGTACCACATAGAATTGTGATATATAATGTAGATAATTTATCCTCTATATAACTCACTAAATTATATTACTCCTATGGAATAAACTTATTTCATTTTTAAAATCATTATCCTCAGGGTAGTGGATAGGCTGAGCAAAAAAAAATGATGAATATCATTTGAAATCTAGTAGACAACAATCAAAAGACCTGGCATAAGAAAATATTTGATACACTATGGGCTGATAGGATTACTTGAAATAATGTAATAGATATGTCTCCTTTTTAGTTACTATATAGAATAAATGATAAAATACCAATAACTCTCGAGTTACCTACTTTACAATTATCAAAAGCCATTGAAGATTCTACTTATCAAGATTCAATTGATAAGAGAATCATGTTTCTCACTAAACTATAAGAAGTGTGTGTTCAAGTTGTTGATAGGCTAATAGATCATCAATCAAAGGTAAAAATATCTTTCATAAAGGAGCCAGAGATAACCAAATTAAAGTGGGGGGTCTAGTTCTTCTGAGGGATAAGTAGAATAGACAAAAAAGAAAGCATATGAAGTTTGATTCTTTGTGGAAAGGACCCTTCACTATACAAAGCATTGCTAGGAAAGATAATTTCTTCCTAGCTCATCAAGATGGAATTGGACTACCATTGCCTTTCAATGGGTAGCACTTAAATTTCTACAAGAATTGAGCATCAGGGTAACTCTTACATGTACATAAATATAGCTTTTTAGATTTTCTTTTGTTTTGATTAGTCTTTATGTTTTACGCTTGTCTAGTAGATTGTGTGATCAATTTTTTATAATGACTCCATACCCAATTATTAGAATGCAAAATGAGAGATATTGAGATCTCACCCGTGTTTCTTTCCTTAGGATAGAAACAAGGATGTCCCTAATTAGAGCCAGTTGGTGTCCCCAAAATTTGACAATTCAAGATTTTGGAAACCTCGTTTTAATTTTTTTTTGCATTTTGGCCTTATGTGTGTTAGTTTTAATGCTTGAATCTAGTCTCCTAAATAAAGAACTTGGGTTCTACTAGTGTTTTTTTTCATTTATTATTTGCTTTCCTCATTTGTTCCTAATTAATCTAGAGGATTAAAAGCATTTTCTTGAAAAACCATCACTCAAATACCTTTACTCATACATTTCAATAGATGGAACAAGCTAAAGGTGACTTGGCTCATTTCTACTACAAATCAGGTTCTCCAAGTTACTTTACTTCCTTGAAAATACATTAAGTTGTCCTGAAAACCTAGTTCACTCCCCATAGACCAATTTGGGTTTCTTAAGTTTCTTTACTTCAAAAACTAAAAGGAGTTAAGTAGTTTAAGAAACCCGACCAACACTCCCTAGTTCTAATCATGATTATGAGAGTGTTTTACTTCATTAAATTTATAATTAAGAGTAGTTCTAGGTCATGAACCTGAACTACTCATGAGCCTAGACCAAATCAAGATTGTGAAAGAGCTTTACTTCATTACTTAAAATAAGTAAAGTACTTTAAAGAGCCTAATTAAAAAGGAAGTAATGGTTGATGTGGATTTTCCATGCTTACAATAAATTCATTGGGATTTATATAAATTTTATAATATTCCACCTCATTTCCACCTGTCAGCAAAGTCGTCAAGCCAAGTAACTATGCCTACAAATCTTGAGCCAAGTTGCTTAAAGCCTCTGGAGTGATTTTGAGAAATTTTCTTCTTGGCCCATTTGTATTTGAGGTAATTAAATCATTTATAGACCATTTTTAATTTCTTATTTGCTTTTTTAAAGTCATTTTTGACCTGTGCTCTCTTTCTCGTATCATCATGGTTTTTTTACTATCAAAGTTGCTTTGTTTTGTTTTCTCTTCCAATTTCTTGGTTAAATTATTGTTTTTAATTGTAAAGTTTAAATTTAAATATCTTATAATGTTTTATTCATGTTAAAACCCCAAAAAATCAAAAATATTCACACAAACCCTAGTTCTAAAATTCCCTCACCTCTTCAAGTTTCCCCACCCTAAGAACTTTGAATGTTTGATCCCAAGTAACTACCCATCAAAAACCCAAAGTATTATAACTCTATAAACCTAAAGTTTTGTGTTTGGGAGAAGTCAAAGTAACCATTTTTGTAAACCCAAAGTCATTTGTTGTAAAGAACCTATAGTTGTTTGCTTTTGTAAACCCAAAGTTGTTCAATATGAAAAGTTTGAAGTTACTTGTCTTTAAAGACCAACCCAAAGTTTTATATCTTACTACTTAAAATAAAGTTTATTAATTTTTTAAAGATTTCAATTTATTAAAATTTGGATCTTTTTTAGAGATAAAGAGTAATAAGTTAACCCTGTTTCTCAAATTTCTAAATTAGTTGGAGTAGTTAGTAAGTGTTTTTAAGCACTTCTCAAGATTTTTTAGAGTTCAAAAGAGTAAAAAATCAAGGAGATTCCCAAAGGGATTAGGAAGCTCAGCTGAAGAGATAGAATAAATATGAATTCAAGGAAAGATCATTAAGGAAGCCCAAAAGTTAAAACTCAAGGAGATTCCAAAACCAAGCAAGAAGGGTAAAGCAAAGGCAAAGAGGGTCAGAGTCCAAGAACCAAAAATGTAATATGAATACAAAGGTTACCCTATTGTGTCATGTATATCATCAAAGTTGATAGAAATAACTAATACAGATATGGGGTACATATCTATGATTGAGATTTTGGAAGGATCAAGGGCCATTGCAAAGACTCCACTTTTACACTCCATGACCAATAGTGGGATTATTCAGGCCATAACTTTTTGAAGTTTAGCCTATGTTGGCATGTGTTAAGTGATATGATTCTCTAACTAGGGTGGTAAGATATGTTGTTGGTAATGTGGTTGTGAGGTTGGATGTTCAATATCTTAACTACTATTTGAAGATTCTAACCTCACCAAAAGTGATTGATATTTCAATGGAGATAGCTGGGAAATAATGGGAGACTAAAATAATAGATTTTATTCAGATTATAAATACATATTAATTGAAGAAAACAAAACAAACTTCAAGGTTCACTAAGTACATTTTTCGATTAGATTTTATTCAAGAGGTAGATTATATTATTTAGCTATTATGTAGAATCAATAGACAAAAGAATGCTAAATGGTTTTCACCCTAGATGTATTCCTATATTAGAACCATTGATGTAACTCAAAGTTATGCTAAGATTGACTAGGAAACAATGATTAGTGATAACATGGATCAATAGTTAAATAATGTATTACAAATATTTTATTTCAAGATGACTTCATATCTTGTATATACAACAGCCTCTAGGGGAACTTTCTTAAGGTTAAGGACCAATGGTATACCATCAAAAGTATAAATATATGAATATTATCCTTAGTTTGTTCCTTAAGAATACTAAAATAATTACGTTGTAGTAAATTATGGTTTCTTCTATGAGCTTATTTTTAAGTTAGAGACATCTTTGAAGTATAGGAGAGTATCAAATGAGGTATGGGGTACAGTCTCACTATATGGTATCATTTTTATTCAATTTCTTAATTTCTCATATCTTAGAGTAGGAGGTTTATTAGGACCACCTATAAAGCTATCAAGATATCCAAGTGATAAGTGGATCCTTATGGAGATGACCAAGCAATTAGTTGAGTTTCATGATTTGCAATCTGAGGCTCACAAGGTAGCCATTAATTTTCGTATTGTAATTGGTCACCATCATTGTCATAGCATTTATAAATCTAGAAATGTAAAAAAATAAATGTATCACCATTACATGAAAACACATTTTTATGTTAGGGAAAATTTTGATTACAGAGGAGTAGCATAGAGTACTGTTTCACTTGAATATATGCATATCTATACACTTGAATATTTCTAGATGGATTGTAGGGATGAATTTGAAGTAAGAAGAAGGGATAATATCATATTAATTATGGAGAATATTTGAGCATTTTATTTAGCCTCTATTCCCAAGGATATGGAAGATGATGGTATTATTACAAGTGATGAATTTCATGCAGTAGGAGGAGATAGTGCTCCACTTTCAACAATCATTTTTGGAGATGATCATGATAAAATAATTTTAGAGAGAACTTCAAATGTATTGGAAATGAATTATAATTAGATTCTTAACAAGGGTATTACATGAAATAATTAATAAGTGAGACCACCCATGTGGGATAGAAAATAAATGAGATAGGTAAAGGAGAAAGTAACTATGGTCCCTTAAAGAAATTGAAGTTGAAGAAGAATGTTGATGATACTTTTTTAGTAGTAAAATATAAGGAACCAAATCATCCAATTATTTACACTTTACATTGGTATCTTCTTCCCTTGTTACTTCCTTCATTCCAACTTATGCTCCTCCCACTACTTCTTCACTAGACCCTTTAATTATTATACCACCTCCCAAGGTTTATGTCACTAAGTCTTCCAAGAAGTCCACTGAGAAAGATTCAAGTCCTCTTCCTCTTCCATCTACTCCATGTGATATAACACCATTATCTCCTTCAGAAGAACCACCTCATATGGAAAAAGAACCTAAAAAGGTAACTACTAAAGAGGTGCTCTCATCACAAGAATAAATATTAAATAAGAAGAAAGAAAAATAAGTAGTAAAGCTTTAAAAAGAAGTTATTGAAAAGATGGTAGATGAAGGGATAGATAAAGGAAAAAAATAAATAGATATAGGATTAGGAGGAGACAGAGTTGAGGTTATAGAAGAAAAAGAAACTATGAAAGAAGCAGAGGTAGAGAGAGATTCAACACAAAAAATTCTAGATGACACTCAGGCACAAGGACTCTCTTCACAAGAAGTTCCTTCACAAGAGATATCAATAAAAAATGAAAAACAACAAATGGTTACTCATTCAATCACTTCCACTAACATAGACTTATCATCTTGGTTATCTTTTTAGATAACTCTGGAGTTAAAGGAAGTGATCAATCTTGAGGAGATAGATTTTTATTTATTGAAAAGTTCAAATAAAAGGGGAAAGAAACCCAAGAAAGCAAAATTTACTTAAAATTTGATAATTTAATCTTTAAGATAGAAATTTTCAAAACTAGCGATTCCCCCATAGGGAGTTAATAAAGGAGAAGTTAATGATGATAATCTAGTAATCATAAAGGTGTCTCTTGGAGAGGTTACTAATTAAGGGTGAAAAAAGATACTCAAACTTTAATTGAGACTCTCTTCAAGAAGCTAGATGAAGATAAATATGCTAAGGCTAAGTTGAAGGAGTAAAATGATCAATTGTGCCAAATAATTGCCAAAGTGGCAAAATCTACTCTTTAATAGGTATTACTTTTGAAAGTAGTGATTTCTCAACAAGTGATTATTGAAGTGGAAGAGACTATGGATAAGGATAAATCTAGTGATAAATAGGTTGAAAAAATGAATCAAAAGGCCCAAAAATTCTTCCCACTCATTAAGCATGCTCAAATTGATATTTTGAATAAAATAGCAAAATTCAGGGCAACAAGAGCTGAAATAGAAAATGAAAATGAATTTACTAAACTTCAACATGAAAGTCCTCAAGGAATAGTGAATTTAGATGAGAAAATTTTGATTGAGGAATAGATTTCCCCTTTTGAAAAGAAGATAAATTAAAAATAATATCTCATATATATTTTTTTAAGCATTCTACTAGACATAGGAAAAGAAATGAAGAAGTTATAATAAGATGCATGTGGTGAAAATACTAATCTAAAAGAATCTTTTTTTGGGCTCACAAGTATATGGTTAAGTAATGTCCTAAGAGCAGTCATACAGTTAGATGAATATTTAAAATACATGATGGAAAAATACATGACTCCTTTCATAACCAAATATGTCAAAGTGTTGATCATGTGTTAGGAAGAATTGAAGAGACTTGGGCCAAGGATTGAGAAAACTAAATCTCATTGAAAAAAGATTAAAAGAGAGATGATGAGATTGGAAATAAAAAGATAGTTAATTACTTAAATAGATGATGCAATAATCTAATCAGTGATATCTCAACACATCAAGTATAGTGAAAAATGTAGGAGTCAAGTTAACATAGTAGATTAATTTTACCTTGAGTCTAATAAATTCTTCTTCTATTTTATCTTCTTTCTTCATAAGAACTCTACAAATAATCTTTTTTTTCAATAATAACTATGTAAAATTAATATCATTTTATGATTTACTTGTAAAATTGAAATTACGTTGTAAATTTCAATTTATTAAGTAACTTGGCTAAAACACCATTACTAATAGTCATTTTGTAAAAGTGAATTAATTTATCTAACTTTGTGCTACATGCAAAGTGTTTGTAATCAATCCAAATAAGGAGTTCAAAAATCACATGTCATTGATCATTGCATGCCACAAATGAGAGAATTGAGGAAGGTGATATTCAATAGTTTTTAGTTTTAATGTAGCACATGTGGGTTGAAGAAGATGATTCCTATTAGAATTTTTAATCTTAAAATTGTATGAATAGATGAGCAGGCCTACATGCAATGGGAGGATTTTTCTTTTGAAAATGGTACAAGTGGTTTAATAAATCAAAAAAATTGAGTTTGAGATAATCAAATTATTTTGTATGAATTTTGCCAAGAAAGAATAAGAAAGAGAATTATTTTATGGATAAATTTGTGTCTATGGATATTACTCTATGAATTCAATGAAGATAAATTGGTTATATTTGAGTTATCTTTAAATCTAAATTGAGTTCAGAGTATTATTAAGTATTTATTAGAAAAATAATCACATACCATATGTTTATTTTCTTGAATTTATGAAGTAAACTTTACAAGTCTATTTATTGTGATATTCACTTCTATTATTATTTCTCATCCTAAGTGTAACACATTAATTTTTCCTTTTCTATGTATCTTAGATTCAAAATACTTTTCTAAAACAAAACAATTGTTTACTTGATGCAAAGTATCTTTGTTATGGTTTATGAATAAAGTGATTAAATTAATACAAACACAAAATCAACCTTTACCTAATTTCATATTCTTAAATAAATATAAATAGAGAGTAACTATAAGTAGATAAACATAAGTTTATGGGAGCTTCACCATTAAATGAAGGGGATTTAATCCCATAATTTCCTAGGTAGTTTTGAATCCATGAAAAATATCTAGCCAACAGATACCAAATTTGGTATTGGTTTAAAATTCTATAAGGGACACTCATGACCTAAAAATATCTTCAAGTAATATATGGAATTTTATTTTCCTTTCATGGACACTCCTAGTTTTTACACTATGTATATGTTGACCTGCAGGCAGGGTACATACTAGTGAGCTACATTTAATGCTTTGGTGAAGGTTTAAGGGAATTAAAGATGAGTAAAGGTATACACATGAACATTTATACCCCAAGGAACCCAAGTGGATTCCTTTCATACCATGATGATTTTATAATAATCTCATACACACCTATAGAAAGGTGTCTCACTCAAACAATGAACAGTGATATGAGAATTTTCTTAAGTGATGATATAAGGCCACACAAGGTGAAATGTTGAGTATTAAAGATGATAGATGACCATATAAGGATTAAATTAAGTTTTTCCTTGTCTTTAAGGCCTAAATAATACAAACACCACCTATAGGTAGAGTCTGAGGAGGTAGAGTACTCCAATCTAGCGAGTGGCCCATTTTGAGGCCTAAGGTAGTGTTTTAGGATAAAATAAAGAAGCACAAGTTAAAGAAAGTATAGTGTGATTCAAAAGGAATGAATTGAGGTTGATAATCATCTTTTCAAACCTAAACCAATCATAGTCACCTACAAGTGTGACATTTCAAGGGAACACAGTCAAGGATTGAAGGTTAGTCTTAGAGTTTTAAGAGTGTAAGAAGTTCATGAAAATTTAGAGAGATGATTGAAAAGTGTAATTCCTTAAATACAATAAAATTAGACTAAAAACAAATTATTAATGGATATACCATATAAGGATAGGCTCTAAATAGGAAATATATAGTCTAAGGTGAATTTATTGCACATAATTTTTGTCAAAAAGGTCAGTATTAGAGTTTTGAGAGTTTGAGAGGTCATATATTAATGTAAAAAGCTCAAATATTTTAAAAATAATACTTAGGAATTGAGGATAATTTTCAATTACACATATTTTTTTGGGAAAATAGGGGAGTTCCCTCTATTTTATCTTAGATAGAGGGCACTCCCTTTGTATATGAAGCTTACAACCTTGAGAAAAAGGGTAAAGAAGCATGAACTAGAAGTTGGGGATATATTTAAAGGTTTTATAGAGATTAATAACATATAATTAATAATTTATAACCTTAAATAAAGGGATTAATTTCAATAATAAATTCCAAACACCATAGGATATAGTCAAACATAACAAGCATAATTAAGGTCTAGACTCCAAATACAAGGTCAAATCCCATCCTAGCATGAATTATGACTTCCAAATTATTGAATCACGTCTATGGGATGGTATTAGATATGTTAAATCTATTTTAATTTAATGTATTCTTTGTCTGTCATTTTTGGACTTTAAAGTACATATAGGCTACAAGAACAACATTAGGCCTATGTCCAAATTAAGAGTCTTTCAAACTTATATCATGGGATGTGATTTTAAAACCATTTAATAATGTTATTAGGATGAATATATATATATATATATATATATATATATATATATATATATATATATATATATATTAGTGTAGATAAAACATCAAGAGGCCCATTTTGGCTCAAAATCCAATTCAACATGCAAGAAAAGAGGAGAACAAGCCTGAATAGGCAACTTCCAATGTTCATATATTATTATAGGTCATGAATGGGAATACTATAAGGTTAGAGGTGTTATAAAGGGTATTTTAAAACCTTATTTTGGCATTTAGTGGAAGGTTGGACATGAAAACTTTATGAACAATGCTTCAGACCAAAAATAGGTCTAAAAACCTTGAAAACCCTTGCTAAAGACCTGATTGGGAAAATGGAGTTGGAGATAAAATATAAGGGACTATTTTAACTATAATAGATATTTTAAATTTTATATAAATATCATAGGATCCCTTAAATACTTTTTTATTGTATGAACTTGTATGAATGTGGGTAGAAATAGGGTTTTTCTGACTATTTTATGTGTTTTATATGTTGTAGGAGGTTTCAAGAGATGAAAATAATATGGATGGAAATATTAAGACTAAATATAAATCCCCATATGACTCTAATGCCTTTAAATAACTACTAAGTGTCCAAACTAGGTGCTCCAACTCAGCCATTCAAAATTGTCCTAATGGACAAGCTAGGGAGAAGTGTGAAAACTTCAAGTAAATGGATTTTTAAGGTGTGATTGATGATTATAGGACTATGGATGGAATTAAAAATTGTCATTAAATATATAAAATTTATTTTAATGTGAAACTAAATGCATATTTGAGGCCAAGTGTGCATGGTGCATGGAAGAGCAATTTTCTAGATAACAAATGATGATTGCTCATTTCTAGGTGATTCTAGGTGACGAGGCCTATAACCAATGCATGGAGAGGAATGTATGAGAGAATTACATTCCATTAAAATAATTTTTCATGATAATATTTATTTATGGGACGTTCAAATAGTTCCAAATCATGAAGGTAGTTTTTAAAGCTAGAATGAGGAGTTTTCTTGCCACTTTTCATGAAGTTTGTAAGTTGAATTGACACTTTTAGCTCTTGAAATTGCATGGTTCATCCAATATAATTTTATTATTCATAATTAACTACTTATATTATCTTTACAAGTTTCTTTTTGACCCCTATACTTCTCTATTCTCCTCTCTCTCTCAAGCCATTTTAGACATTGTATTCTATGGTCCACTTGAGTATGGCGAAGCCCTGCTCAAATGTATACATTTTGATCAATAATAAAACTAATATTTACCTCATTTTTTAATATTATTATTTTCTTAAAATTGATAATTAATCTTTCTTAGTGAAAACTATGGATTCCTTAGCATGTTCCATTCTTTCACCTATTTGCACCCTCTTCTTGCACAGTGTGTGAAATGTTTCAGTAGATGTTCATGGTAAGTGAGTTAGTATATTAATTATTTCCCTCATATTACTCTTTTATATTCCTCCTATATTTTCACATTCATCCATAACCTCATAATATAGTATTGATGTGAGAAGATGAAGATTGGAGAAGTGTATGTTTAGTTTGTCCTTTGATTTCAAGTGTAATATGCATATGGTTGGATGTCATAAATCAATTTGGTGTATCACCTCCCTTAGATTATTATAATTTAATATATATCTCTCCCTTTTCACCCACCAATTTTAGTAGTATTTGTAATTCAAAGTGGTACATCAAGGGAGCAAGCCCTATCTAGAGATTCACCTCATTCCTTAGGCTACCCACAAGCCTAGAGGTGATTCCATTGTGCCACTTGGATGAAGAAAGATTTTCATCTCCTAAAAGGGTGAAAATCCAAGTTAAAATAGTTTTTTTCATGCTCTATGGGACTCATGTTCTAAGATTTTGAGTATTTATGTTGTTATCCTTCAAAACATCAGCCTTTGAAAGCATCTATTCAAGCATCAATAGTGACTCTAAAGATATATAAGCTAGTCAAGTAGCCAAAGTTATCCTTTGAAGATCATTATCAATGTATTTATTTATGTTTTTTATTTTAATTAAGTTTCATGTCTGACTTTGGTGTTGAGTTTTATTCTCTATTAGTTGGTGAGACATTTCAAGCTTGTGTCATTCCCTATCAATACCATCCTCAATATGAATTTAATTATCCATAATATGATGTTTTTAATCCCATTTATGAATTATATTATTCCTATAACCAACCTTCTCAATGTTTTTCTCCTCTTAGTCAACCTAGCCACTTCTTAAGCCAACCCATTTCCACTTTCAAGAAGACACTTTTGGGTTATGCGAGGTACATGTTGGATCTTGACACACAAAGAGGATGCGGTATAGAGATTCCTAAAAATGTCATTCATAAGGTGAGATAAGAATTATATTTTGTCAAAAGAGAGTGGGTACCTATTGAGAGAGCAAATTGGTAAAGGCTCACAAGTGAGTTGCTTGATGTGAGTGGCCTAGTTCCTTTCTTGGAGGATAGGCTAGGGGTTCTTGAAAGGAAAGCTCACCAAACTTACCAGCCTTCACATCCACTTCCCAAAGTTTCCTATCAGTAATATATGACCCCTAATCATGAATGAAAATAAATATATCAAATTCATCTTCTTCCTAATCAGTTGGAGGAGAGAGTTGAGAGGAAAAATCTTGTGTTTGAATCTAATATTGATAGTCAAATTAAATTAGATAATATTAGTTTTCATTAGCCCATCATAGAATATGAATAATTGGAGTTTAATCCATCATTTCCCCCTCATATTTTATCCCCACCATCTCAAAAAGAGACTCATAATGCCAACATCCTAAGTTGGAACAAGATAGTGGAGTCATGGGGAAAGAAAGAGGAGAAAAGGATAGAAAAAGAGTGTGAATTTGAGAATACTCTTGATATTATAAAAACTCCTCATACCATTCATCAATAAAAGGCTTCTAATCCTAACATCCTAAGCTAGAATAATATAGTGGGGTCATGAGGAAAGCAAGAAGAGAAATGCATTGTCAAGGAGTGTGAAGTGGAGAATGGAGTTGATCATAAACACACCCCATCCACCTTTCCTCAAGAAATTCTTGTGCCCCATTTTAACCCTAATGTATTAATTATACTCATGATGATTCATATTAACTTCAATAGAAACCTTTCCAAGAAAACCTATCCAAGCAAATTGAGGAGTTAGAGTCAAATATGAGGTTGTTAAGTCAAGGTGAGATGGAAGGTTTAGACCCAAAAGAAGATCTCATGCCTAAAAACACCCCATATAACCTTCATCAAGAGAGTAATCAAGAAAAATAAGATGTTAATGAGGTGTTTTTCAAGTGTAATTAATAAAATCATGTGGTTTTAACCTGAGGTCTACCTCCCCTTCCTCAAGATATCTCAAAAGAACCTCTTACTTTACATTTTCAATCTGATTTTGAACCCTATGTTCCACCTCCACCAACTAACTCTTTTTGTCCTCTTCCCATCACCATTTTAATTTATTGACCTATGGTGTGGTAACCTAAAGAAGATAAAGTGGTTGATTAAATTTCAAAACTCTTACTTGAAGAAATCCTTGGCAGCCTTAATGGGCTAGGTCACCAGATTTCAAGATGCCTAGTCTTGGCATCACTATGAAGGAGTTCAAAGATGTTGCATCCCTTTACTATCATATTGTGATATATGAGGTAAAATTCTAAGACCCTAAAGAGGTCATAATTTATGAATAAGAGGTAATATCTTGTGTTGAGTCTCCTTGTTTGGTTCATGACGAAGAATACATTCCTTGTGTTGAAGAAGAAATATTAGAAGAGATCCTATTATAATTTAAAAAGGAAGATGAAGAATATTATCTTGTAGTTACCATTCATGATTTTGATAAAAGTTAAGATGATGAACTATGGTAGATATATGAATACATTTGAAAAGAGTTTTAACCTCTTAAAGGGTCTACAACTCCTTTAGAGTTGGTTAAAAGTGATGGTAAGAAATATGATATTGTTCAAGATGTTATAGATGAGTAAAATAACATTGTCAAACATGACATAAGTGAGCGATATCAAAGTCCACATCAGTATTTGGAGGTCAAGACAAACCTATATCTTCCTCAATATTTCAAATAACAAGAAATCATTCTTTTTGAGATAATTCCTACCAAGAAGATGAAAGATGATCATAAGAAAGAGAGTGGGCAGAAACATGAAGTATGTGTAAAATTTAAAGAGGAATATGTCTACATTGGAGACATATTTGTATATTATTTACTTGAGAACAAGTCAAGTGAAGTGCCAAGGAATAGGTTTGTACCATCAAGTTTTCAATCTAAAAAGTAACATGTTTGGCGTCCCCATCTATCTCATGCAAACGGAGATTCAAGAAACTTTCCCTTTGATCATGGAAAGGGAGGTATGATTTATTATTAGTTGTAGATAATAGTTATTTTCAAGTTCCCCTAAGTACTTTGAGCACATTTGTGTTTGTGTTTTCTTTCTTTTTTATGTGTGTCCTTTTCTTTATGTGTTTGATGTAGTCATTAGTTGTCTTATCTTGGTCAATGGTCAAAGTATTCCTTGTTTACCTTAGGATTTAGATGAAACCTAAGCCAAATGTAATGATAAGGCTACTAGTGTAATTATTATATTAGGCATACTACCCCTATGAGTCACTAATTTTTTGACCAAATTTGACTTTTTAGTCAAATTGGGGCACCTGTATAAAAAACTTGACTTTTTATGTCTATAGGGGGTATAATATGAGTGCCATGGGGTATATTATATGTCAGTTAATCTCATATGATGTTATATTGGCCTTGGTTAATTAGTTTTTATGTCCATTTATCATTTTGGGTCATTTAAGGGGTTAAAAAGGTGCATTTAATGCTTTGTACATGTTTATTGGGAAATTTCAAGGTATCAAAATGTGACATCATGTACCATGTGTCCCTAAAAGTCTTAAGTAACTAAATTAATTGAAATATGGTAGGTTATGTAGAAGAAAGGGTAGTTTTCTTGAGCAAAAGAGATAAAATGGAACATGTACGACCTCTTTGGGAAGTGCACCATGTGGGATAGGGTCAAAGGATGTAATTTCACTTCCTAAACTCAATTCTATTTTTGTATTTATCTAAAAGTGCCATTTATCACTTAAAACTATTCTACTCCCTTTTCACCCTTTTTGGAAAACAAAAGTGACTTGTAGGTTTTTACTTGGTATGAATAGCTCAAGATGTTTCAATAAAAATTTTCTTGGGGACATATTATACAATCAATCATATTAATTTTTATGTTTGGTTGAAATGTAATAGTTTCCTTAGCTTTATGAACCATTTCTAACAAGTTGAATGTGCAAATATGCTAGTTATTTTGTACACCCTATAGGTTTTGGTCTTGTTTTATAAATTTCATAAAATCTAGCTACTAATGTTGGTTATAAAGGATGTTTAATCCCTCCTCCAATGATCCCCATGTTTATTTTCATGTTACATGGTGTTTTTATAATCAAATTTTCCTTAAGTTACAAGAGGATGTAGTATGTTGATTACAGATAGTTTTTCACCATGTCTAAGATCTTCATGTTATGACCATAATTTTAAGGGATTATGTTAGTGTATTTTGCATATTTTAAAGGTTATTTTGATTCCCTTCACCCTAAAATTTCATCTATTAAAACAATCTTCATAGTTTTCCTGCATAGACACACTTCACCTAGTCTTCCACTCGACTATGCATCTACAGGTGGTTTTAACGATGATTTCCACATTGAAAAGAATCTTTGAAGTTGGTTAAAAATGGTTATTCAAGGAAATAATGTGCTTGAGGGTTTAAATTGAGTGTATCTCTCATGAGGCCTTTTTCCCATCCTTATTTCTCCATTATAGACACTCACTACCTACATAAAGTCCATACATACATACATGAACCTTCTGATGACATCATGTTATTTTGGGATCTTTAGTGGTGTTTTTAAGCTATTATAGGTGTGTGGAATGTATTTGAATGTTTCAATATGGATACTAAACCCATTTAAGGCTAATTTACATACTCATTATCCATAGTTACATTTTTATGCCTTCACCTTGAAAAAGACCACCTATAGGTGGTATTAATGGAGAGAAAATACTAGTTTGGGGCTTTGGACCTTGTCCTAAGTCTCTCATAATCAAATAGTTATGTTTTGAAAGGTTGGAAGGATTCAAAGGATAATTAATAGGTCTACCTCATGTCCACTTCCTATCCTCATCTTCACTACTTGTATGAGCAAAAACCACCTATATGTGGACTAAACAAGGGATTGAGATCCTAAATAGAATGATAAGACACATGATGGAACCTTTTTATAACCCCAAAATGATACGAAGAACATGAAAAACTTGTTTGGAGTGATAAGTGGATGCACAAAATGGAAGATTATCTCAAAAGGTGAGAAGACTATGTTTAGGCCTCTAATCCCTAATTTGGTGAAACAAAGGTCTAGGAGGTTTGTATAGGTACTTTATAACATGCCTACAAGGGATTCTAAAACATATAAAGAGGTGGAAAATGTAGTCTCCATTAAAGAGAAGAGCCCTACATATAATGGAGCTAAGGATATTAGTGAAATATATTTATTAGAACCTCAAAGTTACATTTGTATACACTAAAACCTTGCAGTGATCACCTATAGGTTTGATCCTACAAGAGTCATTTTCACGTAATGTGTAAAACTAGACCGTACCAACTTTGGTATTGGTTTAAAATGATTAAAGTGACACTCATGACCTATAAATATCTTCAATTAATAGATGAAATTTTATTTTCATTTCATGGATACTCATAGTCTGTACACTGTGTATATGTTTACCTACATGCAAAGTACAAGCTAGTGAGCTAGCTTTGATGCTTTGGTGATGGTTTAAGGGAATTAAAGATGAGTACATGTATAAAAATTCACTTTATGACCATAATGTACCCAATTGGATTCCTTTCATACCATTATGAGCTTAGATGAAGCTCATATACACCTACAGAAAAGTGTCTCAGTCAATAGGGTCAGTCAAACAGTGAACAATGATATGAGAATTTGCCTAAGTGATGATATAAGGCCACACAAGGTGATATGTTGAGTCTTAAATATTATATATGACCATGGAAGGATTCAAGGAAGTTTATTCCTTGTCTTTAAGGCCTAAATCACACAAACACTACCTATACATAGAGTCTAAATATGTAGAGTACCTCAGTCTAGCTAGTGACCCATTTTGAGGCCTAAGGTAGTGTTTTAGGACAAAATGAAGTGAAAGTTCAAGAAATTATAGTGTGATTGAAAAGGATTGAATGTAGGTTGATAATAATCTTTAAAAACCTAAACCAATCATAGTCACCTACAGGTGTGACATTTCAAGGGAACATGATCAATTATTGGAAGGTCAATCTTGGCATTTTAAGAGTGTGAGGAGTTCATGAAAATTAAGAGAAATGATTGAAAAATAGGATTCATTAAATAAAATAATATTATCCTAAAAACAACCTATTAATTTATATACCATATAAATGGAGGTTCTAAACATGAAATACATAGTCAAAGGTGAATGTATTGCACATAGTTTCTACTTGGAAGGTTAGTATTGGAGTTTTGACACTTTGAGAGGTCATACATTAATTTTAGGAGATCAAATTTTGTAAAAATAATTCTTAGGACTTGTTTATCATTTTTAATCACTCATATTTATCTAGGAAAATAGGGTAGTGCCCTCTATTTTGTCTCAAACAGAAGACACTCCCTTTATATTTGAATCCTACAACTTTGAAGAAAAGGGTAAAGAAGCATGAACCAAAAGTTGGGGATATCTTTCAAGGGGTTATGGAGAGATGAATCACATTTGGTAAATCATGGATAACCTTCTATAGAGGGAACAATGTCAATAAGAAGGTCCAAACACCATAGTGTTGACCAATTTGGACCATTAGGTCAAAATAGGGCACCCTTAGTAAAAAAATTAGTTTTTAGGCATAAAAGGGGGTGTAATATATTGTAATAAGGTGTTTTATAGTTTATTTTATAACTTTAAATGTTATATTAACTTTGGTCACTCATTTCATTAGTCTATCATGTCATTTAGAGTCCTTATAAGGGTTTTAATTTTGCATTTAATGCTTTGTAAATGTTTTTTGGGAAACGTGTAAGTTTAAATGGGTTTTTTCATGACCCATGTGTCCATAAAGGTCTTAATTGACTAAAAAAATTTAAATTTTCAGGTTCATTTAGAGAAAAGTTAGTTTCCCTATAAAAAGGAAGAAAAAGACACTTGTATGGCTCCTTAGGAAGTGGGCCACATGGAAAAAAGTTATGGAATGCCTAATCATATTCCTCACACTCATCTCAATGATTTAAACATTCTGAAAGTTCCATTTATTTCTCAAAACCATTCTACTCTATTTTGGCCCTTCTTGGTAGATAAAAGTGACTTGCAGGTATTTGCTTGGTATGTGTAGCTTGTGTGGTTTTAGGTCAAAAAATTTTGGGATATTTTTTTAAACATAGATAAATTAAAATATATATAATAATTTTTATGAATGGTGACTTATGATTTCATGAATCATATGTTTAAAGTTTAGCCTCTAAAATTGCCTATCAATCTATGCACCCTTCAGGTTTTGGTATTGTTTGAGAAATTTTATATGAGTAATATGTTGAGATTTATCCCATAGGATTTAAACATACTTAAATAACACTTCACATTATTTTTCACATTTTGAGTTTATTTGATGAGCTAATAGTCTCAAGTTTGTAAACTGGTCCATTTGGTCTTATTGGTAGGCTTCCACTATCCATAAAGTTTCTCATGATTTGAGAATAGTTACAAGGGTTGTGGAGAAGTCTACCATCATGTATTAAATTTATAATTCACCCCTCATATTTAAATATCATATTCATAAATAAATTCACATAAAATTATAGTCATATGCTACTGGCTAGTCAATCTGTCATGTAAATGCTCATTCACAGGTGCTTGAAAGGCCATTTTACATTAAAAGTAGGTTATTTTATCTTGACCCAGGTTTTAACAAGATATATAAAATCCATGTTCACATTTTAGGGAATTTTTATTTGTTCATGAAAATTTTCCCATGCACATTGTCCTAATTTTGCCCACTACTTGTGTGTGGCCACATCACCACCTACAGGTGGCCTGAGCAGAGAGATTAAACCCATACAAAAATATTGAAGCATTAGTTGAAACCCTATTTAATATAGAATCATAATAAAGGAGCATTGTGAAATTTTATATATATATGTGGTCACCTTCAAAGAGATGAAATTACTGAGTTTGGAAATGCAATCCCTAAAATGCAACATAAAACCATCACTGTTTATAGATAACATACAATAGTGTCATGATGACCTTTGATCATTAATAATGTACTAGTATAATATAAATTAGTATGTAAAATTATTAGGTATATTTTAAAGAGAGGAAGCTAAGTGGATAAGGGTTTTTAAGAGGTCCAAACATGCTCTCAAACATGCTAAAATTAGGAAGCATAACCTACAAGTTTGATCCTTAAGTGACTATTGATATATAAGGAAGAAATGAGGGAATAATATTATGATTTTATGACATAATGAAGTGAAATTTATTTAAAATATCATATATTATATTCAAATAAATAATTTTAGTGATGTTATACCCCTTCACCCTTTCTAGTCTATACACAGGCCTTACAATGAGTACATACAACCATTCGAAATGACTGTCACAAGTAGTGATCAAAGGAAATCATGTCTAGATGTTTATAGCATATAAAATCAAACATGGATCCAATAATATGTGAAATAATAAAATTAAATATATAATGAGAGTTTTTAATCATTGTTTCTTTTTAAAGCTTGAACATAGATAAAACTTACAAGGGTCTCATGTCTCAGTCCAACAGGGTTAGTTTTAAAGTGTCTTGGTCAAAGAATGAGGAAAATATTTTGAGTTAAAAGGAGTATATAATTAAATTAAAAATAAATTATACATATTATGACCTCATATATGGATAAAAAAACCTATAAACACCTTGATAGAATAACAAGGACCCTTATATACCCCTATAAGTAGAGTACTCAACCTAGGTAGTGTTTTGGAGGATTGAGTAGGAAGGTGTCTTAATGGCTCATAAGGATGAATTTTAGTTTATATGAGAATTATATGGACTCAAGGTAATCTCAAGGAAACTTAACATACCTGAAACAAGCTCAAAGAAAGAATTTTATGGTCTCTGATATGATAGGAGGGTTTAGTTTGTGAACCCAAGGGGAATTCAAGGTGAATACTAAGTTAACATGTATTGAATCACCTTAAGGATTAAAATAGAAATTTATCAAACATCTATACCAAGTGTAAGTAATACAAGTCACCTACAAACCTAGTCACAATAGGTGCATCAGTTAGGTAGGTTTTCAAGGAATGATATAAGTAGAAAATGAGCAAATATGGTGTTGATGATGTGGGATGCAATGAGTGAAGCAAGTGAAAACTTAAAACCAATGTAAAATGAACTATGGGCATAAATTTAATCTCACTAATTTTTTTCCAAGCTCCAACATACATGATAGCCTTTAGATGACCCCATTCTGCAAGTGACATAGTCAAATGCCTATGACTATTTTGGGTTTTTCAATCTCCAAAGTAATGATCTAGCTAAGAAAGGAGAATTAACAGGTTAAAATAATTGGTAAATACCTTATAATTTCAGGGATGTTTTGTGAATATCATGTTCATCATTTTCAATCTTGTCTCATGAGAATAACATACAGTCTATTCCTCCAAACCCTACATAATCTACTTCTAGAGGAACCAATCTCAGATTTTTCCAAGTTGAGGGGTAGAATCATATTTTAAAGAGATAAATTTTGGTATATATCATAATTAAAACCTATTTAATCACATATAATTATTATTTTGATCAGAAAGATAGGGAAATTACCCCTATTTTATCTCAAATAGGGGGTACTTTCCCCTTACACAAACCATGCAAATCTTAAGAGATGGTTAGAAAATTAGAGCCAAAATATTTTATGATATTTATATAAGGTTTATATAGTCATATTAGACCTATAGAAACATGAATCACCTAGCAGAGAGGCATAGATACTAATAGGGTGGTATGGGCTCCTAGGTTTGTGATCAAACCTAATAGGGATAATCAAGGTCTAAAGGGCAAAGGGTGAACAACTTTCATTTAAAACATGGAATGAACATTATAATGAGTTGTTTCATGTATAATGTGATATAAAAAAAGTGTATATGATATTATAGGGCATTTAAAATCATGAAGGTCCATTTTGAGCTTTAAGGGCAACTCAGGCCTACTTAACATGCTTAGACCTAATGCCCAAATGAGGAGTATTTTTAATTTCCACCATGAAAAATTATTTGAAACATATTTTTACATGTCCATAAGACCATTATAAAACTATTTAAACTCTAATAGTTCAAAATAAGTTAATGGAAAACCATTTCTATTCCAAAACCAACTTAGACTTATGAAAAAGGAGATAAATAAGCCCGAGAGACCATTTTCAATTGCTCACATATTTCATGAGGATATGATTGGGAGTAAATATAGTTATGGGATGTTATTATGGGTATTATAGGACATATATTTTTAAAAAATTCTCATGTTTGATTTTCCAAATTTATGAACAATCATTAAGACCAAAAATAGGCCTAAAACCCTACTAAACCCTTGCTAGGGACTAGTCTTGGAAAATTGAGTTTTAAAGATACAATAAGGACATATTTTTACTATAGTAACTATTTTTAATTTTATATTACATCCATATGATGATCCACACATTTTTTTTTGTACAAACTTGCACAAATGGAAGTAGAAATAAGCTTTTTCTCACTATTTTGTGTGTTGTACAGGATACAAGATGAATTACGAGATGAAAAAAGTTTAGGTGGAATAATTACACTTAATATAAATAAAAATATTAATTTAATTTCATTAATAATATTTTAAGTTCCCCACCTAATCCATTACTTTCACCTAATCAAATCTAGCATATTGGGCAAGCTAGAGAGAAGGGAAGAAATCTTTAAGTAAATTGATTTTAAGGTGTCCATTATGATTATAAGGCCATGTATGGTATTTAAAATTTAAAACACTAAATTTTATGTATTTTCATAGATAAATAATTCAAATTTATAATCCAAATGTGCAAGGTGTATGGAAGGGTAGTTTTTAGGATAATAGATAATGATGGCTCTCCTCTACATGGTTCTAAAAGACCAGACATGCAACCAATGCATGTATGAGATCCTACCATTACATTAAAATCATTATAATTGATATAAATTAGTTACAATATGTTCAAATAGGCCCAATCATGAAGGCATTTTTTTTGTGCATAAGGAGTTTTGTGCCACTTTACATAACTTTGATGACTTGAATGGACACTTGGACTTCCAAACCTCACATGATTCATCCCATTTAATTATAAAATGAATAATTAACTCCTTGTATCAGATTTCCAAGTGTCATTTTGACCTTTGTAATTCTCTCTCTCTCTCTCTCTCTCTCTCTCTCTCTCTCTCTCTCTCTCTCTAAGATTTAGCCATTTTGGCATTATATTGGATGATCCACCTGAGTATGGATAAGCCATAATTAATTGTACACCTTTTTATCAATAAAATTATTAAGTTTTATCTCTTACATGACTATAATTAGTGTGTTTACTTGAATGTATAATCTTGCATAAGTGAATATTAAGGATTCCATAGCATATTGCTCATTTGTTTCACCTATTTGCATCTTCATCTTACAGGGCATGTGGTGTGTTATAGGAGATGTCAAGGTCTAAGTGATATTATTTTCATTATTGCCTTGATAGGCCTCTTTTCTATTATTACTAGCTTTATACATTCATCTATAATTCCATAATGTAACATTGATGCAAGGAGTCATTGATTGGAGAGTGTATATTTTAGTTGTATTTTGATTTCAAGTGTGAGATATACATTGTTGGATGCTATCAACAAATCTGGTGTATCACTTCCATTATATTAGTTTGATTTTAGTTATACTTCTCTCTTTACACCCCTAAAGCTAGCAATAGGTTTGAGCTATAGTGATACATCAAGGGCAACTAGCCCCTCATCTTGAGATCCACCTCCAATTTAGGACACCCATAGCCCTAAGGTGGTTACATTGTGCCACTATAATAAGTATGTACTTGTCCTCTCCTCAATGGGTGCAATTTCAAGTGACAACACATACGATATGGTCAGATATATTATGTATAATTAAGGCTTAGACTTTAAATACAAGGTCAAATCCCATCCTAGCATGAATGATGACTTTAACCTTATTGAATCATTCCTATGGGATGATATTAGATATTTTAGGAGGTCATATTTGGATTTTGAAGTATAAATAGGCTATAAGAACAACATCAAGCCTATGTCCAAATTGAGAGTCTTTCAAACTTATAACATGGTATGTGCTTTGAAACATATTGAATAATGTTATTATGATATATATATATATATATATATATATATATATATATGAGATATTGGAGTGCAAATAAAACATCAATAGGTCCATTTTTGGCTCAAAATCTAACTCAATATGTGGGAAAAGAGGAGAACAAGCTTGAGTAGGAAAAATCCAATGTCTATATCTTATTAAAGGTAGTGCATGGGAATCCAAGAATGTTAAATGTGTTATCAAGGGTATTAAAAAACCTTATTATGACATTTAGTGGTAGGTTGGGCATGAACACTTTATGAATAATTCTTAAGACCAAAAATAGGTCTAAAACCCTTGTTAGAAACCTAATTTGTAAAATGAAGTTATATTTACAATATAATGTAAGTTTTTTACCATAATATATATTTTACCTTGTATAAGACTCTCTTAGGCTCCCTCACATACTTTTTTATTGTCTAGATTATATGGATGGGGGTAGAAATAGGGTTTTTCTCACTATTTTATTTGTTTTTTAGGTTATATAAGGTTTAAAGAGATTAAAATAATATGTATGGAAATATTAAGACTTAATATAACTCCCAATATCACTCTCATGACTTGAAATAACTCTTAAGTTTCCAAACTAGGTGCCTCAACTGAGTGAGTCAAAAATGGCCTAATAGTCAAGCTCGGGAGAAGTGTGAATACTTCAAGTAAATGGATTTTTAAGGTGTTATTAATTATTATAGGATAATATATGTCATTTAAAATTGTAAATAAATCCATACCATGGATTTTAATGAAAAACTAAATCCAAATTTGAGGCCAAGTGTGTATGGTACATGGAAGAGTAGGTTTCTAGACATCAGATGATGATTGCTCATTTCCAAGTGATTCTATGTGACCAGGCCTACAAACAATGCATGGATATGAATATATAATATCTTACCTTTCCTTTAAAATCATTTATCTTTCTCTTAATCAAGTATGTGATGTTTAAATAGGTCCAAATAATGAAGGTATTTTCTTGAGCCAGAATGAGGAGTTTTCTCACCACTTTTCATGAAGTTTGTAACTTGAATTAACACTTGTAACTCTTGAAATTTCATGGTTCATCCCATATCATTTTATCATGAAAAATTAAATACTTTTCTCATCTTAATAAGTGTCTTTATTACCCTTTTACTTCTCTCTTCTCCTCTCTCTCTCAAGTTCTATAAGAACTAGCCATTTTAGCCATTATATTCTATGCTTCATTTAAGTTTGGTGAATCCATACTCAAATTTATACCTTTTGATTAATAATAAAAAATATTTTTACCTCCTTTATGACTATTCTTAGTTTTTTAAATTGGATGATGAATCTTGATTAGTGAAGACTATGGATTCCTTAGCATGTTGTTCCATTCTTTCACCTATTTTTAGCCTCTTCTTGCAAGGTATGTGAAGTGTTTTAGGAGATGTTCATGGTAAGTTATTATATTAATCAATTCCCTAATATTCCTTTTTTTATTCCTCCTAGCTTTTCACATTCATCCATAACCTCATAATGTAGTATTGATGTGATAAGATGAAGATTGGAGAAGTGTAGCTTTAGTTTGTCCTTTGATTTCAAGTGTAATATGCATATGGTTGGATGTCATCAGTGAATTTGGTGTATTGCATCCCTTAGTTTAGTTTAATTTCATCTATATCTCTCCCTTTTCACCCCCCCCCCCCCCCCCCCCCCCCGCCCAATTTTATTATTAATTGTAATTCAAAGTGGTATATCAAGGGAGCTAACCCTATCTAGAGATTCACCTCATTCCTTAGGTTGCCCACAAGCCTAGAGGTGATTAAATTGTGCCACTTAGATGAGGAGAGATTTTAATATACTCAAAATGTGAAAATATAAGTGATAAAAATATCTTAGCGGTGGGAATCCCTGATGCTTATGGGATTCTATTAAGTAGAGACTAGACTATGTGCTTGAATGGTTATATGTCGATAGATTGTTCACATATGTGGTTGTCATGGAAGGGAGTCCCAAACTAAATTAGGATATAAATGGAACCTATATTTAATCATATGATCACTAATTATAATTCAATCAATGAGAGGGTTAACATGGTTAACTTAGATCTTAGTGTTTACACTCTTGACAACACAAAGGTATATAACTCCAAAACTTCTCACACCATGCTTAGATTATGGAATATTTATTTTAATGGTGATAGATGTAAATAAGGTTATAGAGTAGGAGTTGTGTTAATCAATCCCATTGGTAAATAATACAATGCCTCTTACAAATATAAGTTCTCATGCACCAATAATTTGGTTGAGTATGAAGCACTTATTATTGGGTTACAGTTTATAATCAAACATGATGCCAAGGAGCTATTATATTTTGGTGATTATGAACTCATAGTTAATTAGGTCAAGAGTAAAAAACTAATGTAAGTTATCATATCTCAAGAAGTATAAATTTATATTTTAGGATTTAATTAAAAGTTTTGATGCTTTAAACATTATGTCAATCCCTAGGGAGGAAAACAAGGATACTGATGAACTTGATTTAGCTGTAGCCAACCTTATGCCCAATCAAATTTATAAGTTACAAATCTTTACCATTTATTTAGTCCCATGTCCCTTGATACCAGATAATCTCAACTATTTGTAGGTATTAAGTGATGATCAATAGATCATAGACTTCATGACTAGCTCAATAATATTTGAGGGTCACATTTTTATGAAGCCAATGAAAATACCCTTGATAAGGATAAAATTGAAGGAGAACTTAATGATAAGGTCATTCAGTTAAGTGAAAACAATATCCCCAAATGGTTGATATCCTTAGAGAGACTCTTTGATTCTAATAGACCAATTGAGACTATCAAGATTCCTAAAGTAGATGGTAAAGACTAAAATGCAATGGACCTAGATTGCCAAGGTTAACCTTAGTTGGTAAAAATTGGTACAAATTGTATAAGCACTGAGTCTAAAAGAGCCAAATAATTGATGACCAATTATAAATATTTCATAGCATGGTCCTATGATGACCTAAATATCTTTGATCGAAAGTTCATAACTCATACCTTACCTTTAAAGGAAAACTACAAACCTTTCAAAAAAAAGTACAGGCCTATCAACTCAGTCTTAGAACCACTCATATATAAAGAGGTTAAGAAGCTTTTAGATGCCATGTATTTTCAATTAAGTATTCTATTTGGGTAGCTAACTTATTACCATTCATGCATAAAAATGGTGGAATTAGAATGTGTATTGATTTTAGAAACATAAATAGAGCATCTGAGAAGGATAATTACCCATACATTCTGTTGACCAAGTAATAAAAATTGTTTATGGTTCTACCATGATGTCTTTTCTTGATTTATTTTTAGGGTACAATTAGGTGCTGATGAACCAAGAAGATAAGATGAAAACTACTTTTATTACCAAGTGGGCCACATTTACCTATTAGAGAATGTCATTTGGACTTATAAATGTAGGAGCCACTTTTAAAAGGTCTACGGATCATTATTTTGAAGGTCTTGTAGGTAAGTGTATTATCATATACATGGATGATTTGATTGTCTTTTGTAAAAATAAGTAGGATCATATTATGTATCTATAATAAGTATTTGAAAGATGTAGAAGGTATGGGATTTATCTCAACCCAAAGAAAAGTATTTTTTGTGTTACAAATGGAAAACTATTTGGACATGTTATCACTAAGGAGGGAATCTCTATAGACCCTGATAGAGTATATACAATATCTAATATAGATCCCCCTAATAGTAGGAACGAATTGAAGTCATTCTTTGGTAAAATAAAATTTATAATAAAGTTCATTTATAGTTTTTTAGAAATAGTGAGACCTATGAATGACATGTTGAATAAAGAGGCTAAGATCACTTAGAATGAAGAGACAAATAAGGCTTTCAAAGAGATCAAAGAGGAAATTGGATAGACCCCAGTCATGATAAGTCCATACTTTACTAAATATTTTAATCTTTAATCCTTTCAAATCATATAATAGCTACAATTATAACTTAGATGATAGATGAATGTGATCGTACAGTATCTTTTATGAGAACTAACCTTTAAAATGTTGATTTGAACTAATATTTAATTGATAAATAATCATGTGCTTTGGTCAAGGTAGTGAAAAAGTTTAGGCATTATATCCTTAGAAATAAGGTACATGCAATCCTATAAGACCCTACCACTAATCTCATACTAAGTCAAAATGAAATAGGAAAAAGGAGAGGTAAGTGGATGTCTATGCTCCAAGAATATGACATTGAGATTAAGACTAATAAACTAGTAAGGTGCCAAGGTTTAATCTAGTTGATTACCAATACTAATCCTAAGATAAGTGTTATATAGATAAAGCAACAAATTTTCAAACCCAATGATTTGGTATGATCCCATTATCCACTTAATAATTAATGGTTATTGTCCTATAGAGTTATTTAATAAAAATGAATATCTCTAAGGCTCAAAGTAGCTCATTTTTTATTAAGGATGGAGTGATGTACAAGAAGAAATTTGAAGGTAGTTACTTGAGATGTGTCTCCAAGAGTGAAGTAGTTGAGATCATGATCACCTTCAATGAAAAAATAAGAAGTGGACATCTATCTAGAAGGACAATGACACACAAAATATTAAGGGCTATTTACTACTAGCCTACTATCTTCAAGGATGCTCACAAGCATGTGAGAGAGTGCTACTCATGTCAAGTATTCAACACTAAAGAGCCTAAGGTATCCATGCCACTAAAACCAATAATGATTGATAAAACCTTTACCCATTGGGGGATATATTTTGTGGGTGTCATTAACCATAATTCCTCTAATGATCACAAGTACATTCTAACTGTTATCGACTAATACACTAGAAAGACTAAATTTTCACCAACTAAATAGTGTAGGACCAATAGGTGATCATATTTTTAGAATAAAACATATGCATAAGGTTTGGGACAACTATATCTCTAGTCTATGATAATGGATCTACTTTTATATCCATTGAGATGATAAAATGGGCATATGATAACATCATTATCAAGTTCTCATCAAACCATTATCCTCAATATAATGAAGTATCTGAATCAAAAAATAAGAAGTTGATGAAGGCTATAAATAAGTCTGCAATTGATAATCATAGAACATGACACAAGCTACTTAAGCATACCCTTTGGGTAGATAGAAGTAAAATTAAATAAGCTCTCAAAGCATCACCATTCTTGATAGTTTATGGTCAAGAACCCATCTTACCCATCACCCTCAAGCTACCAACATACAATTTCATGCAAGATCACATGGAAGAGGACCAATAATTTTCATGTTCAAGGTTTTTATACATCATACAGATGTAAGATGCAAGAGATGAGGCTTTTGCCAATTTTAGTAGACACCAAACCATAGTCAGGAGGTGATTTGATAAATATTTAAAAATAAAGGTGTTCAAGAAAGGAGACTTAGTTATTATTTGGGACAAGGAATTTGAGACTAATGGTAAACATGGGAAGTTCACACCTTTGTGGATAGATCTTTATTAGATTGCTAAGATACTTGGAGATAACACCTTCAAGATGAAAGACTTACAAGGATCAGAGTTCACAATACCCACCAATGGGCAATACCTCAAGCATTATTTCTCTACTATCCCACCTAGAGTCTTCATGGAATGACTCTAGGAGTAGTTAGTGTTAGTGTATGTAGGTTGTATTAGTCTCTTTTTATTCTTTCATTCATGTCCCTTGTTTATACGTAGTGTTTGTATATATTTGTTTGCTTTCTTTATTTGCTTTTGATATTTTTGATTTTTTTGTGGTGTGTTTTCTTTCTCTACTTTGTTCCTTGATTAAAATAAGTCCTTGTGGAGAACCCCTAGCTCAAGATGCATATGATTTCTCAAAAATAACTCCACAGTTTAGGAATTCAGATATGTTTTCTCAACATTGATTGATCATGGATTATTGAAATATAAGTTTAATGCTATAGTTCATAGAAACTAGTAAATAACAATAAATAGTTTAATTATGCCTTGATATTATTATCTTTTTTCTGATCTAAGCTTGGTTTTAAGAAGGATTGGACATTTACGGTGAAAGACTAGATTATTAGGATACAATTTTTCTTAAACTTAAAAAATATTAATTACCTAGGATGAAGTTTAAAACCAATGATGATTGTTTAAAGATCAAAAACTTAACCAAATCCCAAAAAATGGCTAAGTTAGTTCCCAACCTTTGATATAAAGTCAAAATGACTTTAGAAAAATGAAAAATAAGAACCTTATTGTAAAATTCAAGAGCTTTCCAAGAAAAGGTGATTTTGGTAATCTCCATCAGGGCTATGGATGCCTAGCTTATAGTGAGACAGGGTCTTAAGTGGAGTCAAAGGCATCTCTATCAGGGTTATAGACACCTTGATGGTATCAAAATAATTTCCAAGCCTTCCTTGAGCTAAATCATGGTTCTTAATGAATACCAAAACATGTTGAAAGTCAATGTTAATGGTTAAAGTCATGCACCTATAAGTTGTTCTCTAAATCTTGTGGCAATTAGTAAGTGGAATAAAAGCACACACATAACATGGCTATGTTTTTATGTTTGACCATAATTTTTTATGTACAAGATTTATTCTAACTATGAATTGATCTTCATAATGGTGCTTGACCAAATAGAATAAGTAGCTTAATTATTAATCTAAACTAGAGTCTCTAAATTCTAACATATTACTATGTTTCCCCTAGAAGTTTCCATTTGTTGAGGTTAACATACTCCCATTTTTGAAAAAATGGGGACCCTTTTCTTAAATTATGTAAATTTAAACCCTAAATTTGTGAATTTTATCTGATTAGAATACCATTAGAGTGTTTTTAACATTATATTTATTTAAAGGTCATCCACACCTAATTTGGTTGGCATATTTGTTCATAATTATGATTTAACCTTGCTTAAATTTTCTAACATTTAATCTTTATGTTTTAGGTCACAAATCCAATGGAATCCATTTAGAATGAGTAATAATGATTTGATATTTTATTATCCTTTGTTCTATTGAAATGAAGTTGAATTCATGTCTGAAACCCTAAATCCAATTACCCTAGCTTATGCCCTTTACATTAAATTAAAATTTGGTGGGAACATTTTATATGGGAAAAATTTATCATGTCATAGATTTAGTTCTATTTTATCTTAAGGTCTTAGCCATGTTAATTAACATTAACAATACATTAGTATAAAATATTTATCCTAAATTCTTCATGTCCATAACCCCCTTTGTTCCAATTTATCTTAGCATGGTCTAACTAAATATGGGGTCCCTTTTATTCTATCATGGACTTAGTTTTATTTTTATCCTAAGGTTTTGTCATTTTTATTAACATGACCAAACCTTAGTCTAAAATTTTACATTTGGTCTCTTTATTTATTCAAGCCCCCTTGGTCCCCTTTATTTCCACATGATATAACTATCCACTAGTACCTTTTGTTATGTCTATAGACTTAGCTTAAAGGCCTTGTCCTAAGACTATATGTTATATCTTTGATTATCTATAGGGTCCCTTTTATTATGTCTTAAAACTTAGCTTAATTTTTTTTTCCTAAGGTCTTGCCTATGTTTATTAAAACAAAATAAAACCATAGTCCAAAACATCATGTTAAGTCTTTTATTTTACCTAATAATTGACTTAAATGTCTTTTTTATTCATAGGATCAATGATTCATGTTTGTCTAGATAAATGAGATCAATAATACAAGAATAAAATTTAAATGTCAAAGACCCTGACCCTAAGTTAAATCTCAAGCATCTTCATGAGATCAATGGTATATGTTTACTCAATCTAGATTGATCTAATGATGTGTATCAATTCAAAGCTTTAATGGATCATTGAGACAAATAAGAAGCTAACAAGTGTCACAATATCAACCAAAAAACACTCAAAAACCAATGACATTTAAACTCAAAGATCAAGATCTAATGGGGCACATTTGCTTAGATGAGGATGATCCAATGTTACAAGATGAATGTTGAAGAGTTAAGATCAATTTGGATATGACATGTGGCATGGTAATAGGCCACAAATTAAATCTTGACCATATTTTAAAGATTGATGGTATACAAATGAGTGTACACATATAGATCAATAGTCTATAGATCAAAAGGTACAAATAAGTAGATCAAGATCAATGGAGTGTGATTGATTCATGTAATCAAGCTCAATGGTGTGTAGAAAACATTGAAAATTTAAGGTGAATATGGAAGTGAAAAGTTTCATAACCATGGGGAATGTAGAGAGAAGCCAATGGTTTTCAAGTTCTCAGATCAAGATTAATGGTTCACATTGATTTGTACAAGTATGATCCAATAGTGTGAAATCAAACAAGAATTTTTTAAAAATCAATGATCATTTTTTAAATAGAACAAGTAAAATGCTATGAAAATTCCACATAGATGGCATGGAGATGACATGGTAGAGCCACATAAGCTAGATTAGTCAATTCAAGAGATTTTTTAGATTCATGATAAGGTAAAGGTATAAATAGGTAATAGAAATTGGGATCTAAGTAATAAATATCATGTAAGTTCAGGAAGCTACCATCATTAAATCACTATAAAAACCTTAAAAAATCCCTAAGAATATATAATAACCCTAGTTTGGCCTTGTATTTGTCATAATCAAGCTTGAGAATATTAATTGTCATTTGTGCAAGAGAATTTAACCTATAAGTTTAATTATAGTCCACTAATAAGTAATTTAATAGAATATCTAGCTATGGCAGTACATAGAAGAATTCTTATAAAAGATGTGGATATTTACCTAATGGGATATATTAGTAAAGATCTTAGTCACCAAATGATAGAATTCAAGGGATAAAATTAAGGATTTGATCAATATCTTGATGAAAGCTCAAATCTTTGGTTTCAAAACCATTATCCTAACTAATCTAAAACATATTTATGGGACTACTTGTAGACAAAATCAAAATCCTAAACACATGGTCTAAGAACTTAGAAATTCTCCCTGAGGATGAAAAGTAACTACAAAGCAAGATAGAACACTTAATTGGGACTATGATTACCAAGCCAACTGAACAAAGCTACCTTGGTCACATAGGAATTAAAGAGCAATAACCATGGGGAATCTAGGATGGATAATAGTAAGGTAGTGGAGATTATTCTAATTACAAAGGAAAAGATTAATGAATCTAGAAACATCATAAAGTCATTAAGAATGATAGATAAACACCACAAGAGCTTAGCAGGTCAAATAAAGGAGCTCTTCATGAAACCAATTATTGACCTTGGGATAATTGAGGAGTAACATCAGAGAGCAATGGAGACCCTACAATAGTAACATTAGATTATAATAGCATAAGGGTCCCAAATATTAGTTTATTTAATAATATTATTTTTATATCTAAGCATTGTACATTTTGAAAATGGAATATTCTATTTGCAAATGCATGTGCAGCTTGTAAAACACATTCCCTATAGATCAATCTATTTGGGAAAGTCTAGTGTATTTTAAAATAGGACAGTTATCCTAACACTTGTACTATTGTAATTTGATAGGATAGACCAACATGCTTCTTATAATCCTATAAAAGTAGCATTGTCAATTGAAAAAAGGGAGGGAGTTTTTTGAGCCAAAACTAGTTATAAGTTTTGAGCAATTAATGTAAGCAAGGAATTCTATAATTTTTGTCCAAATTTGCTTGTGTCTTTTGTTATCTTGGCATCTCTCTCACTTATTTATACTGACTTCTAGATTTTAATGATTCATATTAATTCTTAGTGTGTACATTTGAATGTAGAGCTATTAACTTGTGTCAATGCTCGGTTAATTGAAAGTGCTTAGGTTCATTTCATTTTCTTACTCTTCTTGAATTTAGACTAATGATGTTTGCTTGGAGGGGTAAACCTTTAAAGTGAACTTGGATCTTATTTGAATTATTTCTCACATTCCTTAGATGTTTTCCTAATGTGTGATATGATTTAATCTTATGCTACTTCATGTCATACATTGGTTAAGTGCATGCCTGGATGATATTTGAACTTTGTCATGATGTTTGGAATGAAGATCAACAACATTTCTTCTCTGTCTTACCTTTCCTTTTATTATTTTTTTAACCAAATTACTCTAGATTAATTTTCATTTTATATATACATATTATATTAGTTTTTAGATTAGTTTTTGATCATAATTAACCATTCTTAGCATACCATACTTCATATTTTTCATAGATCAACTATTTAGCCATGGTGGCTCCCAACCACCAAATATTATAAATATTGTGAAATAGTCCAGTTGTTTTGCCTTTATTCCATCAATAGATAATAGGATTATCACAACCTATAACTCATGCACTTAATTCTTATAATTCTAAAATGAGAAGTGTTATTGAACACTCTGAGGACCTATGATACATATTCATGCATCAACATTATGTAGAAATTAAGTAATAATTACAAATAATATTTTAACATTATATATATATATATATATATATATATATATATATATATATATATATATATATACAAGTTTTTCCCTCTACAAATCCTTGCAATTTTTTTTAAATAATAAAATGTGAGTAATCAAATGGGTTGCAAAAGATGGAAAAGAATTTTTTTTTTTAGAAAATAGAATGGGCTGGTTAATGATAGTGTTTGGAGTAGGTTCACCCCCAAGCCTAAAACTAAACCAAATTTGGAGGGAAAAGGGCAAAAAATTGTAAAATTTAAAAGGACCTACACTCTTTGAAAACCTACCATGATCATTATAAATATTTAATCTATTTGATTTGTCAATGAAAAAGGTGCATATGTTTTTAAAAATCATGCATGCCCTTTGTGATTCATGGATTTGTATCCATTACCATGAATTTTTTGATTCATTTGATTTTTTAAAAACTTCAAATTGGTTTTTACTACAATAATTATGTAAATTCTACATTTTCACTTTGTCTCAATCACTATAGATTCTTTAAATTATCCTACAATTTACTTCTTTTAGTAAAGATAAATAATGGGGTTGATAAATCATAATAAAAGACAAATTAAAGAGATAAAAAATGAGGAAATTAAAGAGAAGGGAAAAAGAGAAAGAAAAATACAATAATATATGATATTATCCATAAGAGCTTCTAAGTAAGGTGAAGGTACTTCATTCACACTAGGTAATATTTCAAATGAAAATAACATGCTTAATTCTATGAAATTTAATCTAGGTATGACTTCAAATGAGATAAGATAAATTAATCAATCCTTGTTGAATGATGAAATTAAAAATGTATAGCATGTCAGTAATTAATTAATATGGAGTGAAGAAACATATGGAGAAATACAATATAATGAAACATCCATTCATAATTAAGTTTTTAAGCATTATGATAATCAACATCAAGTAACAACCCCAATTCATGTCTCCCCTAATAATTCAATTCACCTATAGGGTTTCATGTATGTATCAAACCCTATAATATCCCTTATATGTCTAAAGTGGTAACACCACCTAAGTAATACAAAATATAGATCCTACACCCATGCCTACAAGGATAATGCAATGAGCACCAATGTATTTGGTTGAAATAGATATGAAAATAATAGAACCAATGGAAATAAAATGTCTAAAATATCAGCTCAATGTCATGTTCAATGTGTATGGGACAATGCATTAAAGAATAAAAGTCATAAAAATGATGTCAACTATTTGTTTAATTAATGAAAATGTAAAAAATGTGCCCTGTGATGCATAATTTAGGTTTAAAAACAAGCAATATAAATGGAATGAATGATATAATAATAAATAATCTATTTAATGAATTTAAGGCAACAGGTAATAAAAGTCACCCCCCAAGGGTTATCTTGAGTAGATGGGAGCAATGACTTAGATTACTCAAGTCTCAATTTCAATCCTTAAATTACCCATTCTATTTGGATTAGGTAATTTACACATCAACTAAAAGTTAAAGTGGACATGGGGACACCTTGAGGTGGGGTTAAAACTTATCCATGTATTCCACATGGATCATAGTGGGGTGATTTAGTTTTAAATCATTCAACAAACATTATAGACACATGCCCTCCCCTATTAAGCTTCAGATGTAGATTAAATTTTAACCTAATGATGATAGCATAGTAATGAGTGAGATAAGTGTTAGAAGTGGGAGTTATCAGGGTCCATTCCCTAGGATGACCACTCTCTATCATCATTCCCACACTAATCTATGATAGGTTATTTAAGAAAAGTATCCAAAATGCAATGAGATATTAGCTCACTATTCAATGTGATGGGGGTCAAAATATGGCTTGAAACTTGTATTTAATGAGATTAGGCAAGTCCAAAATCGATGGCTAGGGATATTATTTACTACTAGTTTGGGCATTCTAGTTATAAAATTATTTGTACCCAACATTTTATCCTATTAAATGGTCAATAGTAGTTAAGTCTAAAAAGAGTAATAGAGCTATAGTAGTATAGAATCCCCCAAAATTGGGTTGGTCTAAGTTAACTTTTGATGGAGATTATTGTGGAAATCTAGGGGTTTTAGGAGTATGTTGTGTGATCAAATACTATAGTCTATCTTTAACACAAGCAACTTCCTTCAAGCTCCTTGATAGGACTAATAATGATGTGAAAGTGTAAGGAGTGGTGGAAGGGATTGAGATTGCTCTTGAGTGTGGAGTGAAGTGTTTATAAATTGAGGGTGACTCTATAATAGTAAATCAAGATCTCTCTCTTCAAAATTATGAATCCTATCATTTGGATTATATTTTTTCATAGGCTTGGGAGAAGTTGGGCTAATTTCATATTTTTTGTAATGCCTATTGCTTTCATGAAAGTAATAAGGTGGAAAATTTAATAGAGAAAATAGGGATTGATCAAAGGGAGTATGAATGGGTTGACAACTAAAAATATAAATGGTATGATTTTAATGAGATAGAATTAGTGGAGTTGTGATTATTAGTCTTTCGAGGCTCATGGGAGAGGGTGGTGGATTATTCAATGATGGTGCTTTAAATGTTGTGACATGGTAAACAATGTGAAATATAGATTGGGTATGCAAAATCATTGGGAGGATGGATTTATCAATATTTATTCCCATTTGTAAAGGTGTCATACAATTAGGCATCGGATCTTTTGAGCTATTGAAAAAGGAGTCAAAGCTTTTGGAAAACTTGGTGTAGCTACTTTGTTTTAGAGATGTAGCTATATATATTATTTGTAATTATTAATTATTATTATTTGTAGCTATATATAGTCCATGAACTAGAAATTAAGATATTAATGTGGAAATATGAGTAATAATTGAATCTATAATGAGTAAGCAAACATCTAAACCTTAAATTCTTAGTGAAATAAGTAAATCATTAAACTTGAATAGAAGATCTTTGATAAATTTCAAAAAAGATGAACAAGGCTTGATGACCCTTTACTCATGGATTATTGGTCATTTAGTGATAGAATCCCATGAAATGATAATGTATTAGTTGAATTAATAATACGTTTGATTGATTTTATTTTACACTAGACCACAAGGGTCAATTATAATGTAAAAGATGTTATTAAAATAAAAAAAGGTTCAAAAAAACATGAGCCACATGTAAAACATTTCTTGGACATGACCCAGAAAGAATTTTATGAAAAAAAATTTAGGGGCCAATTGATAATTAGCCAAAGGTTATTTGAGATGTGTTAGCTTTTCTATGTTAAAATAAAACAAGCCCGTACCACATTTTTTAGGGTACATGTTGAATTTGTTATGCATTTAGATGTTTTCCTTCATATATGTTTTACTTTACATACTGATGATATTATGATAGAATTTATGGTGGCTTCCCCACATAAAACATCAAGAGAATTAATCCAAAGTAATTTTTTCAAACACTTGAGGGATAGTTTTTTTCCAAACAATTTTTATAAGGAGCATTTAATAGTTGTGATGGTTTGTTAAATTTGACCAGTTGTATACATGAATAAATTTCACATTAATTTTGAAATTAAATAGTTTATTATAAGAATTACAAATTTGTAAAGTATGTGTTAAAATATGTAAAAAAATCATCAATATACCAAATTTTCATATTTAAGTTCATGTTTGAATTTAAGAATAATATTATCTACCAATATACAACACACATACACAAATAAAAATGGTTAGATAATCAATTCAATCTATTCTAGAATAACCTCAAGTTGGCATCATTGTTTTGGTTGTGGAATTTTCTAAAAAATACACACTAAAACTACATAATGAGGTTTAATCCCAATACTAGAATTCAATTCAAGTTGAAATTTTTGTGCATATTTCATTCAAGCATGCACCTAATAGTATAGATAATAATAGAAGTATTTTGATGGAGTGCTAATTTTATATATTAGTAATTATAGATCACAGTCTCTAGAGATTGTTCAATTTTGTTTTGATATATTTTATAGGAATATGAATGCGAGATAAATCATGTTTGAAACACACTACATTTGGTCAAACAATTTTGTAAGATAGTTTAAGAATTCTTGAATGTTTTACTAGTTAAGCATAATCCATAAGAAGAATGGGGTTTAAAATTTTTAAAGATTTATTGAGGTTGGGCATGGTAAAGGGGAACATGATGGTGTATGTGCATGTGTAAAAATATCCCTTAAAAAGAGCAAAGAAAACATAAGGATGGTTCTAATTTAATTAATTCTTTAAGTATTGTGACTTGGTGTAATGAAAAACATTGTCATGATTCAGATAAATATTTCTATGTGAAAATATTATTTTGGTTAATGGATGAAAAGTGCAAGGAAATGTATGAATATTATAGTATAATACCTAGATTAAGTGTTTTCCACTCCATTAAAAGATCAAATTCTAGTTCATGGACTATATATATATATATATATATATATATATATATATATATATATATATATATATATAAATATATAAAACATGCTTTTGTTCAGGTTGTATGGAATTTAATAAGAATAAATGTGAGTTATTCCATTTTTTAAAGTTAGTATTTGGAGATTTTATGGAGTAGCCAATATCATGGGATCACCTAAATTTTAGTGTAGAATTTAAATTTATGGGTAAAATCACCTACTTTAATATATATATATATATATATATATATATATATATATATATGTATGTATGTATGTATGTATGTATGTATGTATGTATACATACATACATATATATATATATATATATGTATGTATATATATATGTATATATGTATGTATATATATATATGTATATATATATATATATGTGTATATATATATATATGTATGTATATATATATATATATATGTATGTCTATATATATATATATGTATGTCTATATATATATATATATATATATATATATATATATATATATATATAACATGCTTTTGTTTAGGTTGTATGGAATTGAATTAGAATAAATGTGAGTTATTCCATTTTTTAAAGTTAGTATTTGGAGATTTTATGGGTTAGCCAATATCATGGGATCACCAAAATTTTAGGGTAGAATTTAAATTTAAGGGTAAAATCACCTAATTTAATAAATTTCCTCTTATAAATTTATGTCACTAGTACCAAGAAATCCAATCTAAGGGCATTCACCACTATTTATTTATTGTTAAACATATAAATATGTTGTCAAATGCCAACATTTCACTATCAATCATATAAATTTTACTATCAAGCATTAACATTTTGCTATCAAATAGGCAGGTTTTGTTATTAGGGATCATCATTATACTATCATGCATAAAAATTATGTTATCAGATGTCAACATTCTACTATCAGACATCAACATTCTATTATTAGGCATTAGAATGGGAAGGATATATAATGTTCATGTGGCTTCATTAGTTTATTGTTTTTACATGGTGAAAATGATGCAATGGGAAGCATCAGTACTCCAACACTTTTGTATCATCAATCACATCATAAAATAATTAGTTTCAATAAGCTACATGATTACAAGCAATCATTGATACAATTAGATAAATCATTGTATGCATTAAAAATCTAAAATAAATAGGTTGTTGGGTAAAGGAAAAAGTGGCATAAAATTCCCTAAGCCTAAATATATTGCATATTTGGATTCCTCTTGAAAAGTTATGTAATTTCAAAAAAATCATTGAAATCTGAGTCTATAAACAAAATTCACAACTTTGAGAAGCTGGGGAGTTAAGATTGTACATGCAGATGATTGACTGTATAATGTAGTTCACCATCTGCATGTATAATCTTAACTCCCCAACTTATCAGGGCCATGACTTTTGTATATGGACTTATATTGTGATGATTTTGTTAAAATTTCATAGCTTTTCAATAATAATACAAATCCATAATCAAATTTATGTTTAGGGATTTGTTTTTAAAAAAACATCTTGATTCACCATGTTCCATCACTTGATTCACATACACAATTAAACACCTTTAAAATTGATTCACCACCATTTTGAAATTGATTCACCTTGAAACCTTCAAGGTTTATTTATATTCCACTAAATTTTTCCCTAAATTTGACCACATCTCAAATCTTATGCAATTAGGCACAATTTATTTCTAATTTAAATGTATCCTTAGTTTTATTAATGATATGTTTATCTTTTCCTATATGGTCTTACAAATTGATTATAATCTAAATGCAGGGCATGTTTTTTTAGTTATTTCACTTTAAGATAATGGTGATAAAATAGACTAATACTTGTGTCATTGTGTAGAGGCAAAAAAAAAATTGACCACAAATGTCATGGATAGAGATGACCTTATTTATCCCACCATATCTGTAGTGGTTAGAAGAACATGGATTCATAGGTACCATAATAAAAAAATAAAAAACTTTATATTTAAGGAATTTGTAACACACATGGTGGTGTTTCATTATTTAAACCTAGTTATCACTACAAATATTCAATTGATCAAATATTATGGAAAGCCTAACAATAAAATTTTGTGGAAAGTTCATGAATCTGAGGATGAAGTGATTCTTGAAACGCTTAAAAATAGATTCGATCCCAAAGGTACATTAGATTGACTTGGTAACGTTATTATTAATAATTAGTCTTTCATTTAAAATTAATATAGTTAATTTATTTCATTTACTATATTTTAATTCTGAATTATTTTATCATTAATGTTTATTTTTGTTTAAATTTTTTACTAACAAATTTAATGTAGGTTAATGACACCATATGATCTTCAACCTTTATGTGGTTGGTGCCATGATTATATAACATTATCTTTTTTAAGCCTATAAGTAAAAAAAAAATACATTCCTCTCTGTGATCTATTCATTACTCATCTAGCCCTTATGCTCACAGTATATCACCTTTTTTATATTTAATTTTTACAATAAATAAAAAAAATATGTTTTAATGATGCAAGATTAAATTATATAATACCAAAATATTATGTGGTATATTTAAACCTCAATAAGTATATCATGCAAGTTTAGACAATAAATTGATTTGTATGAGCAAGATTGAATAGAAGTTAATCCACACCATGAGGTTTGGGACCAAGCATATGGGGGAAAAACTAGTTTTGGATGTGTAGAGTGAATGACCAAAGATAAGTAAAAAATAAACAAAAAAACACATTCAATGGAGTATAATTCTTACTTGTAATAAATTTAGCTTCTATTCATTAACAAAGAATAGGGAAAATTGGCACAATGTGCTACAATTCAAGTTTTATAGAGTAGATACCTAGAGCATTTTATCTATGTTATGATTATGTGTAACATCAACCTTAGGCTAGATTTCTATGTTAAATACTTATATAAAATAGAAATATAATATTTTTTATAACCAAATTCAGTTACCAATAAGATGGTTGCATCATTTTATCTTATAGGCTAGATGATGATTGGTGAACCCCTTGAAGCACATAGCTGAGGTAGGGTGACATGTGGATGTGTTATGAAGTCAAAGAGTAACTAGGTGCATGAAAATGTGAGATAAAGCATGGGAATATATTTGGTTTATGAGTAATGAAGAGCAAAAAATTTGATGAGATGGCACATAAATTTTGTAGTGTGTGGGCTAGTGAGGCACATGAGTCTATGAGATACAACGTGGAACTATAAGGTGAATTGAACAATAAAAATGAAGGGTGAAAAAGTTAGTGAGCATACTTATGCAACATGTGGGACTATGAATTTTTAAGTGCACATTAATGAGTGTGGAGTGCATAGGGGTCAGTGCACATAAGTCTATGATATGGTGTATAGCTTTTGTGTATGACTTTAAATAAGATTCAGTTAAGGAGTGCACAATATTTGGTGAGAGGTGTGTGCCATGGGAAGTAGAAAAAATGAGGAGTAAGCTCAATTATATGGGAGATACACATAGATCATTCACCATTTATTTAATATAAACTACAACTTAAGTTGTGTGTAAGTGAACCACTTGACTTGATTAGCATATTTCCCAACCTTGACCACCCAAAAAATTGGATGTGTGACATGTTGGGTGTCATGACGCTAGCTCAAATGAGCTATAAACATGCAGTACCACTTGATCCCTTTGATATCCTCCATGAGAATATATCTCTACAAGAACTATGGAACTATTCCTACAATGTTTACCTTCACAAGAACACACATAACACAATGGTATTCTTTATGTATTTTATGGGATTAGATGGTGGAGATTTATGTAACACTTGAAATAAAATAGAAACCTACTCTAACAAAATATAAATAACATAATGTAATAAATAATTAGGATAAATGTATATGTCTTATTATCTCTTTCAAGACAAAATAGTCGAAGGTAAAATAAAGTAGGCACACAACCACATACACAATAACCACCAAGTAGAACATAACCAATAATGCTTGATGACTACTCAAATGGTTACAATGAACAATCCCCTCCCAATGTATGATTACTCTCTATAAGGAAACAACCCATCTTCATAAAACCTGGACCACCTAGAATGTCCACACACACCCATAGAATTTTTGCATAGGTAGATTCCCACTACCCATAATAACTTAGGATAGGAATCATAATGGTTTGATTTATCACTTTATCCAGTTCAAACTTTCACTCACTCAAATCACTATGAAAATAAGGATATTTCTCACTTGATCACTTGTGAATGTTATTAATGGATGTAAAAATCATACATCTATTATATTCTCCCCCACTTAAAATTTTCAATGTCCTCAGTGTCATAAATACTTTACCATGTGTAGCTTAGAGGAGGTATTTTTATTAGTTTAGATTACACCATTGAGGCAAAGGTTTTCTAGACCTACCTCATCTAGCTAATACAGTGGGATCACCTCTAGGTGTGGGTAGCCAAATGAATAAGATGAACCTCTTATTTTGTGTCTATCTCCCATGATGCATCATCTAGGCTCAATTCTTAAACCTAATTCTTTGTTAATGAAAATGAATATAAGGATGCATGAAAGAAACCTAAGTTATGGGAGGTGATGCACCAACATGTTATGTCCCCTCTATTTTACCTTTACACAACACTTATGAACAAGACAAGGACTAGTGACTTAACCACTCTCTCTAAAATATTCCTAAGAAAAAATGCTTCACATAGAGTCTATGTTATATGACCATAACTTAAGGGTGATGAATTAGACATTTAATTCAATATACTACCAATTAGATTCCACTCCAAGCATAATAACTAACACTTTCACATACAATGTGACCTGTATAAAATAATATCCTAGTAACTAGGTGATAAAAAAGGACCTATAAAGGGAGATAAGATTCAAATACTTATGCAAATCAATAGGCATAAAACACACTAAAATAGCATGGAGAATTTGAACTAGTCCTTCTATTAGTTTAAAGCTTATAAGGTATAATTGGGCAGAATCATACCCAATCAATGGATCCATACAATGGTTCTTTAATCCCAATTATAGAACATGAGAATGGAAGATAAGGATAATATGGTGTATAAATGTGAAGGGTAATCCATTATGAAATTCATTCACTCAACAATAAGTTATAAACATGAATAAGGATTAATAACTATTCCATAACTCCTTTCATCTGATGCTTTGGTAGTGGATGATCTATTATTTTTCATGGTTGATCCCATGAAGATGTCATGCACCTTGAAATTAATCCATCACTCCTTAACATGGAAAGAGATTTCATCTACCCATTATGAGAGGTAGTTACTTATTTGAACCTATCCAAAACTCATCTAGTTACCACCTTTCATGCCATTCTCAACCCATTCAATGTATTGTTCTCCTAGTGGGTGAGAGACTTGGGACTTAGAGTTGTTAAGGTGATTTATGAGTCTGATAATGACTTGAATAGGTTAGAAATATAATATTCCTACCTTTGAGAGTCTCATCACTATATGAATAGGCCTACAACATTCCTTTCTTGATGCAAATGAGGGTTATCTCCTTAATTAAGTTCAAGTCTAATTATTAGGCTTGTTTGAAATATTGTGAGAGTTGAAAAGTGGTTTTTTGGGAACCATTCCTCTTTTTTATAGGCCCAAAAGGCCTTTCTAAACACTCAAGACCCTCAACATGTTTGAAATTATGAAAATAGAAAAAAAAACTAGGCTTCAATAGCCATTTGTCTACATATTTAGCCTCACATGTGCCAAATTTATAATGTAAATAGGTATTATATGACCTATAGGTGTCTTCATGATGTTTTAATTTTGTATGATGGTCACTGGAATCATCAAGAAGAGTATTTTGTCTATTAGGTTCTCCATTAGGGTTTTAGAAGGTTTAGAGTGGCTTACTATCTTAATGATGGTTCATAAAGCATAATATTTGTATTGAATACTTAAGGCCATGATTATTAATTATATATACCACCTAAAGCCTCAATAATATATTATAATCCCATGCACCTTGTATGGTGAGTTTTGAGTAAAAGTCAGTAGTCTTTGGGTTTTCATTAGGCATTATGGGCATACTCATGACATTAAGGATTGTTCATAGATACCCCCCCTAAAATAAAATATTTATACCTTTTATTTTAAGTAAATAATGGTCCCAAACTTCTCCTAATTTCACTGGGCCCCATGCATCTTGTCAGGTAATATATGAGCACATAAACTAGTAACTTGAAATGGTAGACTGGGGTGATGCAGCTCAAGGAGGGCTATTAGGCCAAATTGCCATTTTATCTATCTTATCATGCTTTAAACACATCTCTCAAGAAATATACCATAATAATATATATTTGCATGGCCTTATTTCTAATTGAGGAGCTTGATATGTCATAATAATGAAGTTGGGGCTTTGAGGGCTTAAGAAGGGTTTTAGGTCTTATAGGCCTTAACTGAGCCTAAAGACCTTAGACCACCTGTAAGAGTTTTATTTACTTTAGGGTCCTATTATAACCCTTTTATATTCAATCTCAACCTTTTTCATAGTATTAAAATGGTTCATACCCAACCTCTATCATTCTTCCCTTATAGGTCTGTTATGACCATCCTTGGCCCCATTTGAGTGCTTAAACTAGTTGATGATAGAGACTTGAGTGGTTTGTATCTCTATTTTAATAGTTTATGAGAGATTTATAGGCCTCATATAGTGTGTTATTATGTTTTTTTAAAACTATTAGGTTTTTTAAACACTTATTGAACTAGTGTATCCCTCATACTCTACCATCAAAAACCACTCTACAGCCATACACATAGGCCTATGTGTCATGAATGATTAGTTAGGCTAAGGTAACTCTATTAAACTTTATTATACCTTTAAAGGTTATTAGGACTATACATATGACATACACTACCATGGGGTCACTCTTACATAGTTTTTTTCCTTCATTATTCATACTAGCTAGGTACTCTAACTAACTAGGTGGACCTATGTGCATTGAGCCAATTATGTATGTAGAATTAGGGAATCCTAAGTTAACTTATTTTTGTCATTTATTTCATATTATTTTATTTAAACAATATAACATATATATAATTATCCTTTATTTTATCTCCTACCTCAATGCATATGTGGCATTTTATTCCCTAGGTTGGAGACAACCTACCTATAGTCCTAGAGGTGGTGATTGGAAGCACCTAACTATAGTTGGACCATTCACACAGGTTAATGAGAAAAATAAATAATTTTTATGCCATATATATAACCTATTTTACATCCTTTGAAACTCATTAGCCTTCTTCAAGATATTCATATTCAAAAGTATATCTCTCTCTTGGATCTTCCTAGTCTCAACTGTAGGTGGTGATTAGGGTGAAACTCTTAAAAAGTTTGGCCTTAACTTGACCTGATAAAGTTTGTAATTGGCATATTAAAATTTTCCAAACTTGATTGAGCTTATTCTCTTAATGTTTCATTGGCATTTCATGGAATTATACAAAATTTTGGTCTCACTCTCACCCCCAAGCTTGTGCATGAGGAATTTAACCTTTAGGTACATCTATAGATGTTAGTTTTATACACCCTTATGTATTAACATGGTGTGTCATCACATTATCATGTTATTTATAACATAATGACCCTCATTCATAATTATTTTAAATAATTACATTTACCTCACCCATTTACCTTTACCACATAGGTTAATTAAACTTAATTACTACAATTAAATAGTAGTTAACCCTTTTTTTACCATTTCTAACCATAAAATACTAAAAGGAAATAAAAAAACGTATTCAATCTCCCAATAACCCTTAAAAAAACTTAATCTCACTAAAAACCCATAAAAAAAACTTAGTGTTACTTTCACTTAGTTTGGCACATGGTTTGAAACAACCCAAGCCAAATTTTGACCAGATTGGGCTAATCGATGTTGATCCTTCATTATCGATGTCAATTGTCCCAAATAAACATTGATCCATATATACACAACATACCTTCATGGCTTGAGAGGGATGGTGACTATTCTTTTTTATTTTGAAACTCTACCAAAATCTCATTGCAACATGTATACAGATGTTGTCAACATCTTACTATCTTATGGAACCTCTGCTTGAGAGATTATCAAAGGATATTGAAGGTTCATTAAATCATCTTGTCAAGTTTATTATCATAGATAAAGGTTATTATTTCACTTCAATTCATTCACATTTTAAATCTATAGTCTTCTACGTCTGTCTGTCACTATTTTACATTTGGTTTTAATTATTTTATTAATAATATAAGTCATTATTATAGTCTACTTTTAAAGTTTAGCATTTTACATAGAATCAACATTGATCCATATGACTTGATGTAAATCCTAAAGGATCATTATTGATCCCTACTAAATTTAAAAAACATTCTTGTAATCTATTTTCATAACATTCTTAGTCTTAAAAATTCATCAAAACCTGCATTCTATTTTTCGAAAACTTATCTTTTACACGTAGATGCCTCTACCTAGATTAACACATGATATTGTTAGCATATTTTATCTTCCCATTGTTCAAAAACCATTTTTAATTTATAAAAGTGACATTGAATTCAAATCATGTCTATGTACTTTGGTTTTCACACCTAATTAGTAAAGCATTAATGAACAATTGGCTATAATTCAAGAGGACATTGATATTGCTATTGAATTCTAGGATAATTACTTTTATCGTATTAATTTTGATATAGATTATATATCCTTAAAATTATGTATTTATATCTTATCCATATATATATATTATATATATATATATATATATATATATATATATCTGTGTGTGTGTGTATAATTTCATGTTTATTTATAAGCTTGAACGTTAAATGTGGGATGACATCCATCTAAGGAAGCGTAACACTTCTTGGGACTAGTTTCTTACTAGCTTGCCCACTCATCTTTCTATTAATCCATTTTTTATGAGTTAGTGTTATTTATAGGTCATTCTTCCCTAGCCAAAGAGGAGTTCCCATAAATCTTGATCAATGGTATGCAACCAACCTTCATCTCTAGGTAATCGTCAAAACGCTACATTTACTTTTTTTTAGTAGCTAATTAGTCTACATTGAAAAAGTGAAAACAAAATACTAAAACATTATAGCACATCCAGTGGGACCTCGGTCTCATTTTTTTTTGAATTCAAAATTATTGAATTTTCTCTCTTTCCCTATCTTTGTGTGAATTCATCTAGATAACATTAAATTTGCATTTTTTCCTTTTAAGGTTAAAATACATTGCATCCATCTTTCCTACTTAGGTTCTTTCACATAGAATAATCTAGGTAGCAATCTATCATAGTCATCACTTTATCCACACAAACTAAATCAATGTCATAAATTAATACATATAAACACCTAGCATATAGAAACCAATGGGTCTTTCATCACCTTATGGCAACCTTTTTTATAGTGATCCCACTTGGATTTCACCACCATGGGGAAGACCAACTCAGTTCTCTAGCTGAGTATAATCTCTAGACCATAGGTATTTATTCGCTAAGCCCCTGCACTAGCTATGGGATTGTGATGTGAGGGGAGTAAGCCCTACGTATCAAGCCATGTACCAGTACTAATATAGATTTTATTTGAGTGATAAAATAAAACACCTAAAACCATCTTTAGATTACCATTTCTTAGGACCCTCATTATCCTTTTTCTTTATTTCTTCTCACATTTTAAAGTTAAAAAGGATAAAACTTCTTAGAATGACTTTAGTTTGTGTATATGTCATCCATAATTATTTTGAGATAATTAAAAAAGAATTTGTTTTATTTTAGTTTTTGTTTTTCATTTCCATCTCATGGTTTTGACTAGGCAATAGTCATCAAAGAATGAATATGAAGAGGGTGTCACATCCTCTCTTATGGAACATACACCTAGTCTCTCCTATACCCATGAGTCCTTTGCGAATCATATGTTTTGACACTTTTATTCTCAAGGATATCCTTCCTTCATAAAAATATTGGATAATAACCCAACTACTCTCAATTACTATCTTAATAGTCAAGCAATACATATTTCTCCTTCCCCCCATGCCTAAGATTCTTGATATAAATATGAGATGCCTTTTAAGGGAACTGAGAAAATCAAATAATTTACCATGTCTATGGTAATCTTTTACACCAAATGTCTTCCATATAGTTCTAATACCTAGGTGACACAACCTTTAGAAAACCAACCACCCATAATATCTACCAATTTTCTAACCCCCATTACTTAGAATCAAATACTTATACCACTCAACCTATATCCACTATTCCTCCTCAAACATTAGTAGTATCAATTCTTGTAAGCCTCCCACCCATTAGAATGACTCTAGCATTCAATTCTCAAGCTCTACCACACACACAACAAATCCCTCACACATAATAAATCCCTCATACACAACCTCTCCAATAGTATGTCTCCTCAGCTACCTAGTACATGGCCTCATCACAACCATTAGTAAGCACTTACTTATAATGTTATATGTAGTATAATATTCTACTATAAATCCCATAATACATGGTGGCATCCTGACCCATTATGTCCACTATAGTTGGATACTCTTCTTCACAACCCCTGTCTACTCCCTTGACAAGTTTTTAAACTCTTCAGCAAGGTATATTAAGGAATGTGCCTCAAAATAACACCCAAGTAGACCTCATAAACATCCTTATGAATAATATGTCTAATTTGGAAGCCTCCATCTCTAGACATAATAATATGCTCACATATGAGCAAATTTGTAATGAGACTATCCGCCCATATGTTCCTATCCAACTATATCCCTCGCAATGTGAACCTCCCAAGTTTACTAATTTTTAGAACAAGGAAGATCCCAAAAAATATCTTAGAGCCTTTTGACATGAATGTTACCTTATAGCACATGATGATGTGTTATTACTTAAGACATTTCCCATATCGCTAGTAAGGGTGGCATTAGATTGGTACAGCTCCATTCCTTAACATTTTCTCTTTTCCTTTGGCAAATTGGCCCAAATTTTCATACAACACTTTTCGATCAAAATTTCTAAAAAAGTGACTATCATGGATTTATACACCATTCAAAAATTTGAAGATGAATCCATATCAAACTTTGTGGCTCATTGGCATAGCCTAATCAACCAGTTAACCTTTTCCTTGACACAACTTGAATTAATTGAATTTTTTTCATGCTTTTGTGTAAAACATATCTCATCCATGTTACAAGTTCAAAGTTTTAAGACTTTTTATTAAGCCTCTACCATGGCAGAAAAACTCAAAATTCATGGCATTAAAGAGGGAAAAGCTAAATTATGTAATAAAAACTTCAAACCTGGCCCATCAAAAAATAATAAAAGTAATCCTAAACCAAAAAGTATAGAAAATATTTTTATTTTATAAAAATTGACCCCTCCAACACCCAATCAATCAAGACCATCCACTTCACAAACACAACCACCTAGAGGCCTTACTCATTTTCCCCCTAAGAAATTTACCCCTTTAGGAGAACCTTACACTTTTGTATTGGAAAACTCCTACAATAAAATGTTATTGAGCTCCCTCTGATTAAAATAGTCGATGATACACATACTAAACCCACTTGGTATAAAGAGGATGAGTTTTTTGCTTATCATAAGGTAATAAGACATGACATAAAATGATGTCAATCCTTTAAATGACTAGTAAAAAACCTCATTGACAAGGGGGACCTCCATTTGGACAATTCAAATGCTCCTCCTAATCAATCTTTAGATATTTTTAGATAGTAATTTGTAAACCATCTATCAACATCAAACAAAATCCAAGATGAACTTGGATTAACACAAAATTAGGATACACATATGATTTATACAATCTATGACCAATTATTGCCTAAAGAAATTCTAAAGCAATTGTCAGTCTTGGATCTCCTCATAGGAGATTATTTTAATGTAAGTCAACCTAAAATTATTGAGATAACTCTCAAAACCTCTATATATCTCCTAGATCTCATTACATGGGATCATTCATGTGAACCTTCCCCTTCATCTTCTCATATTGAATCTCCTAAATAGGGAAATGAAACTCCTCCTTGGGATGTCATAGATAAATATATTGATACTTCTAGAGTCAAAAATTCCACCTCTTTGGTCCCTAGTGAACCTATTCATAATATGCACCAAGATCATAATATAGGGATCCTATCAATTCACTCAGTACTAAGACCTATTAAAATCATCCTCCATCACAATACCTCCTTATCTTGAAACTACTAAAGGAAAGGGTAAAGATCTTATGATTGATAGATGGGACAATTGTCTTGGTATTCCACAAAAGAAAGCCTTAGCTCATCTTCAAATTAAAGTCAATCTTTTTCAAATGTAAAAATACAAAAACCTTAGTCTAAATACCCCCTATTATCTCAACACATGAAATAATAAAGGGTCTATCCCTTTTATATCATCTTTATCATCTATTTTAGGCCCCCATCCATATTTTATCATGTCATAGGTTCTTCTATTTAAACACATGGGAAAATTCAAAATATCCCCCCATTATTAGCCACACCTCCATCTCGATAGCCTCCATCTTTTTCTAAAGGGCCATTTGAAGTAAAGGTTCCTAAGGTCATCCCTATTATAAAATCTAAACATCTAAACCAAAAAATCAATACTTTGCCAAAAGAGATTACACAACCTACTGTAAAACCATAACATGACCCTTTGAAAGGATCTTATTTTTTAACATTAAAATAATTATTGGATACATCCCTCATTATGATACCACCTATATGGTCCATTAACCTTCACTCCCAAGGACTTGCCTAGTATATAAATTAGGAAATATGTGCATATCATAGAGTACCTGAACATGATATAGAAAATTGTAAAGCCCTCAAGGTTGTAATCCAATAGTTAGTTCAAGATGATGATCTATTAATTGACAATATAAATGATAACACTCCTAAGCAAAAGGTCACTATCCATCCATTCCACCTACCCATAATATTTCTAGTTATATTAGTGATAAATTTTCATTGGCTTCTTCAGACCCTCCATTATTACACATTGATGTTGTCTATGTAGCCACCCACTCCAAAAATCAAGATCTTAATAATGACAAAATTCTAATTAGAGGTGACTCTACCCGTAATATGCCTAAACCATCTAGACAAAATCCTAAAGTACCTATTATAGGAACTAGTCCTGCTAAAGCCAATGAGCTGATATAAATCTCCATATTAAAAAAACTCCATGAAATGCCTGTAAAAATGTCATTGTATGAACTTATCAAAAACACTCCACACCATCAACAAGCAATGATAAAATATCTCTAGGTTATTAAAGTCTAGCCAGACAAGCCTCAACCATTATCAACATTTATAGGGGCCCTCTAAATGGTGTCGGATATTATCTTCATTGATTCTGAAGTCACTCCTTTATCACCTGAATACCAAGATCCCCCACTTTTCATCACATCTCAAATAAATAAAGAACAAATTAAAAAAGTTATGATTGATAATTGGGATAGTATTAATATTATTTATTCACATGCTTTACAATAATTACAAATATCAAAAACCATTATTTCCCAATCCTTAGCAATTCTCCACATGTTCAATGATATAGTAGCACCCACAATAAGAATGGTCATCCTACCCATTTGTGTAGGTTCTCACACCCTCCATAAACTCTTTTATGTAATAGAGGGGACTTTACAATATAATATTTTATTAGGGCATCTATGGATTCATGTAATGTGATGTGTTCCCTCCATAATCCATCGATGCCTTAAGTATAAACATGAAGTCTAGGTACACATCATCTATGTTGATCCTCATCCCTTCAAATCATGAAACTTCACTTTCTGACCAAGCAATGTCATATTATACTCATCTAACACAATCCCATCTTCATCTTCTAATCAAGCCTCGATTAGCATAATTATTCATGCTTCAAAACTATCAGCTTATGAGTCCACTTATTTCCATGATGCATCATCTTTCAATAGGGGAATACCAACTATTAACCCTTAACATGTTACCCACTCCTAGGGAATACAGTCATCTTAACAAACAACCCATGTATTCACCTAACCTAGATGAGCTCATCCCATTTGGACCACCTTTATTATGTACTCACTTAATATATGGTAGAATAGATCAAACTAACCTAAGACATGAAAATCACATCTATGTTAAACCCTTCACATCCAATTTCTCATTTTTGAATAAACCCCAGTTCACACAAACCTACCTTTATCATTGTTCCTAGAAAGACTTCAGCACAGGTAGATATGAGTAGGATCCCCATGATGTCACATTAGGATATTTCAAAAAAACACATGAAAATCATGGCTTAGGCTTTAAAAAATATTCTAAATGTTCTCCCAAACCCATTATTCTACTATTTTTAGAAGAAGAAGCACAATCTTTGTCATATGATACCTCTTCCTTGACCAATGATATTGTATCCATCCCTCCTAATTTTATTTTTAAGTCAATATGATCTCCATAGAACCCCTAATATTTCATCATGATGGTAAGAACCCAACCATACCTTTAGCATATCCTAACCTAAGAGGTCCTAATATGCCAATTATCCCTATTCTTCATTGTCAAGATGATGAGTCAATTTTGACTCATTTGGGTGATAAAAACTCTTATTTATGCAATTATTTTCCATCTAAAACATCTATCTTATTAAATGAATCCAATACTAATATTAATATTAGATCTCAATAAAGCTTGAGAATTATTAAAATTATCAAAGCCTTAACTCCTAAAGAAAACTAGGATTTTACTACTTTTTTATCAAATTGTAGCAAGGCATTTACCTAGTCTTATAGTGATATGGCTATTATTGACCCTGTAATTTTTATCCATAATATCATTACCTCTCTTGATGTTAAGCTAGTAAAATAAATATCTACAAAATGCATCCTCATGTCACACTCTTGGTAAAAGAACTACAATACCTTTTATCTGCTAACTTTATTTAACCCATTGATAATCCTTATTGGATGTCCAACATCATTTTAGTCACCATGCCTATAGGGGGACTTTGTATTTGTACTAACTTTAATGATTTAAATCTTTCTTATCTAAAATATGATTTCCCTATCCCTAACACCAACCAATTAGTGGACTTGATGGCTGGCCATGAAATATTATCCCTTATAGATGGTTTTTCTAGTTATAATCAAATACTTGTTACACTAGGATATCAACATAAGAATAAATTCATTACTGCTTGGGGGACCTTCTATTATCATGTTATGCCCTTCAGCCTAAATAATGTAGAAGCCACCTATCAATGGGTCATGACTTATATATTTCATGACATAATTGAAAAAATCATTGAAGATTATGTAGATGACCTCTTTGGGAAGTCAAAGTTATATAAGGACCACCTATCCATACTTAAGGTTATTTTTTATCATCTACTCTAGTATTATATGCATCTAAATCTAAAAAAGTGCATTTTTGGTGTCTTGATGGGTAAAATCCTAGGTTTTATTATTTCTATTCATGGAATAGAAGTTGATCTCACTAAAATCAAGGCTATTTTAGAAATTCCTCCTCCATCTAACCTTAAGTAGCTACACATTTTATAGGGAAAGCTCTAGTCTATCCATTATTTTATCTCCTAGCTTTTTTATCAATGTCAACCTTTCCACCATCTATTAAAGAATGATAGTCTCTTTGTGTGGGATCTTAATTATCAACAGGACTTTAATGCACTCAAAAACTATCTTCTATTACCTCCAGTCCTCACTCCACCTAATGAAAGGAAAACTTTCTTCCATTATATCCCAGTTATAGATCATGCTCTAGGTATTATGCTTGCTCATAGAGATGAGCATCACAAAGAAAAAACTATTTATTATAGAAGTCATACCCTTGTAGAATATGAAACACATTATCCACATGATAAAAAATTATGCCTAGAATTAGTCCTTGTAGCCTCTAATCTTCATTTCTACCTTATTAACAACAAGACATATGTAACTATGACTACTAACCCCGTTAAGTTAATGCATTCTAAACCTTATCAAAATCAATGAATGACTTAATGGATTATGCTTCTAGTTGAGTTTGATCTAGAATTTCTCCATCAAAAATATATTAAAGGTTAAATTATTGCTGATAAACTAGCCAAAGCACCTCTTAGAGACAACCAACCAATCAATTATGAATTTCCTAATGAATCTATCACATCCACTTCCTAATTAGTCCTAGAATATCAAATGACTCTATTCTTTGATGGGTTCAAATATGAGCATGAAAGCAGTGCAGGAATCATATTAATCCCTCCTCAAGGAATTCCTATGCCTTTATCTTTTAAATTAGACTTTTATTTCATGAATAACATGGTTCTATATGAAGCATTGATCATAGGACTACAAACTACCCTTGTATTAGGAGTTAAATTCCTTAATATCTATGACAATTCTCAACTACTGGTCAATCAAATTATTGATATATATATATCAATGCAAGAATGATATCCTCCAAAGATATAAGACCTTGGCTAATCATCTCTTATAAACTTTTGAATGTTATGCCACCCAAATTGCTCCTAGATCAACTAATAACTTCACTAATACTATGGCATCTCTTGCATCTTTTATCCCATCCTCATCTCAGGAGTCCAAGCTATTTGTCTTTATCCATCTACTTAACCGACCTTCCTACATAAGAAATAATCTTTCATCTATCAATAATATTGAGGAAAAACTAGAGGAGCTATGGCACACACAAATATTTACTTATTTGTCTATAGGAATATCTCCTCCCCATCTATCCAAATGTGTTAGATGTGTCTATCAATAGAAAGTTACTTGCTATACTATATTGGGGGGTGTTTTCTATAAGCATGGTTTCAATGGTATTCTTCTTCATTGTCTTCAAAAACATGAAACTAACTTATCTATCTAGGAAGTACATAATGGGTCATGGGGTGGAAAATTTAAAGGTTATGCTATCATTAAAAAAATCTTATGTCTACGATATTATTATCCCACTCTAAATCAAGACTATTACACATACATTAAGAAGTGTGTAAAATGTTCGCAATAACAAACTTATCCCATGTCCCTAGTGAAGCATTATAGATAGCAATGTACTTCTAGCCATTCTCCCAATGGGGGCTCAATCTTATAGTGAAAATCAACCTTAAGTCCTCTCAGCATCACAGTTTCATCATTACCACTACAGAATAATTCACCAAGTGGGTAGAAGTTGTACCAATTATCTCAACCAAGGTATAAAATATTATGGAGTTTATCCACCATCATATTATCTATCATTTTGGAATTCCATATATAATAATAATATATAATGGAAAAGATTTCAAGAATAAGAAAGTCTAGGCACTATGTGACTCATTTAAAATCAAATTAAGTTTTACCTCATCTTACTATCCCTAGGCCAATGGTCAAGCAGAAGCATATAATAAAACCCTATTCAAAATCCTAACCAAAGTTGTCAATGAAGCTAGGAAATATTGGCATCTTTACATCCTTTTCACCTTATGGGCATATCAAACTAGTATTAGAACCCCTATAGGTGCTACTCCTTTTTCCTTGGCCTATGGTATGGAAGTTGTACTTCCTTTGGAAGTCCAAATTCCCTCTCTTCATGTTTTTCTTAAAGGAATAATTTTTATTAGGATTTTTGTTAGGAAAATTTATCTCAACTTGAACTCTTAAATGAGCATCATGTGATAGCCTTTGATCACCTTTTTATATATCAAGAATGGCTAAAATGAGCATATAATCAACATATAAGAGAATGAGAATTTAATATTGGAAACCTTGTACTTAAATAAAACCAACATATCACTATGAAATGAAGTAAAATAGGTAAATTTGATCATAATAGTCTTGGACCATACATAATAACCCATTAATACAAATTAGGGGCATATCGTTTGGCCTCTCTTAATGGTAAAATAGAATGAGAATCTCTTAATGCAATACATATGCACCCTTTATAGTTAATATATCTTGGCTCATTTTGGGTTAGTTTATCTCCAATACTATCATATCTCCTTTATCCCAATATACCAAATAATGATATGAGAGTTGTGTGGTTATCTGGTAGTCACTATAACCTCAACCTTGAATATGTATATCCTAGCTCTATACATAGTGTTCTCTCATGGATAAATTTCACTTATGATGGGATAAACCCTAGATCATTATTTCCCTTATTTTTTAAAGACCATTAATTTCCCAAGATAACACAATTATCTCATGTCTTGAATTCATGAAAACAATCCTAAGGTATCTTTTTATGCTAAACCTTGCATTATTATCTTTTTGATCCAAAATCAAGTAAGCAATGAAAATAAAAAGTGTCAAAATGGGCTAAATAAATATATTAATCCCTTAAAGGATAACTATAATAAAATATAATGAAAAATAATAAACTGATCCCTTGAAGGACAATTATGCAAAAATGTCAAAATGAGACCACTCCCTTAAAGGATGGCTACCAAGCAGAAAACTTTTTGCATTGATCAATTTTTGAAATTATGCTACTTAAAATCAATTAAAAAAATAACAAAAACAATAAAATAAATTGTCAAAAGCAATATCCCATCAAAGCTTCATGTATCAATCATTGTTATAATTGTAGGCTTCCCATATTGATTAGTCTACTCATTAACATAAAAATGATCCTTGAAAGATAAATCTTGATTTTAAAATATGAAGTGATCAAATTTATCTCTAAATCAATCTATCCCACATCCTACAAAATCATATCATCCTTGCCTAAGGTTAAATATCTAACTAACCAAGGTTAAGTCAATATCTTTTATCACTTAGGTAAGGATGATAGGCCATCCATATGAGAGCTTCTTCTTTGGTTATGGTGCAAGTTAATAATGTGAAAATATATAATATATGTACACTAAAATCCATAAATCGATCACAATAAAGAATTAAAAGCTATCTATAATCCATAATCATCATTACACATAAATCTAGAATCCATAATTTATTTACATTTAATCATCTAAAAACCATAAACATCTAAAAAGATTAATAATGATCTATATCAAAAACTAACATAATCCATAGTCATAATCCATTAGTAAAAACTCATATCATGATATAAAATGTCATATCTATAATCCATCCATAGCATACATGATAACAATGATCAAAATTAGAAACATAACATTTAATCTATAATCCATCACCTCATATCATGGATAAAAGAAGCAAATATCCAAACACACATGATCCACCCATAAACATCAACATAAATGTCTATATATATATATATATATATATATATCAAATGTCTATATAAATGTCATAATACAAATAAAATGGGGTTCTCATCTCATACAATATAATCTACTCAGTAAAATCAATCCTACTGAGGTGAATGTTATCACCTCCCTCATCATCTCCTCCTTGACTCACTACACTTCCTATACTAATAGACCCCTTAGGAGTCCTCTTTTATATACTATGGCTCACCATGTATAAAGTGAATTGATCCACATCTGGTAGTCATCTCTATATTATCCTCTCATAATATGACATCTTAGCAAGTAAATTTGTATATCTTTGGAGTGACACCATATCTAAAGGCATAACACTAGATCTTGTAATGTCTAGAGTGGGTCTCTATACCAAAGTAGACCTCATCTACTCTAGCTCTACTCTGTATCTATCTCACTCATGTATGACCTAGTCATGCTGACCTCTCATACTATATAGATCACTTTGTAATGTGATAATCTATCCCTGTAAAGTAATATGGGCTACCCATGCCTCCTATATCTTAGCCCTCAAACTATCCCTCTTAGCAATAATTGAAGCCATATCCATAGGATAGTTTACAATGGCATCTTATAATGGTTCCTCCTCTAGGTGTATATCTAGGGCCTCCTACTCCACCTCTCCTCTCTCCTCATCTTCCTCCCTTGCCTCTTCGACAACTACATCATGTTATGGTCTCACTACTCGCTCTTGCCTCCTCACCATCTCAGTTGTAATATAAACTACATAGTCATCCATGTACCCAATGTCATCTAGGTCACTCATCATGGGACCCTCCTATGGCCCCATCAAAATAATTGTATTGTCATGTGCAGGCTAGTCTAGCTTTGTATCCTCTTACATATACAAGCACAGGGCTAAGGGAACATCCTATAACAATCTAAACTATTGACAAACCCTATCAAAATAAAATAACTCAAAGGGATCCCACCAACATCCATGTACCCATATCTCTCAAGAAACATCATTTATCTCTACCACTAAACCAAGCCATATTGGGAAGTGTACATAAGTCCTCTAGATAACATCTCCAATCTATAAGCTGATAAACAACTATCTATAGTGTGCTAAATCCCATACTACCTTGTCTGCATATGGAATGACTAGGTCTTCCTTCCACTGAAGGAAACATATGTTATATACCATCTCCCCAAATATAGTCCACAAGGTCCCTATGGGGTGAATAACATGGATGTGCTCATATGCCTAATAATGTAATATAAATGTCATGTCAAGCCCTGAGTGGTGCCTAGTATGTCAGTTCCAAAACTCCCTGTATATCCATCCTAATAGTGTGGGCACCCAAGTAAAAATAGTCTAAAACTCCACCATGTCTACTATAATTCTAGCAAAACTCCATGGAAATCATCCTTCCCTAGAATCATGTAGCACATAGCAGGTCAGTGCTAACATCATCATCATCAACACTAGTCTCTCTATAGGATCTTGTTCATATAATGGCTAGAATGAGAACCCCCAACAAATAATTTGATATCCACACATCCTCATCATATAATCATACTAGTGTTATTGCTCACCTAACCTCATCCTTAGTATATACAAGAGCACCTATAATTAGTAGTTAAAGAATATAGTGGATATCCTCTATGGGGATCATCATCTCACCAGTCGGTAAACAAAAAGTGTTGGTGGTATAATCCCACTACTCTAACAATGCCAATATCATACTAACATCCTGATGGAAATGGTGATAATGGTGAAGCCTTATAAATCTAATGACATCTAAATGAGCCCAATATTTATTATGCATAAACTCCCACAACTGCTCCAATAGTGGAGGGACCCTATCCCTCATCATCAATAACTCTCATGCCTACCCAAAACATATTTTTAGATCAAAAGCTTATGTTTTGCACTTTATATTAATCATATATAGATCAATACTAATTTTACCTTAATCAAAAATGATCCTTATAGATCATGGTCAATCCATTTTAACTACATTAATCCTAATAGATCAACATCGATTCCCTCAAGCCAAAAAAATATCCCCCTCAGGCTGTACATTCTTATATATATATATATATAGAAAAATAAACCTACTTACCCTCCCTCTCCATGCATAAATTTCATAAAAAAACATAATTTATTATGCAAAACCAAAATAATAAATAAATTACTAACTTTAGCCAAAAATAGATAACACCTACCTCATACTACAGTCATCATCATCATCTTCTCCCACTCACCTCCATTTTCTCTCATGTCTTCTTGCAAGGTTGAGACATGTCAAATTTTTCTCTTAGATTATTGTTCACATCGATAGCTAAATGATCCTTATGCCATATCAGATGCCTATGTATAACCTTTCTCATGATCAACATCAATTATTTCAATTGATGGCAATTCCCTAAATCAACATCAATCCCTTATAGATCAATGTTGTTTTTCTTGGCTTATTGAAATTTTGACACTTATGGACCATTTCACATGATCCTAGTTTATCTCCAAAGCTCTGTTTTGTTGCCTTTGCTTTAGATATCCCATTTTTGTCTCTTATTACACTTTAGATTTGAGGATTTTAACCCCTTGTTAGTTCCCCAATCTCCTTAAGGTAATGCATAGACCATATACACACTAGATGCTATGATCTACCATTCCTATCTTTTGTTCTCTTGTTAGCCTGCCCACCTATTTTAGATATTTCATTTTATTACTCAATTTAGTCTTTAGGGCATTACTACCTGCATTACTTTTTATCTTGATATGTGCAATTTTGGAGCTTTCTTACATTATCTACACTTTTGATTGTCTTTTTCTATCACCCACTTATTTCTTTCCACTCACCCTATTATGTTTTTACCTTTCATATTTTTCAAACCTATCATCCATTTTATCTCACTTCTCAAAACTTATTTTGAGGGGGAATACCTTCTCACAATGAATTTGGGGCATTAGACACCTTATAGTTTTTGTCTCATAACCCGGTATTACATACCACTCCATGAAAAGGGGCAAATGTAGATGTTATTTTTATACACCCTAGTGTATTAATGTGGTGTGTTATCATATTATCATGTTATTTCTAACATAATGGCCCCCCATTTGTAATTATTTGAAATAATTACATTTAACTCATCTATTTACCTTTATCGCATAGGTAAATTAGACTTAATTACTATAATTAAATAGTAATTAACCCTTATTTTACCATTTCAAACCATAAAATCCTAAAATAAAATTTAAAAAAAACCTATTCAATCCCTAAAAACCCATTCAACAACTTATCCTTGTCAAAAACCCATGCAAACAACTTAATGTTACATTCACTTAGTTTGATAGGTAGTTCGAAACAACCCAAGCCAAATTTTGACCAAATTGGGAAAATATTGATATTGCTACTAAATTCTGGGATAATTACTTTGATCATATTAATCTTGCTATATATTAGATATATTTGGCATTGTCTATTTATATCTTATCCATATATATCTCTGTAATTTCATGTTTATTTATAAGCTTTAACGTTAAACATGGGATGACATCCATCTAAGGAAGCGTATTGCTTCTTGGGATTGGTTTCTTACCAGGCAACCCACTCATCTTTATATTAATTCATTTTTTATGAGTTAGTTTGATTTATAGGTCATTCTTCCCCAACTAAAGAGGATTTACCAGAAAGCTTGATCAATGGTATGTAACCAACCTTCATCTCCAAGTAATCTTCAAAACCCAACATTTACTTTATTTTTAGTAGCTAATTAGTCCACATAGAAAAATCAAAAATAAATATGAAAACAACATCACACAATCCTTTTGAAGTTTTGAGTCTAAAATCCAAATCTGATTATGAGGTGAAAATATTCTGATGAAATCATTACATAGAAGATGTCTTTTAGGAGACCCCATGTGCACTGTTACTCCTAATTCAAGACCATATATCAAGACCCCAAACATTCCTATTTGGATGCTCAACAAATAAATGAATTTAGAGTTGTTGAATTAGGAATATTGAGGGATAAATTGAAACCTAGGAGTCCAAAAAAACCTTAAACAACACTAATAAATCTTAAACTATGCTAAGATGTTTATGAATGCATTTGAAACTAGTTTACGGGTTTTGGTCTTGAGGACCATAAAGAGGCTTGTTTCTTTTGAGAGAGGGGTTCCTCCACATATATAAATTAATCCATCTACCTGTAGAGTAAATAATTTATATAATTTGAACGTAAATATTGATTATAATAAGGATAAGTTAAGTCATGATTGAAGCTTATTTCCTTCTTTCACATGGTAAGCATTGATGATATTGAAGGGACTTTTTTTTACCAAATGGTGACTAGGTGAGGTGTGTGAAGAACCTAGAGGAAGCAATGGAAACTTTCACCAATCAAACTTATTCTCTAATCCTTAATTAAAACATAAGAACCTTACACATGATTGTAACCTTACTATAAGGGAGATTGTGCATTGTTCTAACCCTACAAGTGCCATGAGAACATACTCAGAGGGGTCTAAAACACTCAATAGGATTTAAATACCTTTGTCCATGACCAATCTATCAAAATAAACTCACAAATTTAATAAATATTCCTGTAATTGAGATTATGGGATTTTTGAAGGGCTTAAGACCACTTAGGTGTTTTAGTGATTGTTCATAAACATCAAAACCTTGATCTGCAAACTAATGCCATTGATTACAAGCCCACAAGGGACCCTACCTCTAGATAAGAGATTGGGCTTTGACTCCCCTTATATAGACCATACCATTGAACTCAAATTGGATATAGAGAGCTTACCAAGAGCTCTATGGATGTTAAACTATAATTTCTACACTTATCTACACATTTGAGACATGGACTCTCCTCTAAGGTGCCTGCAAGATATCCCCATAAAATGTATAACCTATTATGACTTTGAAATGTCTATATAAATATATACAAGTCCTTAAAACACCTACACAACATCAATATTTTTCATTTTCTTAGGTTTTGAGATCTTGAAAGACTATTAGAGGACAAGAGGAGGTAAATGAGGAGCCAAATATTTTTTCAAAATAAAAAATATGGATGGAGGGAAGCTAAAAGGTCATTTTTCACATGTCCAGGCCCCTTCTTGGTGAATGACAGGCATTTGACTTATAAAACTTCCTTTCACATGTAAAACAACCTTATAAAGATATTATTATGACAATAAGGCCCTTTTGGATACTTTAACTCTTGATAATGACTCAATGATGTCTTAAGGGTCATAAAAATATAATACACATGGTTTAGACACCCTTGGAAGGTAAAATATCTATAATTTAAAATGAAACATCAATTGAGGAAAATATATTAACATCTTATAAAGAAAATTAAAATATGATAAGGCCTTAAACAGTGGTCATCATCCTTCCTAAAATTATCTCCTAATCTCCTAAATTCTACGCCCATTTATGCATGTTCTTGGCATGCTCAAATGAGTATATGATTGGCTATGGACTCTAGTGTGTTATATACCCTTTCATGAGTATATTTAGATCACAAGGACCACCTTAAGTCTTTTTATAGACACTTATACATAATTATCAAAAAATTATTCCTTGATACAACTTCAAACAATGTGATATGGGGACCACCTTAAGTCTTTTGACATGACTCACTACTTAAACCTATTGCCTCACTTCCTAAGGACAACTGACCCTCTCTTAGGTTGTCAAGACATTTTATAGACTCAATAATATTACCAAAGATAAATAAAAGTGTTTATTAATAATAGGTTGACCCCTTCTAATCCCAAGGGTATAAATATGTCAACATCACTGGTGATTCCTAGGGGATAACCTACCTGTTGGTCAAGAGAACCTATAATTTATTACATAACAACCATAACTCAATTGAGAGACCTCTCTAACTATGATGACAATAAATCCTAACATATTAAAAACCTTAAGTATTGAAACATACTCACAAGACACACAACAAATACAAAAAGGAACACCACCAAAATAGCTAAGAAAGTAATAAGATGACAAAATAAGCAACTAGAAAAGAACTTAAGCCACCTCACTTATAAGAAGGGAGGCATAAACTAATATGTATAATGACAATATGTGATTTTAAATAATATTAATTAAGGAATAACCTATTTATAGTGATAAGGATTTCCTCACCATTCAACCTTAATAAATGGATTGCATTCTGCTCTTTGTAGTTGGTGATAGTGTAAGGTCCAGTCCATAGGCTATTAAACTTTGAGTTCTTACCTAGTTTATCTCAGTTTTCATCCCACTTTAGCACAATATTCCATTAGTGGAAGGTCTTTGAATAATATATATTATCAAATGACCTATTTAATTTAACTTTATGAGACCACATGGCATGCATACTATCATTTCTTATCTCTTCTTGCTCTCTTAACTCCATCTTTACTTCCATAGAATCATTCTCTATTAACTCAAGTTGATGTGTGAGTTCCAAGGCTAGTAGGTCAAGTGATATGGGTAACTTTACATTTTTCCATATAAAATAAGGTATGGAAAATGACTATTATCTCTCTTGGGGTAATCTTTTCTACCTATAAATCTATCCTCATTTTGGTATGCCACTCCATCTAATTATCTTCCATAGATTTCTTTATGACTTTTATTAGGTTATTATTGGTGTAATCTACAATCACATTATCCTATGGATAGTATTTTGAGGAATTTTTTATGTATATGCCATAATTAAGATCTCATTCATTCACCCTTTCACCACTAAAATCTAGTGCATTGCCTAATATTATGGTGGAGGGGACCACAAATTTGGTTACTAGGCTATCATAAAACTCTTAAATTGAGTTTTCATTTTCCTCCTTAAGGGATAAGAATTCCATCCATGTATTGAATAAATATATAATATTCAAGATGCATTTGTGTCTTTTACTAGATGGAGGGTATATCATGCCTAAAAAATATAGGCCCCATTACATAAAAGGTTACTCCACTTGGATGGGTTTGAGAGGTAAGGTAACTAGTATTTTTTTCCTAGTAAACATGGCACACTTATACAATATACTCACCTAATAATGGGATCCCTTTAACAAGATTGTCTAAAAGTATCCTTCTCTCATTACCCTTGCTATTATAGTCCTACCTACAAAGTGTCCTCCTATAGGTCCATCATGAAATTGATCTAGAAGATTGTTAACGTGGTTAGTCTCCACACATCTCAAGAACATTCCATTAAGATATTTATTAAATAGAAATCCATCTACCAGTACATAATAAATTTATTTCAGTCTATAATACATTCTTCTTGTCCTATTTAAGACTATAAGATATTATCCTATTTGAAGGAATCTTACCATGACTTGAGTCCAACTAGAAGAGGGTGTAGGTATAGTTACTTAGTGATCATTATGCATTGTTAAAAATACGTAATTTTCCTCCTTAACATCTAATACCAAGTTATTACATAGTCTTCTACCCTTTACTAACTTGGTGACCTTCACTTTTATGCCATACTCTATACATCTAGTCACTCAACCTATGCTTTTTCACTCAAATCCCAATTAAGAAGGAAGTCCTTGATGCTAGGGTAAGCCACCATGACATAAATATTGTTGTTAGACACCATGTGTCTAAATGTTTTAAGTCTTATCATGACTAAAATCATATGTTTTTCCACATAGGTATACCTATCTTCATATCCCTATAATACTTGACTAAATAAATCTATGGACTACTCAAGAAATTCACTATTTTATTGCATTAGGATGGCAAAAATGGTGTCATTGATTAGGAAGGCATGCAAAAATAAGTCTCTTGAGAAATTAGGGTTAAGGAGATTGGATGCTTGGGAAATGGCCTATTTAATGGCTTCAAAACTTATCTTTCTTTCCTTAGTCCATGTGAATTCCTTATGCTTCTTAAGCATATAAGTTATTATCTTACCAACTCATCAAACCCAGTGACAAACCTTTTAATAAAATTAATCTTGCCTAGAAATATGTATAGTCCCTTCCTGTGCTTGGGTAGTGATAGATCAATAATTACACTTATCCTCCTAGGGTTTATGAAAAGGTTTTGTTTATACACAATGTGGCCAAAAATTCTTCCCTCATGGACATCAAAAATGCATTTTTTGGGAAACAAAGAGACCTAATACTACCTGCACCTATCAAATATCAGCCTTAGGTGTGTCAAGTGGTCTTTGGAATGCTTTTAAAGTACTATGATGTCATCAAGGTATATGAGCACCATTTCATTGATGATTCCTTAAAAGGATACAATCATTTCCATTTGAAAAGTTGCCCCTACATTGGATGCCCTTTTATAAGCATAAGTGTCCCACTTAGTTGTGAAGGAAATATTGTGTTGATCCTCTTCCTTCACCAATACGTGATTATACCCTGAGTGTCCATCAAGCAATGAGAAATGTTGTGAACATACAACCATTTGAAGAATATTCAAACATCCCTAATGAGATTTACTATAATAACATAATTTTTTAAATTATTTTCATGCATTCAACATTATAATTCACCATGACAATCTAATTATTTATCCTAAAAAATAATAATGAATATGTTAACTATAAAATAGGCACGTAATAATCCATTCAGTCACTAATCATTATGAAATAAATAAGCAAAACATAACTTCATATATTTCAAAAAGTAATTACATAATTCTAGCCATGGATGGTACAATATTACATCAACTGATATCAATGTACATATAGATAATTAATTTCATTTTCCTCAAGAATAATGTTTCAATAATATAAACAATATTATATATAAGGCTCCATAGAGCATGAGTCTCACAAACTCTAGTATCCATGCTAATCTCAAGTGTAGTCTCCAATGAAGTATTATTATGGGAAGGGAAAACATCATCTGAGCAATTTTCCATACCAACCATGGACCATCAATCCCCTACACAATTACCTAACAAAGTAATGGCCCTCCTTTCATGGATGGGTAGATAGTGAGGGTACAGGAATCTAGAGAGACAAGCTAGTACCCATGCACTATAAGATTTTTAAAACATTATGTGTATTATAAAGAAAATACATTCCAAAGTGATAAATTAAAATCATATAAATCAAACATATGAAATGATAATGTTTAACTAAACATTACTTTGGCCAAAGTTTTCAAATAGTTATTGATTTCTAGGATCAGTCAAATTCATACACACCATTTTATGAGATTACACTCATCTGGCATTGGTGATGCTAAGTAAGTTAGGGAAGTCTACCTCTCACTAATTTAGTCACAATAATGTGATATTTGGTTAATTTAAAACATAGCCAACATATTCAAATAGATTAATTCCTATCAATAGTCTTATAACATGATAAGTACAAAAATAATCACAGTAAATACATTTCATCCATCAAATGTATGGAATAAATCTTAACCTTATTATTTAATACATAAATAATAACATAAAAATGTACAACCTATACTAATTGAATATTTTTTTTATGCTTAGACTACATGTTTCTAAATTTTAGAAGTAACTCAATAGAGACCCATTTATGACAATCCACTTTTATCATAGTTTAATTTTATGAATATAATTCACAAATTACAACTAACTAGTCAAAATTAATTTCAATTTTCATAATAAAAAATAATCAAACTTTCATAACATTGGTTATACATTTATGGAGTTGTATGCATATAGATATGGTATACCACATCATGTGGTTAACTATCTTAATTGACAATCATAGTTATCTACCATAATTATAAGCATACTTTCTACATAAAAAAATATATGCCATATATGTGTATTTGTACTTAATTATTTCACAAAGATTATAACATATATATGATCAATGTATATTTCAAAATTATATAATACATATACTATTTAAATGTATCTACCCATATATTAAAATTTATATACTATTATAACAAATATTAAGTTTATTATGACTGAGGCATTTGTATACACATAATATTTTTAAAATTTTATCAATTACTGACACTTTTCATCTTGCAAGAACCCATCGAGTCTCAATCTCTCTAAGTGCATGCCTTAAGAGGTGCACCAAGAAAGGGGTGGTTAGACCATTAGTGCTTTATAGGATTGTTGTCCTTTTTTCCACATGTTATCTACACACTTGTCTCCTAAATACCATTTACCCTAAACTTGTTCTTCTCTATTGTACCCATTTCAAACTTTGATACATTTTATCCTCCTATTCCTAAATTTAATCCCATTTTTTCACTTGCCTATATAGGGTCAACTAGGTCGAACCTATATAGTTTTGTGTTATTTTCACTTAAGAGCTATTTTTACCTTTGGCTGACCTAGCTTAGGACCTAGTAAATTATTGTTCAAAATTATACTAGGTCAACTAGGTCGACCCTATCGACCAACATTTTTAGAAGGGTTTAGGGAAATATCCTCTTATATATACAAGTTTATTTCCCACCATTTTATAAGAAAGAAGTGAATAAGAATTAAGTTCAAATGAACATCTACTTATTGACCATTCTAATTGATAAGTAAATATTAGGGTTCCATACTTTCTTTGGAGATAAGGATATTGTCTTATGGATAAGTCTTTTGGATGCATCGATAGGTTGTGTATCCTAGAGCTTATTTGTCTTTGTCATCCTTACATACCACAATAATTTTTTTCAAAGCACCTTGTCTAAGGGAGATATTGAGTCTCAATGGGTTTGTCTTCAAGGTAAGTATTCGTAACATTATTTATTATTTATAAAGGTAGATAGATAATGTATTTGTGCTTCTCTTTCATGAATTAGGATTCTGTATACATTGACATGAGTATATGTCTTCTATTCATGTTTAGTTTTATTATTTCTAACCCCTACATTGTGTTATAAGATTTGGTGAACACTATATTAGATTTACTTTTCTTGTTATTAGATTAAGTGAAATGTTAGAACCTAAGATCCCCTAAGGGTTATTACATGATTATGTTAGATTGGAGGTTTTGGAACCCCCTTAGCATAATGTATTATGATAAGTAAAACCCTAATTAGGTCTAGTAGATCCCCAAATTGGTCATGTTCCCACTTAACAAATATATTCCCAATCAGAAGTGTAGGTATACTACATATTCTTTGAGCCAAGATTGATTTATAGACATGATGCCTTTATAATTGCATACATTCTGGTAAACCTAATGTGAACTAACCCTTTCATGTTTTATTTACTTATTTCTTTATTTTATCATTATTTTTATCATATATTTTCCATATTGGGTCAATTGTATTAACCCATCTCTAACTTATATGTATAGGTTTAACACATAGTCACATCCATACCACTATGTTCTTTCTATGCAAGTTATTTTCTAGGTATAGACTACTAGATCAACTCAGTCAACCCAATACAAATTTATAGATTTTTAAATTTCTAATTCAAACTACTAGGTTAACTTAGTCGACCCTCTACATTTTCAATCATCATGTTCAACATACTAGGTTAACCCTGTCAACCTTGTACATTTTAAGCACTTAGCAAATGGCATGTTATCAAAATTTTAAATCATTTATCAAGGTATTTTGACAATAATCTAACTTTTTTCATCTTCAGAATCACCAAGATTCTTTTCTATCCTTTCTCTCTTTCCTTATAGTATTTTCTTTTCATAATTTGTAGTCTTTAAAACTACCCTTGTACAATCAATTAGATTGACCATGTCAACCCAATTCTATATTCTATGTGCTATCTAGATAAATGAATTGACTCCATCAACCTTATTCATTATCATACCTTGCTTCCATAGTACAAAGGTGACACTGTCAACCTTATCTTGTATTTTGCATATACATTATCGACTATGTCAACATTGTACCTAGTTTCAAAATTGGAATTAACCTTTATATGATAGTAATTAGCTCACACTTTCATTTTGTTGCTTGCATTCTTAGAATAGAACACATAGTCTAATTAGGTGGTTTTAAATATAATGTTTAGTTTCTCTATTTTTTATTTTATGCACACATGACCAAATCCAAAATATTAAAAAACAATTTAACAATTGTCTACACAAGGCCAACCTACTTGGATTTCATTACCAAGAAAGAAGCTGACTTAGTTTTATAGCCAAGTATAAACATGTGGTTAGTGGTATATTATGGCTAAGCACCTGACACCCTTATCACTATAGTGTGTGAATTGAGGGGGTAGGCCCCAATACAAATCTTGTAACATTGCCAATATAGATCCCTTTCAACTCAAAATTCTTGAAACTATCTTTAGATTGCTTTCTAATTCCTTATTTACAACCAACTTCCCATCATAATTAAAATCATATTCTAATAATCTAGCAAACATTCAGGTTGACCAACTAGTTAGCTTTTACTTTCCAAGATAATTGCTTTCTCTTTGATCAATAATATTTTGTATTACAAAAACTTGTATTAGCCAGTGTTGGTGGAAGGTTTTGTGACATGTGCCTCAATTGGACAACCTTATTGATCTAATTGATTGATTTTTTCCCTTTAGTTCTTAATTTTCTAAGTACCTAAAAAAATATTTTTAGTACATGATCATTTCAATCAACATAGTCTATTATAGACCTTTTGATTTTCCCTATCTGTTGTACTAAGTCAACCCAATTAACCCTATATAATTTTATAACCTTTGTTTACTATACGAGATCAACCTAGTTGACCTTGTACTATTTGTAAGCCCTATTCTATATGATAGGTTAACACAATAAACCTTCTATTATTTTTTCCACTTCCAGTTTCTTTTATTTTTCATTGCTCTTACCTAGTTGTAGTCCTTATGCTTCATCATGAATTTTTGTTTGAAGACAACACTGAGTTGAATTCAATAAACATGATGAGTTTTACCAATCCTCATAGGGTCTCCCATATATATATTAGCGATCCTCTCTTATATGAGAGTAATGTTCACATAGCTACTCACACAATGAACTATGGGACCCCTCCTAATACCTCTTCACAACACAATCCTCTCTTCTCGATAGAAGACCAACCCAAATTAGAGTATACCCTTGAAATGATATTATTTATTATTTAATTTCCTCAAGATTGAGGATAGGATCCCTCTATAATATACCATCTTATTATTATTGGTCAATATGATGAGCCTCATTCACCTACTCCCACATTCTCAAATTGATTTGAGGGTACTACTTTCTTTGATTCTCATCCTCTTCCCTCGATTATAATCCCTTGTCATACCATGACCTCTTCCTCTTTAACATATTATACCTCCATGCCTAGTATATACACTAAAATGGTAGGTTATACATCTAGTGGGCCTTTTACAAAATTTGATATCCTTAATCCTTTTACTAGTGCATCCTTTACTACCCAAGGTAATCATGCTTCTAGTTCTTCCTCTTCTCATCCATTCTCTAGTCCATCTTTTAATTCACAAGAAATTTCTACCACTAGTGCCTCTTATTCTAATAGTTCCTCTCAAGCTCATATAAACACCAATAGTGGTACCTAATCCACTAATACCAATTCTAATACTAAATCTAATGTTTCAAATAATGTTAATCAAACCCACCAACTATTGTTACAAACACTTAATCAAATGAATTCATTTCAAGCTGATAACATAAATCAAATAATGATAATTCAAAATCACCTTCTCCATATTCAAACTCATCCTAAACCAATGACTTGGGGAATACATAACCAAAATGTTCCCCTTCCTCTTCAATATACCAAAGGTGATCTTATCCCTCAACCCAATTACAATACTAACTCTAATGCTTCAAATAATGTCCATCAAACCCACCAACTATTTTTACAAACACTTAATCAAATGAATTCCTTTCAAGATCATAACATAAATCAAATGATGATAACAAAAAATCACCTTTTCCATATTAAAACTCATCCTCAACCAATGAATTGGGGAATACATAACCAAAATGTTCCCCCTCCTCCTCTTCAATATTCCAAAGGCAATCTTATCCATCAACCTTAGTTGGTCAATAAAACCATTAAGCATCTTCAAAATGAGCCTCTTACCACTCAAACTGCTAATATTAATATAGGAGGTATCAACCCTATAATTTATTATAATGGATCAACTAATCCTACCCTTCACATTAAAACATTTGGAAATATTTATAAGGATTGGGTCAAATTTAACACCTTTTATGCTACCAAGATCTTGGCTAAAACCCTCATGGATGATGCCTTAGACTAATACAATAAACTTATAACTCATTCCATTTCTAGTTTGGAGGATATATTGAATGATTTAGTTCAATAATTACAAACTAGTGATCTTCCTAAAAACACTTTGGCCCACTTCATAAATTGCAAATAACTTGAAAAGGAAACTACTCAAGCTTTTGTTAAGAGGTGGAAAATTTTATTAGACAAGTGTGAACATAAAATGTCTAATAATAATCTTTTCCATCTCTTTACTAAATCTATTTTTCCCAAGTTACAATATTTGTTATGTACTCTCTCTCCATGTACTTTGGAGAAGGCTATTGACCAAGCTAAACATCAAGTTTTACTTAAGCATCAATTCAATCCACCCCAACCTTCTATGGGTCCTCATCTCTTAATTAAGAATAAAAATCATAATTCTACCAATGATGGTGTCACAAATTCTTATGACACCATTCACACTATTTAAGCTATTGTTCTTAACCAATCTTTAGAACTAGATCCCTCTTTTAAAAAATATACCAATCCTCATTTATCCTCACCAAATAACATTAATATTCACAAAATCTTATCCTTAATTAAACTACTCAAGTGTTTGCCTAGGCCTCTTCCATAGGAACTTGATCCTACTCATCCTATGAAATCTTGGTATGATCCTAACATTTTTTTTTGGTTTCATGCTAGTTGGGGTCATTCTCATGAGACCTATAGGTAGCTTTATAATTTAGCCATGTATTTTATTTTTGGTCCTAATTTTGATCATGATTCAATCATTAAAAAGAGTTAACAAGGTTATGAAACTTATTTTAAGGCTCATGAATCTCATACTAAAACTCAAGCCTTAAATCAAGCTAATGTTCATTTGGATATCTACAAAGACCCTCTTCCTAATAATCAACCTAATCAAGACACCCAAGATAATCCCACCCCTTCTACCAATAATTTATAAATTCTTATTGACCCCACTTCTAAAGAGAATGTAGTTATGATGACTAATATGTGAAGGGTGGTTATTTTTACTGATACTCAGCCTATCTACACTCCATCATCTCAAACATATCATGCTATCCAATATTCTTCTCCAACTCATCTAAATGAGTTAGAGAAAGATGAAATTATAACATTTGATTATTTGACTAAATTTTTTTCCTTGGATAACACTTCCCATTATATTTCTATCATCCCTCTATCTTTTAACACTAATGATAATCAAGCCTCTACTAACACTTCTTCGACCATCTCTCAAAACTAGCCTAAACCAATTTTTTTATCTTCACAACATAATTTAAAACCTTGTTCTAAACCTTATCCTTATTATCAACACAAATTTAACTACACTTTGGTTCCTCCTTTAAAGGACTTTCTTAATCACTATGCACTTATTTCAAACAACCTTTTCATGGGTTATGATGAGTGGGATCCTATAATGGATCTCACTAATTTCCCATCCCAAATTTTATTCATTAATCTTATGAGGACCTCTCCATATCATATAAATTGTCTTATGTAATTTTTATTCGAGATGAACATCCCTCATCCTCCACTAATAGGACATGAGTCAACATTATCTAGATCTAAGGATAGTATATTACAATAATTTGAAGAGATGTCCATCCATGTTGATGAAACAATTGACACTTCTCTTTCTTTGAAATTTACTACAGCCTCTATGATTCTCAATGAGATTTTAATTTGTGTAGATGATCCTCCCTTATTCATTAGAAAACAAATAGGTGATATCTAAGTTAAACATGCATTGATTAATGAGGGTTATGGCACCTATGTTGCCTCTCTTGATTTCATTAAGACCTTTGGATATTCTGAATGCAACCTCAAGTCCACATGTAAACACATGCCAAGGATATGATTAAAGGAAAATGCCTCTTCTAGGTTTTTTTTGGCTTCCCATTACCATCCCACCTATCATCCTTCATGTGAAGGTGATGATATTTAACTTTCCTCTTTTTTATAACATCTTGTTTGGTAGGTTGTAAACTCATTGTATGAGAGCATTTGCTTCTTTTGCCTACAAATGCATTTAATTCCCTCATAATGGAGAAATTTATAGAATTTAGGGTGATAATAATCCTTGGAATTTTAAACAATTCCAAGACTGTGGTGTCTTCAAGATTCTTACTCTTAAAACTTTACCCAGTGTTCCATTTTATGAGTCTCAACACCTTAATTTCCCCATTAATTCCACAAGAGGTTACAATAGTCATCTAAAACTCATTGGGTATATTCTTCATAACCTTTTAAATTATGATGAAAATGAGATTGATGAAATCAACCTAAAGATTAAAACTTCTGATCTCTCACCTCATCTCATCTTATAGATTCCAACTTCTTTGTAGCCTCATTCTCACAAACCTCCTTGTGATGACATTTTAGTTGTCCTAACTAAGACTTGGCATTATATTCACCATAGTTATTTGAATGAAAAGGTAATTTCTACTAAAATAATTTATATTCACACATTATATTATGATGATGGTTATTCCTTAGATGATCCATTCTTAGGAGGTCTTGTCTAAGCCCATGATGTTGAGATTGTCTATTATCATTCTTCTTTATTTGAGTATTTTCATGTATCTTCCCATTTTCCCTCATTTATAGTTCCTAATTTTAGTATTTTTCCTCTTTATCACATGGTAGAGATGGAACCAACACCACCAATTTTTTAGGATCCTTGTAGGAGTATGCTCATATATCGTGATATAACTAGGCCTTACCACGTTTTTAGGTACCCTAACCATTATAGCTTGTTTATCCTTGAGATGTGTGTAACACTTATTGATCCTTAAATATAGCATGACCCTTAATGGAACCAACATTAGAGCCCATTCTTTTTCCTACTATAGTTGAGCCCATTTTTCATTCCACAATAGTTGATCCTATTATTGCTTCTACTATTGCTGAGTTTATCACTACTTCTGATCCCATCACTCCTTCCATTTAGCCTAGTCCAGTTCCTTCCCCACCACCAGTCTCCCTTGGTGATGGTTTTCTTCCTTTACCTAAGATGGCTCCATTACCTATCAAATGGGTTGAATATCTTCTTCATCTCCTTCCACTCCTATTACACCTCCTCCTATGAGTGTTTCTACTAAGACCACTCACAAGCATATTTGTTACTTGAATGAAATAGATAATCATTCTTCCACCCATTGTCATAAGCTATGATAGTATATTAATACTTTTCATCATTCTTACCCTTAATCCTTAGTCAAGATAATGCCTCTCCCAAAGGTACTTCCTAAATATGGTGAGGTATATTATATATGGCACCAATGTGGCACCCATCACATCGATCATTACCATATCCTTAAACAATACCTTAAGGATCACCTTATAGCTATTCATAAACCTTCTTCCATTCTTCCCGTAGGTCATTCTGATAAGAAGGCTCCTCATTCTTCTCCTATGGTTACACCTCTTATGGTTCCATCCCCTCTTGTGGTCCCTTTATTAATGTCTATGCTTCCACCTATGAAACCTTCACATGTGGACCTTCTCTCATCTATGTATCATTCTCCACCTATGAGTCATTCACCTATGGATCCTTCTCCATTGGTGATTCCTCCATCTCCCATAAATCCCACTCCCATGCATTATCTCAAGTATCCCTTTCCTTATTTCCCTTTTCAACATGATCCATCCAACATTCCTACTTTTTATGTGGAGGAGATTAGATGAGAAGTATTTTCCTAGTTTTTATTAAAGATAGATGAGACATTAGCATCAGTGTATGCCCAACTTCATAGAGATTTATCTGATGTTTTAGATAATGTTCGTGGGTATATTTATCATCACATGCATGGTGATTTTATATTTATATTTGGATTGGGTGTGTTCTCTAATATTATATTTATCTATCTATCTATTATATCATTTGATAGTGTGTCAAATTCTTATTTATCTTACATGGCGACTTTAATTTTTCACTCTATATTACTTATATTGTTATTTATGTTTACCTATGGATATATTTATTTATAATTAATTTTTCTTGCTTTCCCACTTACAAATTCCATTCTTGTGTCTTTATGATTATTTACTTTCTTATCTCTATTTTTCATGGATAATTATCATTTTGACTTGGTTATACAAACCTAATTCCCTATAGTCATTTCATATTACCATATGATCAGTTCACAAAAATAACATCTCATTATACTTTCCTTTCACCAATCCACTTTGGATATCCTTATTTAATTTCTTCCCCTTTTAAAAAACTAAGCATATACATGGTTGAGACTTGAGATCACATGTTGATTCCTTGTTAAGCCTAAGTTTCCTACTTAGTCTTGTCTTTTTTTACTTAGCTTCCTTTAGCCTAAGCCTACATCTCATTCATGTTTATCACTCTATCTCTCATCATTGGTCATTCCAAGTCCATATGGAGGAGGAATCATAAAATCCACGAAACTATGAAAAATACAAATCATTTAACAAAGGAAATGATACAAAAGGCAACAATATTTCAAAATTATTAAATGTCTAATCATACTAAAATATGTAATTCAAATCGCATCTCTTTTTTCTACTCAAATCTCAAACTCCATAGTTGGCCTTATGATAGAGCCAAGGTCCTTTAGGTTGTAGTAAGCTAGTAGATTAGAAAAGGAGAATTAAAAAAAAATCTTTTAGTGATACCTACTTTCTCACATAAGTACCCAATCTTCATAGTAGAATGATGGATCTATAAGGAGTCCTAAAGAACTAGGAACATATCATGGGAAGGTAGGTCCATTTACTTTTTCTATACCAATCTAAATTCATGAGTTGATATTAGTAGCATACTTATTTTCCTACACAACTTAGTGTCTTTAGAGAACAAGTTTCCTTTGTAAATTTACGGTCACTAGTCACTTAGTGTCTTCTCATGTCCTTAATATGCCTCTTGTCTCCTAAGGTCTTCTCATATGATGCCTAAGTCATTAATTTTACACTCCCTTATTCACATCCTACATTCCTTATATTTCCTCTTGAGAAATATTATTTTATTTGTTGATCACCCCCTTTGGGATTTCATTTGTAAGTTGCATTCTAAGACCATGGATAGGACTTGGCCATCCTAAAAAATTACCATAATTCCACCTTCTTATTACCCACATCCTTTATTACCTAATTCCACCTTCCTATTACCCACATCCTATATTAGTTAATTTTTACATTTATTCCACTTCAATGGTGTTCCTTTTGTGAGTTGCAGTGTAAGACCATGGATAGGACCCAACCTTCCCCATAAAATATTCTAATAATCCAAGTCACAATCAAAACTACATGTGTCAAATATGAGATAAGGTGTGATTGATTATGAATTTAAACATAATTGACATGCTTCCTAGCTTGATTTAGTATGTTTTATGCTTATTTCATTTTTTTTTCACTTTTATCTTCTTATTTTTTGAGTGCATGTAAAAATCCAACCATTTTTTTACATTTTTCATACTTCCTAGCTTGAATTAGTGTGATAAGTTTAAGACCCATTTTTTTTTCCAATTTTGTTTTTCTCTTATACTTCCCAACATGATTTATTATGACTGATTGACTTAAATGATTTGTTTTTATACTATTTTGTCCTTTTTCATACCTTCCATTTTATTACATTATTTTAATACTTCCCAATGTGATTTAGTGTGATGTTACTTATTTTAGTTTGGTTCCAATATTTCATTTCGTTTAAAAACAAATTCATTTTTACCATCTTGTTTACCACCCTTTGGTTCTTTGTACTTAGTCATTTTCTTGTTATTACACATTTCCCAAATTGAAATAGTGTGTAATACATTTTTTTGATTGATTATATTTTAACAAGTCATTTTTTTCTATTTCTATTTTAACCATGCATATGTTTTCCATAATGTTATAAAAGAAACCATAAATCATATATTTCTTATAGCATATACAACAAATAGATAAATACATATACTAGAAATAAATATATCCAAAGCATCCATAGATACAATCATAATGAAAACATATACAACCAATATCCAAAATGACAAAATAATCCATATATCTATATATCTCATGAATTTGATACAATAAATAACATCATATATAATGATCCAACTCTATGGTTGGGCCCCATCCTACCTATCTTGTGGCTTAGCTACACTGCCTATAGATTCCTTAGTTTGACCCTTCCAAATTGAATGTTGTAATGAGGTTGTTATAAATATCAATCTTGGCACCTACCCCTATACATGAGCTATCTAAACTTTCACCTATGCCAATGGGGCTAGGGTCATGAGATGTGTCACTCTCTCCTACTCTTGTACCTATGTCATATGGGTTAGATCTACTACATGTGTCATTCTATCTTAATCTTGTACCTATGTCATATGGGTTAGGGCTACTACATGTATTACTCTTTCCTGCTCCTATACCTATGTTATATGGGTCAAGGCTACTATATGTGTCACTCTCTCTTGAGTGTGTTCTTGTGTCATGTATGTCATTATATCTAGATGTGCAACTCTCTCCTCTACTAGGGCCTACCATGCCCATATCTCACCTACACCCATATTTGTTGGTGGCTACATCCCCTCTTTGTATACTCATATCTACCTTATTTCATATCCATCTAGTCTGAACTAGATTTCATGAGTTGGTGCAGATGGTACCCTAGGGTCCTCTAGTGTAGTGGGGTCGTATGGCATTAGTGTCTCATCTAGGACATCATGGAGTTCTCCCCTCATGAGGGATCCCCATTTTATCTCCTCATCCTTTGCTACATCTACAAAAAGCAAACTAGATAGATATTAGATCATTGATATATCTCAAAATATATCTATCTCTAGTATATTTCCAATAAAACTTAAGCAACAAATTAACCATCTTTATTACCTATATGTGTATTGACCACTACTATATTGCCATCCATATGACCATTGAATATAGTTTCCCAATATACATGGCCTCCAAGAACATCATCTATTGATCACTTCCTAAACACAGATCCTATAGTCATAGATCAAGTCTATCTCAACCTATGCTTGAGTGGCATCTTTATATTCTAATTCTGCTCCAGTCCACCTATTAGGTCATCCAAGACATTTATGGTCTTTGATATCTAATATTACTTTGATTGATTATATATAATTTATGGTCATTACTTCTCTTTATATGGATCTCATGGTGATACCTATGGTGCTCTTGCCTCCACATACCTCTTCTCTCACTTTAATACCTATCATGCTTCACCAGTCCATGGTCTCTCATGATGTGGATTCCAAACTCGCCACTAGTATCCCTGGCCTTCCTTTCCCTCATGGATCTCTATCATGTCAAGCCAAAACCATGGGTATCAATATCATCACTATTATGTGAGTCAATTCCATCTACCCTAGTACACATGTCACTAGATGTGGCTCCATCCACCAGGTATAATGTCATATCACCTCTGTCTACACTAAAATTTATGCAACTATTTCCTAGCTCAGCTATGTAGTCATTATATGCCCATAAGGCTACCATACTATGTCTATCCATCTCACTATATATAGTATTTTCATGTGGGGCATGGACTATGCTACCTAGTCCTATCTCCATCTTAGTATCTTAGACTACCTATCATTGATCACATGGGTTAACCTAATCAGTTGATATATGGCAAACCTCTCATAGATCCATGATATCAGTAATATGATCATTTTAATTAAATAATTACCTTTGACTATCACTTTATACATATCATGTATTAGTTGGACCCAGATCACAAACCCTAGATTATATAATACTCTCTCCTCTAGTATCATCCAGATCAAGGCTATCATGAACAATGGTACCTTACCATCTAACTTGTGTCACAATAGTCATGTTGTCATAATTCCTATCACATCCTTCTATATATCTAAAATTTATGAGGTATACATGTCAAACATACTCACTCTCCAACCTGAGTATAATATCTCTAAGCCTGTAGCCCATATGACTAAGGCTCTCCTGTCCTCATAACTATCCAGTATCCTAATAATCATAGGTTCCCAAACTATTGGTAATCTTAGGATGGAATTTACATCCTCTAATATGATATCCACCTCTATAGTATTACCTTCCACCTCTTACCTAAAGGTGTTAGTTAATCATTCTTAGCATGCTAGGAACATGACTAACAAATCTGAGCTCACAGGTATCCTACACATCTTTGATATGTCACATATGCCTGTAAAGATTAGTCTCACCCTATCCTCTATCATTAGATGCTCTAGTAGATTTAGTAGCCATGACACATCTACCAAATTCTAGAATCCAAGTCATCCCTACAATCAAGAAATAATAAAAGATGTATTAGATATTTTATGTCATGTATAATTAAAATACATTATTTTTAAAATTTTAATAAAAATAAGCCTAAACCACTTTAATTTATTCATTTTTACCTATTTTTATCCTACTGACCCCTTTATCCCTTAGTTGGTTATTATGGGCCATTCTAACACTCTTTCAACAACTTGCATGCATTTTTGTACTATTTTAGTTCTCTGGTCAAACAATTTTGACCAAAATTTCCCTAATTTTGTCTTTGTTGACTTAAAAATATAAGTCAACCCTCTTATTTTCCCCCTGGTAGTGCATTGTCATTCTGGACTTTTTTTCTCAATTGGCAAACTGTACTAGGTTGGCAATCTACCAAATATATGAGGTCAGCACATACCTACTGGGTTGGCAGTGTGGATTTTTCCAAATTTTAGCCTACTTGGTTAACTCGGTTGACTAAGTTGTTTTTCCCTATTGACCCCTTGCATTCTATGAAAAAGGTGCCTACGGGTAGTTCTTTTCCCAAACCCTTCAAACCCATTTCTCTAAACAATTTTTCCTACTCATAACATCTAATTTGGTTTCATTTCAACATTTATAAATGCTTAAAATTACAAATCTATAAAAATACACTTAAAACATTAAAATGTTAAAACATTGGTTTAATATTCTTAATTACCTACTTGTCTAGCACCTGTTGCTACCTCTGGAGGTCCCTCTTGCCTAGCCTATGATCTCCTTACCATCCTAGATTATTTGGTCTCTCATAACTCTTTTTTTATCCTTTACAAGGCAAAACTAATAAATGACTTTCATTTCACCCTATTTAAAAACTCTTTTCAAAATATAAAATATTTCATTTATTTTTTGATAGATTCCTTATTTTGCCTCTATCTTTGTTTTTACTCATCCATTTTAAGAACCATAAAATATTCTATATTCATCATTATGTAGAGAATATTTTCCACTATCATATACCTATCTTCCAAAAGAAAATCAAATTTTGGCTTTTTTTTGCACTAACTTCTATAGGTTCACCTAGTGTTCTTCACATTGGATGTCTTCACTTATCTTGAAGTCTAATTCTTTATCTATGACACTAAGGTAAGTAGAAGTATGTGTTTTTTAATTACATCTTTTCATTTATCTTATTTTCTACTTATTGTATTTACTTATCATCAGTGTTATGTGTTATCATGTTTTATTTCTTGAAGCACCATCCCATATTACACATACATGACACGTGATGATCTTCGAGTGGGACATATGTATACACATAATATTTTTAAACTTTTATCAATTATTGACACTTTCTATCTTGTAAGAACCTATCGAGTATCAATATCTCTAAGTACACACATTAATGGGTGCACAAGGAAAGGGGTGGGAAAACCATTAGTGCTTCATAGGATTGTTGTCCCTTTTGCCACATGTTATTTACATACTTGTCTCCAAGAAACCATTTACCCTAAGCTTGTTCTTCTCTATTATACCAAATCCAAAATTTTGATACATTTTATCCTCCTTTTCCTAACCCTAATCCCATTTTTTTATTTGGTTATATAGGGTCAACTAAGTTGACCTTGTACAATTTTAGGTTATTTTCACTTAGGAGCTATTTTCACCTTTGGAAGACCTAGCTCAAGACCTAGTGAATTATTGACTAAAATTTTATTGGATCAACCTTGTTATTTGAAATTTTTAAAAGGGTTTAGTTAAATATCCACCTATATATACAAGTTCATTTCCCATAATTTGATAATAAATAAGTTAATAAGAAGTAAGTACAAACAAACATCTATTTATTGACCATTTTACATGAGAAGTAAATCTTAGGGTTCCATACTTATTTGGAGATATATATCTTATCTTATGAAGTATTTTGGATACATCAATAGGTTTTGTAGCCTATAGCTAATTTTTCTTAGTCATACTTACATACCATAACAATTTCTTGTGAAGAACCCTGGCTAATGGAGAGATTAAGGCTCGGTGGGTTCATCTTTAAGGTAAGTATTTCAAAATTTATTTCTCCTTTATAATAGTAGATTGATAATGTATTTGTGATTCTCTTCCATGCATTAGGATTTCATATACACTGATGTGAGTATATGTATTTTATGCATGTTTATTTTTATTATTTATAACCCCCACTTTGTGCCACAAGCTTTGGTGAGCACTAGATTAGATTTACTTTTATTGTTATTACATTAGGTGAAATATCAAAACCTAGGACCCGCTTAGGGTTATTGAATTATTGTGTTAGATTAGAGGCTTTGTAACCCTCCTTAACATAGTTTATTATGATAAATGATCCCCTAACTGGGTATAGTAGACCCCCATATTGATCATGCTCCATTTTAACAAATGTATTCCTAATCAAAAGTGTAGGTATGCTCTATCTTCTCTAATATAGGATTGATTTATAGACATGATGCATTTATAATTATATATAGTATTTATTTTCTAAATTTGTAGAGTATAATATATACACTATTATGATTTTTAATATCTATTTTTCATTTAGAACTCATACAATCTGAATAATCAATGTAAAATCCAATTCTATAAATTATGTAATGTAAACAATTTTATATAAATCATATTCACAAACCCTATTCATATTTCCATTTTACTAACTTGTAGTTTTAAATCCAATTATTAATAGAAAATTATATAGTTCCATTTTATGTCATTCTCCCACAATATTGGTTCAAAATAGATATACCATATACATTTATATTTATCACATAGTCCTATATCAAACTCAGATTTAAAAGATCTATTAAAAAACAAATATAATACACAACCAATATAACAATTTCCTTAAAGTAAATGATACATAGTCAACTATAATTTCATGCTCAACTTTAAAGTTCAAACCAAATAAATTTGTAAACCAAACCAAACACACTAAAATAGTTATATAAAAATGCTTTAATAGTTATCCACCACTTAATGGCTTGAATTTATTACACATAAACATAATACAATAATTTATAATGATTTCATGCATGTGTATGTCCAAGAAAATCCACATTATATATCTCTTTTTTGACTAATATTTTAATGAAAAAAAGAATTAAATGCATAATAAAATGAGTACATAGACTACTCACCATAGAAATTATTTGAATTATATACAACATTGGTAGATTTATTAGAAATGTAACTACACACAATTTTCTAGAATGATAAGAATCTTTATCCTTAAAACAATTTTAAAAAACCCAAATTTTATATCATGGAGAAATCATAAATATAATAAAAGACCATTACATATTAGATCTTTGGTTTCACTTAATATATTCTTATCTTGGTTACATTTATAAACTTAGGGTTTTAGTATATATCCTCACTGTATCGAAATACTCATGTACATAGTCCACCCTTTATAGGCTTAATGATTTTCCTAAATAAAACAAAGAACAAATAGAGCTATATATATATATATATATTATAACTCGACTATAGTACTCATGTTCTATGGATTTGTCTATAGGGAACACACTAAAAAAAGGCCTATATTTCCATATTTATTATGCATAGTCTTATTTGACAAAATTAGGGAATTTAGAGATATTTATTTAGTTCTACAGATGGCTGAGCCATCTACATGGATAAATTAGTATTATATTGAAATATAATTTGCTAGGTATTTTCAAAAAAACCTAATAAAACATAAACACATAAATTACTATATTTAACACAACCCACATAATGTAATTGCATTACCAACCTTGAAATAGCCTCCAAATTTATAAATTATTGAACTAGAATATCTTCTCTTTCCTTATTTCTACTTACTTATTCTTATCCCCAACATGTCATGCCCTTATTTCTATTTGTTTTTATCATTATTCTTTCATCAACCTCTCTAATTCCTTCATTACATGTAATTATAGCATCAAAATCATAGTTCATCCTAGTTACAATTATGCAAAACCCCATTATTCATAATTTTGTTTGCTAATCTAGATTAACTTCAAGTTGAGATAAATAGAGAAAATCCTTAATCACTAAACTATTCCAAACAAACTATATTTTAATCTCTTACTCATTACATGGTTATTTTGAATTAAACATGCACATTTTTCTACTTTGTAAAGTCCACTAATAAATTATTGCATGAGATTGTCATTAATCTAAGTATATCAAACCAAGAAATCACGACCTCATATAGTATTGCCAATGTATTCAACCCCTTTAGATAAGGTTAGTTCATAGGATAGTGTTGGAATAGTTTTGTCATTGATGGAAATTTGATGTCATTAATGTCAAATTATGTTGGTGTAGTGTTGTCATTATTGTCATTGATGCCTAATGTGACAAGTATTTGCTATGAAAGAATGTGTATGTTGTGACAAGCTAATGAGCATTAAAGGTATGTTGTGATTTATATGAGAGAGAAAGCTACATGTCCAAGTGTCTCACATATACCTCTTTGATGTTTTTTTGATTTCATAATGTATAAGGAATAGGTAAATGCATTAATAAATCTTATAAATCCTTATCTAGACCTTATGAGATGGTATGTGCAAGTAGCATGGTCTGAGTGAGATTATACATGTTAAAAGTTTATTGGAATTTTATGGGATTAATATTAAAGTATATCTACATTCATAATTATTTAAAGGTTAGTTTTCAAGTATAAAGAGCTCAATAAGTCTTGTCATGGCCTAGTAATGGCATGTAGAAATCTTATGTGAAGGCATGGGCTTGGTCGGTTGGTGGGATAAGTGGTATCAAGAATGTGAGAAGATGTTTGGAAATTTTTGAGAATGGTAAGAGGTTTTATGGAATTATATTGATATTTTTATCATGAAATTAAAGTGTTGAAATCATGAAAAGAGGCATGAAGTTCAAGTGCTTGAGTGAGCCTAAGACTAGTCATGGTATGTAGAGACCTTGTAAGAAGGTTTAAGTATGGTGGCCTAGTGAAGTAGATGAACAAAGGCATAAAATTATATATGAGGTTAATTGAGTACATATATGAGGTTATGGATTACTCAAGATAATGCCAAGGTAAGCCTACAAGGCTAAGGCCTTAAGTCTAAATTTGAAACTGGACTAGTTCTAAACCTTGCTTAACCTAATGAGGTGTTATGAGGTGTTGTCAAGGTAAATGAAGGATGTTTTAAATTATTTGAGAATGTTATATGATCTGTGATAATTTAAGTGAGGTGGTGATCACATGGAAATAGCTTTGAAGTTAGTTCAAGACCTAATGAGCTATGAAGACTTAGGTGTAGAAATCAAGATGGTGAGAGCATGGCCTAATGAGGTATCAAGATTAGTTTCCAAGGCATGTGTGATTATTTTATCTTTGATAAAATTTATTAAAGTTTTTTTAATCATGTTAATTAAGTTTTAGTTCAAAAATTTAAGTTTAAAGTAATAAAAAATGTCTTATGGTGTCTCGAGTGCATAAGATGAAGAGTTGTTTACCTGAGAAGGTTTTTCAAGTATTCATTGGCATATGCAACATATACATGAGGACATAATACTTTAATGGTAGATTTTTAAGGTTCCTAGATCAAATTTACAAGCATTATTTTCTATAATAAGGGTCTATGTTAAATGAATGATCATTAAGACTAGAATTTGGTTTAAACCCTCAAAGAACCCTAACAGTGATCTGATATGAAATATCTTATTATAAAGTCCTTATAATGGTTTGGTATGGATATTTATGTGATTATAGGTTGTATAAAACTATCCAAATCACCTCAAAATTTGATTTTTTTGTTAGGTGAGTGAGTGGAACCTATAAGAAAGGCCTTAATCCTTAAATTTTCTATAGCAGATAGTGTTGACCAAGTCAAAGTTTATAAATAGATGAAGGAAAAATATTGAGACTTTTATTTTATGTACATGGTGGTTTTTTAGAATATTATATTCCTCATGGGTGCTAAACTAATATTACAAGTTAACCTATCACTAATAGACCTAATGATGCAAATAGTGTGAAAACTAGGTAGAAGTGAGAAGCTGATTAGGGATGTATTATCATGGATTATGGATGAATAAAATTGAATGAATAAATTTTTAAATAAATATAATACATTTTTATGTTAGATATAATATTTGGAGATCCATTCATATGTATAAAATTTGTTTTCAAGTTGACTTGTCTAGCTCAGTGTGATCTCTGTATAGAGATGTCCATAGATTAGTCTATATGTCTAACATTTATCATTTGCCATTAGTGTTTTCTTGTTTATATTTTTTTATAAAGATATATAATGTTAATATTAATGAATATATAATATTTTAATGTGTCTATATAGGTTTTGGAATTCAAAGTCACCATGACTAGTCTTTGAGGAAGACTGACAGTTCTGAGTGAATAAGGTACAATGATGAATTTGAATCCTTATGTTATGAAATAAAGTGTATAATGAATATGATAATATTTATTAGGATATATATTACCTATCTATTATATTTATATTTTTTTATAATTAGTGTAATAGGTTGAAACATCAAATTCAAAATGGCTTATCAGGCAGAGTGAAGTCTCTGAGAGAGAAGATAAACAAATTAGTTTGCAAGACCAATAATTATCATTAGAAATTATGATATTTTTATTTTTGGTTATTCTAAGGATGTTTTAAGATAATTTTCATGCATTTTAATCCCTTGATTATTTTCCTTTATGTTTCATAATTTCATGTTTCTTTGATTGTGTTTTGAGGCTAGTTGGTAGTTTAGAGTAAACATCTTGTAGAGAAGAGTTTAAGCATCTATACCCTAAGTTGAAGCATATAATTAAGTTTGTGATGACCTTGAGATAATTAGTTTTATTTATATATGAGTAATTTTCATGTTTTTTTTCAACATTTTGCTTATGCTTCATTTATTCAAGATATTTTTTTTGTGTATGCACTGGCGTTTTATGAACAATGTTTTGAGAAGACATTCAAATAGTGGTTCGACCTTAAAGGTGTTTTGGAACTAAATTAAAATTAGAGAAGATATATTTGATTTTATTTTGATGTTTTAATTTTTTACATTAATTTTTTAATAATTTCAATAAATACAAAGTGTAGCATGCTCTAATGAAGGCCTAATGGGATTAGGTCTCCTTAAGGCCTAAGAAGAGTTTTGGTCCTTTATTCTATGATCAACCTATTATATTGGTTGAATTTTTTTTGAGAAATGTTAGAAGACCTATTTTAAGGGTAATCTAAGTATGAAAGTGTTCATGGCCAAGCAAGGTGTGTGAGATCAAATGACTTATATAAGATCAAGACTAATTAGGCTTATTTGTGTGTGTTAGATAAGTAAGTGTACAAGCGAATAAAAGAGCACAAAGAGAAGGATAAGGTAATTTTGGAAATAAAATATGTGTCATGAATATATATTATGAGTTCTAAATATTAGTATCAAGGTCATATGACCTAATCAAGTCAAGAAGAGGGCTAGTTGAGAGAATAAGGCTAGAGGCCAGTCTAAAAGGAATAAAAATGTGTGAAGAGATGAAAAAGAGGACCATCATATGTTAATGATTGAAACAAGGACATATATGTAATACATAAGTCTATTTCACTAGCTAGGTTATTGTTTAAGTGGTGGTTGATTTGGTTTTAAGTCAATAACTGAGTTGGTGCTTCCTTAAAAGTGGGTATTTGCTAAAGATTTTATCAAATTGGTACTTGATAGATTAAGGTTGGTGCTCCAAGTTGAGTGGGTGCTCAAGTAAATTTTATTAATTACTTTATAAAATATTTTTTTCAAGCTATGATTTATGGTTTTTATTCCCCATGAGGGTTTCCCATATATATTATGTGTTCATACTTGCTATGTGTATATTCTCTTTACTATGCTAGTTGATATTGCTCATATGATGATGTTGCTTAATGAATGATTAGAATATTTATTTAAATAAAAGTAAAAGTTTATAAGGACACTAATTCATCCCCCCTCATTCATCTTGATTCTAATTTTTGGTATTAGATCAGGTCCTTTGAGATAGACCTAACATCCTAAAGGTGATCCGAAGAAGCATAACCTTGGATTGATGATGATGATGATGATGATGATGATAGTGTTCATCATGATAGTAATGATGGTCTACCAAAGAATAATGGTATTGTTTGAGTTGACTGAGAAGAATATATATGACAAGGTGAGTCATGATAAACTCATAAACCAATGTGGGTTATTTACTACTATAGAAGATAAGTTAGATTTCAAAGAATGTCAAGAGTGTTCTTTGTCAGCACATAAGGATTATGTAAAGCCAAGTCAAAGGTCAATCCTAAGTTAACAGTCAAGTCTAGAAGGACATTGAGGAATATTTAGTTTTGTGAGAGTATGGATATCTAGGAATCTCTTGAATTTGTGTTGTTTTATTACCCTATGGAAGGGTTGAATCCATTAGGCTTCATGGAAACATTCATTAGTAAGTGGAAGCATGGTGGATGTTTGTTGAGTTTTGACAAGTGTTGTATGGTATCAATACATGTTTAATATTTTTATTATAAGCTATAAGTTTGATATTTTGGCATGTTAAGAGGTAATGTTTTGGTATCTCATTGTAGTTGTGTTTGATCTATGTTGGAGCATGGTTGTGTAGTTTTGTATGATCTTTCTTTGTAAATTAGATATTTTGATGTTGGTGTCTAGGTGAGATCATGGTGAGTTCAATTGGTAGTAATTTATGTCAATGAACATAAAAAATTTTCATTTATAAGATTTTTCATAATTGGTATGAGAATGGAATGCATAGGTTAATATTTTAAAGGTGTTCAAGTACATTGGAAGCTTGAGTCTTGTCATGACATGGTAGAAGTATGAGAGCAGTGATATGATTAATATCTTCAAAGTGAGATTTATAGAATTGTCTTCTCTATTTATTAGTAATCAAAAATTGATATAAAGGATCATATTTTGAGGATGCATCTTGGATAAGGTGGATGTCAAAGGTGAATAAAGATAATTTGTAGAATACAAGTTGTAGTGATTAGGTGCATGAAAGAGTTGTCATGATGAGGTTTGTGCCATGGTGGATTGAAAAAATGAAGAATAAAGATTTATATAAGAATAACATCTGAGATACCATATGGACATGACTTGAATAATCTCTACTCTAGCATGGAGGATTATATTTTTCCATTGGAATAATATCTTTAATTGTAGATAGACCTAATAGACATGGTGGATAAGCATTGATTTCAAAGATGTTTTATGCTCATAAGCATTGAGTGTGATTTATCTAAGCATTTGATGATGAATTTTAGGATATGTATCATAGGTATAAATGCTCATTATTCCCTCTCTATGTGAGGTGAAGGTAACCAAGTAAGATAGAAGTTTGGTAGATAGTGAACTAGATGTTTTACAAACCTAATGAGTAGTGAACTAATATAAGAAGAGTTTTCATGTTGTAGATAGATCATATATGGTATAAGTAGATAAGAGGATGATGGTAGGAGTCTTTATGGTGTGAACAAAGGTTAAAGTTCTAATAAATCATAAATAAAGTTTCAAGAAGAGATAACATCAGCTTAGTGGGAGTTAATCAAACAATTCATGAGCTTCAAGAATATGTGTATAGTATAGAGAAGATATGCAAAATCATGAAATAAAGTTGGATGTTTATGAAGACTGAATATAAAATTAATTTTTATATCATTCATCTTTATGACATCAAGGTGAATAAATGAAGGTAAGTAGTCTTCTATACATGAGTCTATTTGAATAAAATCTTTGTCAGATAAGAATAAATGGGATAGCTTAGTGATTTTAAGTCATAATAATCATTTCAAAGATAAGATGTATGGTCTTATATTAGATTTCATTTAAATAATATACTTTATCTAATAGGGATATTGGTATCTCTAAGTCATTTTTTCAATTTTTGAGAATAGTTGCCAAAGAAGGAGAATGAATGATTCTAGGAATTGTAGTATGTATGATACTTTGTCATTACTATCAAAGGGGGAGAAAAGTTCATAAATGAAGATTTACTAGATTGAGGGGAGAAGATATTGATCATACTATAATGTGTTTTGTCATCATTGATAAAGGGGGATTTTTTTGGTAGTGTTATTATTGATGTCAATATAATGTCATTAATGTCAAAGTATGTTGGCATAGTGTTTTGATTATTGTCGTTGATGTCTAATGTGATAAGTAGTTGTTATGAAAGAGAGTGTATGTTATGATAAGCTAATGAGTATTTAAGGTAAGTAGTGATTCATGAGAGAGAAAGGTATAGGTCTAAGTGTCTCATATCTACTTAATTTTTTTTGTGTTTAGTTCATGACATGGAAGGAATAGGTCAAGGTATCTTGTAAAGCCTTGTCTAGACCTTGTGAGATGGTATGTATAGGTACCATGGTGTGAGTGAGATTATGCATGTAAATTTGTTTTGGAATTGTATGGTATTGAGAGTAGAGTATAATTACCTTTAAAAGTGTTTCAAGTTAGTTTTCAAGTATCAAGAGCTTAAAAATTCTTGTCCTCGTCTAGTAATGGCATGAAGAAATCTTGTGTGAAGGCATGAGCTTGGTCACTTGGTGAGATAAGTAGTCCTAGTAATGTGAGAAGATGTTTGGAAATGTTTTAGCATGGTAATAGGCTGTGTGTATGATATTTATATGTTGATCACTATATTAAATTTTTGAAATCATGAAAAGAGTCATGAAGGTCAAGTGATTGAGTAAGCCTAAGACTAGTCATGGTATGTGGAGACCTTATAAGAAGGTTTGAGCATGGTGGCCTAGTAAAATAGATGAAAAAGGGAATAAGAGGTTGTATGAGGTTACTTGAATAGATATATGAGGTTATGGATCACTTAGGATATTGTCAAGGTAAGCCTACAGGGGTAAGGCCTTAAGTCCAAATCTGTAACTAGACTAGTTATAAACCATATCTGACCTAATGAGGTGTCATGAGGTGTTGTAAATGAAAATGAAGGATGTTTGAATTTTTTTGAACATTTGAGATTCCATGTGAGCATGTAAGTGATGTGGAGAGAAAATTAAAAGAGGTTTGAAGGTTAGTTCATGACCTAATGAGGTGTGAAGACTCAGGTGTAAAAAGCAAGATGGTGAGAACATGATGTAATGAGGTATCAGGATTAGTTTCCAAGGCATGTTTGAGTAGGTGAGCATTAAAAAAATTGATTCAAATTTTTTTAATCATGTTCATGAAGTTTTATGTCTAATATTGAAGGTTAAGGCTAGAAAAAGTGTCTTAAGGTCTCTCAAGTGCACATGATGAAGAGTTATCTACATGAGAAGGTTTTTCAATGTTCATTGGCATGTGCAGCATTTGAATGAGGATATAATATTTCATGGTATATTGGGAATGGTCATAGATCAAATTTATAATCATTATTTTATGGAATAATGGGATATGTTTTATGAATGATCATTAATATTAGAAGTTGGTTTAAACCCTCAAAGAACCCTAACAGTCACTTGATATGAAAGATATTATTCTAAATTACTCATAATGGTTTGGTATGGTTATTAGTTATTTTAGGTTGTATTAGACTCTCCCAATATCCTATAGATGTGATTGGTTTGTCAGGTGAGTGAGTGGAACCTATAAGAAAGACCTTGTTTCTTGAAAATTTGTTGTAGTAGATAGAGTTGACCAAGTCAAAGTTTTTAAATGGATGGATGATAAAGCTTGAGAATTTTATTTTATTTCCATGGTGGTTTTTTATTATATTATATCCCTTAGGTTTGATAAACCATTCTTACAAGTTTACCTATCATTAATAGACCAAATGATGCAAATAATGAGAAAACCAGGGTGAAGTGAGAGGTTGAAAAGGGATGTATTATCATGGATTAGGGTTGAATACAATTTCATGAATAAGTTTATAAATACCTATAATAAATTTTTATTTTTTATATAATATTTATAGATCATTGTATATATGAAAAAGTTGCTTTAAAGTTGACTTGTCTAGCTCAGTGATGTCTGTGTACAAAGAGGTTCAGAGATTGGTCTATATGTCTAACATTTTACATTATACCTTAGTTTTTTGTGTTGGGATATTTTTATAATATATATAAGGTTCATATTAATTCATAAATATTCTTTTAATGTGTATACATAGGTGTTGGAATTCAAATTCGCCATGACTAGTCTTCAAGGAAGACTAGTAGATTTGAGTGAATAAGGTACAGTGATGAGTTTGAAGCCTTATCTTATGAATTTAAGTGTATAATTAATATGGTTATGTTTATTGTGACATATATGACCTATTAATTCTTTTTATAATGTTTTAGAGTCATTTTAACAGGTTGAAACATCAAATCCAAAATGGCTTGTTAGGTACAGTGAAGTCTGTGAGAGAGAAGATAAATAAATTAGTCTACAAGACCAATATTTGTCATTGGAAATTATGATATTTTCATCATATTTTGTTCTAAGTTTTTTTAAATATACTTTTAACTAATTTTAATTCTTTATTATGTTCCTTCAAGTGTTATAAATTCATGTTTCCTTGACTTTATTTTGAGGCTAGTTGGTAGTTCAGAGTAAGCATCTTATAGAGAAGTGTTTGAGACTATATACCCTGAGTTGAAGCATATAATGATGTTTTTTATGACATTTAGGTTATTATTTTTTTGTATATTTTATTTTTTTTCATGGTTTTTTGGAAAAATCATGCTTGTACTTTAGTTGTTCAAGATAGATTTTCTATGTTTGCATAGGCCTATTTTTAATAGTGTTTTAAGAAAAGATTCAAGTTGTGGTTAGACCTAAAAGGTGTTTTGGACACAAATTTAAGTTATATAAGTTATATTTTAGTTTAATATTATTTTTTCCTACTATATGTGGAGTTTGGTAGCATTTCAAGAAAGACAAAGTGTAATGTGCTCTAATGAATGCCTAATGGGATTAGGTCTCCTTAAGGCCTAAGAGAGGTTTTGGTCTTATATGATATGAACAACCTATTATATTTGTTTATTAATTTTTTTATGTTTTATAAGACCTATTTTAATGGTAATATAGCTATTAAAGTGTGTATTTCTGACCAAGGTGTGTGAGATCAAGTGACTTGTAGAAGAGTAAGACTAATTGGGCCTATTTGTGTGTGTTATACAAGTAAGTGTGAAATAAAATAAAAGAGAATCAATAGGATTATGAGGAGGTCATTTGGAATGTCATATGGGTATCATGCACATCTAATATAAGCTTTTAATATTAGTATCAAGTTCATATGACCTAATCAAGTCAAGAAGAGGGTTAGTTGAGAGAAGAAGGCTGGAGGTCAGTTTGAAAGGAGTAGAAGTGTGTGAAGAGATGAAGAAGAGGATCATCATATATTTAATATTTAAACAAGGACATAATTTTAAAAAATAATTATACCTATCTAAGTGGGTTCTTGGTCAATAGTTCGCTGAGTTGGTGCTATGTTATTAAGGGAGTTGATACTTCCTTACAAGTGGGTGCTTGCTAAAGACTCTATCAAGTTGGTGCTTGATAGACTAGGGTTGGTACTCTAATTTGAGTGGGTTCTCAACTAAATTTTATTCATTTATTTATATTACTATTTTTCTAAGGTATGTTTTGTGTGTTTTATTCCCCATGAGGATTTCCCACATAGTTGATGTGTTCATACTTGTTATGTGTATATTCTCTTTACTATGTTAGTTGATATTGATCATATGATGATGTTGGTTGATTAATGATTATAATATATATTTAAATGAAATTAAAAGTTTATAATGAAATTTATTCACCCTCCCTTTCAATAATCTTGCTTCTTACAGATAGATTAGGTAGTTATAACATCAACTTATCAAGAATCAATATCAACATGAATTCTAATATCAAATGACTAGTGATAAGTCATTAACAATATTTTGACTATAATACCAAATCAAAAAACTCTTATACCAAAACATAATGATATTATAACAACATATTTATTGTTATTACCACTCTATATAGACTATCTAAATGTCTTTAACTATCTTTTATAGATAATGTCATTAAGTTGAAACAATGATATTTTTTTTAATATCATTATAACTAGAAATGTATTAAAACATTAAAATAAATAATTATTAGTCTATATAAAATAATAAATAAATACTAATCAAAAAAATTTACTTACTCATTAAATCATTATCACCCACAATCATGAACTCAATAACATTTCATGATAAAAAAGCAACATTATGCACTCAATCTATGTACTATAGTCATAAGGTAATCACATAAAACTAGATCCACATAAGAATTAAACTAAAATATATCACAAATAACACACATAATTAATCATCTAAATGTAGATAACACTAAAACACAATAAATCTAAAAATTAAAACAATGCATATAAAGATTGTTATCTATCGTGGTGTGTGCATGGGTTCTAATTGTTCCTCTATCATCCCCCAATGCCTCCATCTATGGCATTCTCTTAAATGATGCTCTCCCTCCATCATGGTCTAAGTGATGGATTTATCATGCATTAAACTCATAACAAGAAGTTAGTTATCCCATAATATCATGATATATATCCAAAAAATAATTCTTTAGAAACTAAAACATGATCATAATGTAAAGTATATAGAAATACAACTCATAATAATATAATCATGTAATATAAGAAACATACTATTGTCTTATAATATTATATTACTTAGATCTTAATCAAATAGTATATAATCAATTTAAAAACCATAATAATCCATGGATAATTAGGTAAATTATCTTAGAGATAAATTGAGATGTGACAAATCTGATCTATGGATGGCAAGGGGTAGTGGTCTCTTTATGACATCTTGTTGAGATCCTTGAAATCTACACGTAACCTTATCTCCCCATTATTATTCATTATAGGCATAAGCTTATCCAACTATGAAGAGTTTTTATGGGGAAGATGATGTTGGACTCAATAAATTTAGTTAGCTCTTTCTTCATGAGGAGTTCAATCTCGGGGTTGATTTATCTTTGCTTCTACCTCACAAGTTTAGTGCTTGCCTCCAATTCTATAGTATTATAAGACAAACTAGGTTCAAACCCATTCAAATCACTATATTCTTAAGAAAATATGTCTATAAATTTCTTACATAATTCTATGAATACTATCCTTTCTTTCCTTGGTTTGCTTTACCTAGTTTGAGCAACCTATCTTTAAATATTGTGAACTTTTCATAGTGTTCTTCCTTAGTTGACATGATAAAATTATCTATCCTCAAATGATCATCTTCATTGAATATGTTTAAAGAGTCACTAATCCCTTGGGTAGTTTTTTAATTCTCAATTGAATAATCTAGTCACCATACTATTGTTGAAGTCTACCTTGGTTCTTTGAGTACAAATCTAACTCTTGCTATAAGAAACATACTATTTGCCTATCATTATCAAAGACATACTAGTTGACTTCATTATTAGGCACTTATGGTATACAAACTACCTTGATTTATGTCTGGTCCTTCATGATCTTGACTTCACTTGGGATGTCATATTATGACCCTATAGCTGCCACCCTATATACATGTTGGCTAGCTTCTCTTGGGATTAAACAGATGTTAAAGGCCTCAAAATATTATAAAATTTCTTAAAACCTGTGCTTATATTCCTTTAAGATTTTTTCAAAAAAATTCTACCCACTCACCTTATATACTAAAAAATTTATATCTCCCATGGATTTTAGTATCTTTAAATCTCTTGTCCTTGACCATTTCATCCCATGAATTAGGGCCTCATATTATTTTATGTTTCATGTACATCTAAATTGTAACCTTATGATAGAAAAATATATTTACTTAGAAGGAGAGACAAGCATGACACCTACTCCACTTCCATTCTTACATCTAGAACTATCAAAAAATAACCTCCATACTCTATCATTATCTTGACATGGATTGGTAAGGGCTGGTATGACTTCCTCCTCTTCATGCATATAGTATATCCCCAAGCATTCTTCTTAAATTATCTTATATAGATCATAATCATGTTTATCTACCCTTGACTCATCAAGAAGTATATTTGATATGCCCTCAAGTGGTTCAACTATCTCCTGATCATTGGGGTGATCATCTTCATTAATAATATTATAGTTGACATTGGATAAATTAGGCATGTAGGGCTCTAAATAGAACCTAGAGATAGGCTCAAACTTGATGGTGACCTTGATTTTATACCTAGTTTTAAAGACAATGTAAGACCAATCAAAAGATAGGTAGCCTCCTATCTTGATAGTGAAATCCATAGACAAACATAAGGAAAAATAAGGGGGAAGGTTAACCACTACCACATCTTGGGATATGTTACAATTAGGACAAGCAACTAGGATACATTTTATATCTTTAATCACTCTAATAGTATTAGTAGGAGACCCATATATTTTCAAGACTCCCTTATAATTAAGCTCATACCTTAACCACAACTTGTCTACTATAGATTTAGGCATGAAAAATGTACTACCCCACTATATATCATACAATTATGTAATAATGAGTATCCTATTATGACATAAAGATATTAAAGAGTAGGTTGGTTTACCTTGGATGGTTGGGGATAATTAGGCCGATTAGTGATTAGGAATACAATTACTTTTTTGCCTACTTGTCTGAGATGTGAAGTTTGGATCTCTTCTTGGATGAGATATTTTTTCCCTAGAATAATAAATGTATCCTAGATTTGTATGGTGACATGATCCTTTTTCATTTGGTCCAAAATTTTGATGTGATGGCTAGCAACATTTGATTACAATTTAGAAGAAGTAGTACTACTTAAAGCTTGAGTAAATTGAGGTATGAATAGACCCTTATGATTCTTCCCCTTCTCATTATGAACCCTTTGAATTTATTGAGTTTTAGGGGATAAATATTTCTCATTAGTCTCCTAATGTGGTTGAGAATATGGAGTCACCTCCATTGATTCACCACTTGGTGCTCTTCATTTAGCCCTTGTATTATCTGCAATAGGATTATCCACTTTGTTTACACCCCCAAATTGATTTATTACACATTGTCTAAAATAATTTTATCGTTCTTTTAAGTTGGTAAATTTAGTATTTTATTATGCCTAAACCCCACTCATTCCTTGTTAATTTTTTATTTTGGATTGAGTCATGAAAGGGGTCTCCCCATTTTGCATATGAGGGAATTTTTGTGTTGTGTAGAAGGAGGCAAACTATTTTTCATGCAAAGAGTTTGGTTCTACTGCATAAGATAAGTTTGATAATCACCTTCACTTGGTCTAATTGAATACTCATGATATTTCCCCCATTGTGTAGACTATTTGCCTTATTGAGCATAGTTATTTTGAGTAGGAGCTAGTGCTCTAGAAGTGTTGGCTATATACAAGGCTTGGGTAGATGAATGTATAACTTACTTCATTATTTATGAATAAAAGGTTTATACCATATTTTACTCACTTATATTGAACACCTTGATTGTGATTAAAACCTTTTTGGTAATCAATTCACCTTTTCCATTTGTGCTCTATGTTGTGATTGTTTATATGTATGGGATTCTTCTCATTTAATATATATAATTTAAGGTTTGCCACCCTTATGGTCTTATAATCAAAATTAATACAGATTAGTGACTCTAAAGAATCATAAGTGAAAATTTGATAGTTAAAATCTCAAAAATTCCTACATACCCTCATAAATAAAAAATAAAATGACATAACTCAATGTTACTAAATCACTACCTACTTACAAAATCTATAAGTATGATATCAAAAACTATTTCCACAATTGGGAGAAATAAAAATACTAATCTCAAAGACATATCAATCCATAAAATCCTAAAACTTCTCTCTCAAAAAGAACTAGAAGACATTCTCCCACAAACTTCAAGGGAGTATAGTCAAACATCATTCAAAAATAAGTTCCCATAAAAGAGAACCTAAATACACATCATGAAAATATGAATCCTCTTGATATCTTAATGTTATCAAATGATAATGAGATAATAACAACTCACCTCTAAGATAACTAATATAGTAACACTCCTTTCAAAACCACATAAATTAAGGGTACCAATCCTTAAACAAACTCTTAACACATAAGAACTTTCAAACAAAATAATAGCAGTCTACTGCAATAAAATTCCCACCACACTAGGTGATACCAAAACTAAGCTGGTCTTATAAAATTTTCCATTCCTGGGATTAGTGAAAATTAGGCACAAAAAATTAAATCTCAAAAATATATTAAGTTAGAATCATCCCATACATATAAACACTCACAACACAAAACATAAATGGTGAAGGTGATTTCATTACCAAGAAGGTTGCAATCACACTCAAGGTGTTTGATCTAAGTGATCAAACTATGGTAGAAACCTTTTGATCATAACTCATGAACTACATTATATACTAATCTACCCAATCCTTGTATACAACCATCACCATTGGGACATTCAATAATCCAAACCTATAGCAATTCTAAGAGTTTACTAGACATTCTAAGGATACACATTCACTATACCACACACAATTCATGAATGTCACATACTTAGAAAGTCACCAACCCATACATGAGGATTTATCAAGTCTCAACACTCTAATGATGGTATACATGGTTCTACACTGATGCACCACAAATCCAAAATATCATTGAAATACTTCATGTCACTATATTTACACTAATGAATAGAAATACACAAAAATGTGAATGGACTCATTAGGTCTTAGAGTTCAAGACACAACTCTGATACCACATGTAAAAACCCCACTACCTTAGACATAGAAATATGTGATTTGTTTTTAACTAAACACATATACCAAATATAGATTTCACCATGAAAATCTATAGAGACCATAATAAATACACAAAGTGATAATAACAACATGACATAATACTAATCTCTAATATCATGAGAGTACACATCATAATGAGAATATATAAAGTAATCACATTTACTCTAATACAACTTTAATAAGTCTAAAATTACCATTGTCCAAGTACAATAATAAGTAATTGCATCTCTTAATGACAATATTCAATGATAATTACAATATAATATAATCTACATATATATACATGGCTCCCTTAGAGCATAATTCCTGAACTCAAGTATATTTGGCAATCTCAAGTGTCATCTCAATAAGTAGTACTGTTATGGGGAGGGAGAACATTATCCAAGCACTTTTACACACCAAACATTGACCAATGATCCCCCACATTAATCTCATTATGAAATGTCCCTCCCTTCATATATGAGTAGATAGTGATGGAATGGGAATCTAAAGAGATAATCAAGTACCCATGTGTTTTATGATTCTAAATTAAACATGTAGTGTATCATATAAATCCATTATATTGTAAGATATTGTACAAACATGTGAATCACCCTCATGAAATAATAATGTTTCACTAAACATAATTTGGCCCAAAGATTTACAAATAATAAATAATAATGATCTAGATCAATCAAATCCATACGCATCACTTGATTAGACTGCCTTCATCTTTCATTGTGAGACTAATAAGCCGGTGAAGTCCATCTCACTCCTTACTATATATCAGTAATGCATATTGGTCAAATATAATTCAACCATAAGATTCATTTAATTTACATTATACTATTTTATAAATCATATAATATGTTATGCGTAAGAGTAACCAAAGCATACATTTATTTCGTCAAACACATGAATGAATCTTACATCAATTTATATCTCATACTAGAAATAATGATTATAGTTTATACCACCTAGGTAAAATATACATAACTATAAATTTCAACTATCACTATATATTTCCAAACATACTACACCTATGATAACCCATATTATCATAGTCTATTATTATAAGACATAACTATTAGTTTTCCTAAAAATGGTCATATAATGTAGTCTTAAAATCATGAAAACATAAGCATTTATACAAGTAACTATATATAACTAAGCAAGTCATAGTTCCCATGAAACATAATAATATACCAACACAAAATTCATTAAATTCTCAAATATTTCATGCACATATACACAAAATCTTACCAACTATTATAAAACATGATATCCAAAACAATAACTAACATGTATAGAATAAATTAGTCAAATGTAGATATAAGTTTAGGCATAATAATTAAAGTATGTACCATCTAGATATAACATACTTTAATATTGTAGTGACCTATGATATCCCATACTATCATAAGTTTTCAACTACATAATAACACATACTCTAAACTTATGATTTCAAGAATCAAGTGACACACATATAATACCATTTAATCAATAATGGGGCTATACCACCCAAATATACCCTAAGTCTAAGCTAATTACTAGCATTCAAAGCAACATATCTATAATTATGCATCATGATGCACCATTATATGTTGGATATAATCAAACACTCACATATTCATGTACTACACACAAGTAGGTAATTTATAACTAATAACCAATCAATCATTTGCAGAGAAATAAAAAATTCATAAAACTTGCTATATCGTTCCTTTAAACATCTTGCTCCATTTACTAAAAGACTATTCTAGTATGGTTATAGTTTTTTGGTATTTCATAAACTTAATTACTATTTAACCATAAGTATAATTTTTATATTTTATTACTTGTTCATCTTGTGAGTACCAAAAGTAAACACTCCAATAATATATAAAAACTATGTCAATGTTTTCCAAAAATCTTTATAACTTTCATATTCACAAAATATACTTATATGGATGATCTTTTAGGATTTTTCAATTTAAACTTATTCATGGATAATTAATCCTAACTAGATGGATTTCATCTAGATATATTTAAGTGTGTATAGCTCCTTACATAGTTTTACACTTCAAGGTTCACATACAAGTATTCGTTAACATCCCAATTTCTCTAATATTGTGATACACAAAGTTTGATTAAGTACATAGATAAATGGAGGCATCTAAGCCTTGATAATAAATCTATGCCATATATCCACATCGAAATGCATTTATATTCTTATACTATCTATGCACATGCCTTGATATATATTATAATCTAAGTATATAATGGTAATAAACAATATACAAACCATAACTCTCAACCAACTTATTGTAACCCATACTATGTAAATAATTCAATACAAACATATTTATATTTAACATAAGAATTGAGGTAAAAAGATTAAAATTTCCATGAAAAATATACAATGATGACTTGAACGTTTATAATTCCTTTTATAACCCCTTAATGATCTCGGCACATGTAAATATTTTTACATGGCTCTTAATCCACCCATGGAATTATAATTGCAAGGATACACCCCTATGAATCATATATATATATATATATATATATATATATATATATATATATATATATATATATATATATATATATATATATATATATATATATATATATATATATATATATATATATATATATATATATATATATATATATATATATATATATACCTATATGTATATCATGCATCCAAAGATATTAAAACTATCCTACATATCAAAATTTCCATATGTCATTCACAATATAAAGTGTATATACTCCAAGACTAAATAAAATTATATCCCTACTAGGTTAGACAACTCACGCAACATGACTAATTCCATAAAACAAATGAGTCTAGTGATCTATGACATTGAAATTTCATTGTATATTATTACTACATATTAAATATTTTATATTATGGTTTATATTACCATATACAATGATGCCAAACATAGCATATGTATAAATGGTTTATTCCTTACCGTCAATGACAAGAATAATAAATAATGATGCCAAAATATTAGCTAGTAATAAAATAAATGTACAGTGACTTAATTTATCATTGAGTCTTAACCAATTTTTTTGTGGATCCAAATTTGTAGAATACAAGTCATTGTTCAAGCTCATAACTCAGTGATAATAATTTTGGCTGATCGTGAAGATGTATATTGTAGATTATATAAATATTGGTAATATTATCATATCCTTGATAATATTATGATAGCATTGTTAGTATGAATTGGATAATGTTCAAGACCTATAGTCAATTCTAGATGTATACCATTATCATCGGTACTTGACATATAGATAATAATCTAAGACTAATCTTAAATATATAAAATGACTTATTAGAGTACCATATATATAATTACCATTGTAGTAAAATAAAATTGCTACTCATAAATTTATAAAATTGATGCCCAAAATTTTATAAAATCGTTTCCCAAAATTAGCCAAAATTGGATATCAATGCCCATAAATTTATAAACTCATTGTATCCTAATGGAAGGACCTATATTATCATTATTGTATACACTATTAAATATATATAAAAATCATTTTTCAAATGATATATTTCAAAATTTGAATTTTAAATAATATTCTACTATGGTTTATATAGCTTAAAATAACAGTATGTAGGTTGTAACAAATGGAATTATTACTATTTGAGCTATTTAAGTTGAACAAGTATCATAAATCATAAATCATCATTATATAGTAACGTACATTATTACTATTCATGCTTAGGGACTACCATATTCATAACTTTCCATCTAACCTATGCATTTATGCGGGATCACACCCACACCATTTGTGATATATAGTGGGGCAAACCGTAGGTAAAAAAATGCCTTATTAATGGAGTATGGTGTTGACAAATCTCTCAATTATTGGTAGATAAACAATCTTTCATTATCAATTATATTATATTAGATTAAGGATGTCAGTGACTACCTATTCCATAGGCATATATACAATTAATATGACCAAAAAATTATACATAACTACTATCTCATTTTGTAGGATCATTGTTTTACCTTTTTTGTTCTAAGAAGCATATAATTTAGGTTGATATACTATTGGGTATCACTGATCTAATGTGCATTTACTATTATATACATTCAAGTAAATGAAATTACATTAATTAATATAGATTTATAAATATCTAGATTTTAAAATGCATATACATAACAAACACTTTGTTGTTCCTTTTATATTACTTATTTATTCTCTCCAATCCTTCTCCTATTCTCTATTATGATTTTCTTTTCTTTTCCCTTCTCCTCTCTTGCCCTGGTTATCATTATTCTCCAATAATTCCCTTATAATAAAAATGGATGTAGCCTTTTGCTTTATATATATATATATATATATATATATATATATATATATATTTGGATTTTATTAAATCAATATCTTTATTTTATAACTTTTCCTTTTTGATTTTTATTTATTTACTTTATTCCTTTTCTCAAATCATAGGATTTAATTTAAAACTTTCCCTTCAATTTAAATCTTTCCTCTTTTCTATTTTATTCTTATTAGAATATATTTATTAATATTTTCCAATTATATTAGCATATTAGATTGGTCTAATGAAAAATAAATAAATAAATTTTAATTAAGTCAAATTATGCTAATCTCATTCCTAACACATTAAACAGTCACATGCACAAATAAATCATATAATACAAATTCCATAAAACCAATAACAATGCTAGAAAATCATGACTAGAATGATTATTTAATGCATATGAAATCAAAACAAATTATACTAACCACTCATTATGCATCTAACACATGTTAGCTATCTATGGTGTGTGTAGGCTACCAATCAGTTTCTCTATCATCCTTCAACATGGTGATCTACATCACCCTATTTGTTGATGCTCTCCTACTAGTATGCTCTAAGGGATTAGTTCTCTTACATCAACATCACAATAAAATAGGTATTTAGACCATAATAGTCATGATATATACACATCATAAAATATAGATACAATGACAAATCATAATGATCATAAAGTAAACATTTACTTACAACTAGTTCATATCAAGGTGATTATGTAACCTAAGCAATATCTTATTGCCTCATGTCAACATATATCTTACAACTTAGTTAAAAAATAGCCAAATCTAAATTTATTAGCTATGGATATCCACTAACAATCTAGTATGTTTGTCTGGTGAGGAATTGGGATGTAACATCTTTCCCCCCTAAAGCTAGCCATCATCCCCAATGAATCTTATTCAATCATAAGTTTTGAATTAAAATCATTGTTTAGAAAATCAAATACATGATATACAATATAAAATTAAACAATAAATATGAAATTATCTATAGAACTCATCATATTTCCTTCAAGTTATACTATTCTCAAATTATTGATCCCACAAGTCCCTACTCTATGACATTTCAGTAATATGGAAATAAGGTTTGCAAGTATTACTTAATCTAAATGTTCTTGTCATGACCACCCTGGGGTCCAGAACCATCAAACAAGACAAACCCATATACATAACTCAGTGAAAGTTCCATTAACTTCCAAAAAGCACATAAGATCATCATACAAGCCAAAATAAATAACCAAGGGGAGTTCCAAAAAATATTCCATCCCTCAACACATCTCTCTATCCTAAAGAGTGGTTTTCTCATTTTGGAGAAAAGTAATTAGGGAACTTAGAAAGATTAATGAGTATAAGTTAATATACTCTATGTAGCTCTTGATAAGTATAACATGCCAATATTTTCACTAATCCATAGAGCCTTTGATAAGTATGATGATGAATAAGAACTAAAAATACTTTATTTCCAATTTATACCAAAATCATGAAATATCCATCCATAGTATACATGTGTATGGCCATATGACTGAATTTGACAAGTTCCACCTATCAAATTCTAGATGAGTTTGTCTATCAGATCTAACTTAATAATAACTGAGTCAATGTGAGGCTAAATATGATACCATCCTATCTCTTATAACTCACATTCTTGACTCACCACTCTTCCCTTGTGTCTCCCTAGCCTATTGTTATTAAAAAATTACATAATGTTCAATGGATCACAATTCTATGCTACCATATCATAAAAATCGATACTATGAGATAAATAATTTTAGATGTATCAACATACATACAAAAGATATCATACAATCAATCCATAATTATATTAAGTTATTGCTAGCTAAACATAACTAGTTTCATATTTAACAACTTAACCTATATTATTATATTCATAGTTTAAGAGGAAATAATGTTAAAATTAACATTACATATATAGGTCAAAGATCAAACCATCCCTATAACCCTATAAAGGAAATAGGAAAGACATATATCCCTATTTGCTTAACTAGAATGTTATAAATTAAAATTTTATCTCAACCCTTATATTGAGAAGATATTCCACACGTCCTATAGCCTACTTGCTTATAGTGAAAGGTATATACATATATCTTCAAATCAACATGATTTAAGAAAAAGAGAATAGTATCAATCTAATCAAGGGTGTATAATATTATACTAATTATAGTCAACTTATAATTCTTAATACAAAATTTAATATATATAATTCAAGGTTTGCCACCCACATGGTCTTATAATCATAATTAAGATAAAGTAGTGACTCTAAAGAGTCATAAGTTAAAAGTTGAGAACTAAAACCTCAAAAATTCTTACATACCCTCACAAGGAAAAAAGAAAATTCCACAAGTCAATGTTGCTAAATCACTACCTACATACCAAATATGTATGTATGATATCACAAACTATTTCCACAACTAGAAGAAATCAAATACTAATCTCAAAGATATATCAATCCATTAAATCCTACAACTTCTCTCTCAACAAAAATTAGAATACATTCTCCCACAAACTTCAAGGGAGTATAGTCAAACATCATTAAAAAACAAGTTCCCATAAAAGAGAACACTAAATCAACATCATGAAAATATGAATCCTCTCAACATTTTAATGTTATCAAAGGAGAATGAGATAATAACAACTCACCTCTAAGCTAACTAATAGAGTGACACTCATTTTAAAAACACATAACATAAGGGTGTCATCCTTAAAAAACTCTTTACACATAAGAACTCTCAAACAAAATAATAACACTCTACTACAAGAAAATTCCCACTACACTAGGTGGTACCAAAAATAAATCAGTCTTATAAAATTTGTCATTCCTAGATTAGTGAAAATAAGGCACAAAAATTAAAGCTCAAATATATATATATATATATATATATACACACACATATACATATACATATACATATACATATACATATACATATACATATATATATATATATATATACATATACATATATATATATACATATACATATATATATATATATATACATATATATATACATACATATATATATATATATATACATACATACATATATATATATATACATACATATATATATATATATACATATACATATACATATACATATACATATATATATATATATATATATATATATATATATATACATATACATATATATATATACATACATATATATATATATATATACATACATACATATATATATATATACATACATATATATATATATACATACATACATATATATATATATACATACATATATATATATATATATATACATACATACATACATACATACATGTGTATATATATATATATATATATATATATATATATATATATATAAAGTGAGAAGAATCCCATACATATAAACATTTAAAACACAAAACATAAATGGTGAAGGTGATTTGATTATTAATAAGGTTGTAATTACACTTGAGGTGTTCAATCTAAGTGATCAAACTATGGTAGAAACCTTTTGTTCATAATTTATGAACTATGTTATATACTCATGTACCCAACCCTTGCATATAACCATCACCATTGGGACATTTGATAATTTAAACATATATCAATTCTAAGAGGGTACTAGAGATCCTAAGGATGCACATTCAATATACCACACACAATTCATGAATGTCACATACTTATAAAAATCACCAGCCCATACAAGAGGATCTATTAAGTCTCAACACTCCAATGATGGTGTACATGGTTCTGCATTGAGGCACCACAAATCCTAAATATCATTGCAATAATGTCACTAGGTTTACACTAGTGAATATAAAGACACAAAAAATTTAATGGACTAATTAGGTCCTAGAGTTTGAGCCACAACTATGATACCACATGTAACAAACCCATTGGGTTAGACATAGAAATATGTGATATTTTTTTTAAACACATATACCAAATATAGATTTCACCATGAGAATCTATAGAGACCATAATAAATATACAAGGTGATAATAATAACATCAAATAATACTAATCTCTAATATCATGAGAGTACACATCACAATGCAAATATAAAAAGTAATCACATTAAGTCTACTACAACTATAAAAAGTCTACAACCACCACTATACAAGTACAATAATAAGTTATTAAAACTATTCGTGAGAATATTTAATGATAAGTATAATAAAATACAATCTACATATAGATATGGCTCCCTTGGAGCATAGTTCCCAAACTCAAGTATATGTGGAAATCTCATGTGTCTTCTCAATAAGTAGTATTGTTTTGGGGAAGGAGAGCATCATCCAAAAACTTTTACAAACCAACCACAGAATAAATACCCCCCACACTAATCCCATAAATAAATGTCTCTCCCTTCATAGATGAGTAGATAGTGATGGAATAGGAATCCAGAGAGACAAGTAAGTACCAGTGTACTATATGATTCTAAATTAAACATCTAGTGTATCATAGAAATCTATTATATTTCAAGATATCACATAAACATGTGAATCACACTCATGAAATGATAATGTCTCACTAAACATATAATGGCACAAATATTTACAAATATTAAATAATTATTGTCTATATCAATCAAATTCATATACACTACTTGATAGGACTACCTTCATCTGTCATCGTGAGACTAGTAAGCCAGTGAAGTCTATCTCACTCTTTACTTTGTATCAACATTGTAGATTGGTGAAATATAATTCAACCACAAGATTAATTTAATTTACATCCTATTAGAAAATACATTATATAATATGTTATACATAGGAGTAACCAAAGCATACATTTATTTCATCAAACACACGAATGAATATTACATTAATTTCTATCCCATACTAAAAATAATGACTACCATCGATACCACTCAGGTAAAATATACATAATTATATATTTTTAACGAACACAATATTTTTACAAACATAAAACACCTATGATAACCCATATTATCATAGTCTAGTATTCTAAGATATAACTATTAGTTTTCTAAAAAAATAGTCATATAGATTAGTCTTAAAATAATGGAAACATAAGAATTTATACAATTAAATATATATAAAAAAGCAAGTCATAGTTCGCATGGAACATAATAACATATCAACACAACATTAATTCAACTCTCAAATATTGAATACACTTATACACAAAATCTTACCAACTATTAAAAAACATGCTATTCACAATAATAATCAACATGTATATAGTAAATCAATCAAATATATATAAGTTTAGGCATAATAATTATAGTATGTACCATATAGGTACAACACAATTAAATATTGTAGTTCCCTATGATATTCCATACTATCATAGGCTTCTAACTACATAATAACACATAATCCAAACTTATGATTTCAAGAATAAACAACGCACATATATAATAATATTTAAGCAAGTACAAGCCTATACCACCCAAATATACCTTAATTCTAGGATGATTACTAGCATTCAAAACAAGTTATATATATTTATGAATCATGATTCACCATTATATGCTAGATATAATCAACCACTCACACAGTCATGTACTACACAAAAGTATGTAATTTATAACTAACAACCATTCAATCATTCTTAGAGAAATAGAGAATTCATAAAACCAATTATATATTTCATTTAAACATATTGCTCCATTTACTAAAAGATTTTCCTAGTATGGTTATAGTTTTTTGGTCTTTTGTAACTTAATGACTATTTAAACATAAGTATAATTGTTATATCTAAGTACTTGTTCATCATGAGTGTACCAAAAGAAAATACTCTGATGATATATAAAAACCATATCAATGTTTTTTGACAATCTTTATAACTTTCATATTCATACAATATACTTATATGGATGATCCTTTAAGAATTTGAAATTTAAACTTATTTATAGATAATTATTCTTGACTATATGGATTTCACCTATATATATTCAAGCATGTATAGCTATGTACATAGTTTTTCAATTTAGGGTTTGCATACAAGTATTTGAAAACATTCCAATTTCTCTAATATTGTGATACATAAATTTTCATCAAGTACATAGATAAATAGATCACTCAAGCTTTGAATATAAAGCTATGCCATAAGCACACATCCAAATGCATTTATATTCTTATGTTATCTATACACATGCCTTCGTACATATTATACTCAAAGTATACAATGGTAGTAAACTATACACAAACCATAACTCTCAATAAATTTTTTTTAACCCATACTATGTAATTAATTCAATACAAACATATTTATCTTCAAAATAAGCATGGAGGTAAAAAGGTTAAACTTCCCCTTAAAAATATCTAATGATGACTTAAATGTTTAGAATTCCTTTCATAACCCCTTAATGCTTTTTGCACATGTTAATATTTTTACATGGTTCTTAATCTAAACATGGAATTATAATTGTATCGATACACCCCTATGAAATGTGTGTGTGTGTGTGTGTGTGTGTGTGTGTGTGTGTGTGTGTGTGTGTGTGTGTGTGTGTGTGTGTGTGTGTGTGTGTGTGTGTGTGTGTGTGTGTGTGTGTGTGTGTGTGTGTGTACACTCCACAACTAAATACAATTATATACATTCCATATGTCATTCACAACAAAGTATAAAAATTTCCATATGTCATTCACAACAAAGTTGGTATACACTCCACAACTAAATACAATTATATACATGCCATGATAGATATCTCACATGGCATGACTAATTCCATAAGCCAAATGAGTTTAATGATCTATGACATCGAAATTTCATTGAATATTATTACTATATATTAAATAGTTTATATATTGTTTATATATTATGGTTTATATTACCATATACAATGACACCAAACATAGAATACAATGTTTCCAAACATAGAATATGTATGAATTGTTTATTACTTACAAGTGACACCAACCATAATAAGTAGTGATGCCAACATATTAGCTGGTAATAAAATAAATTTATAGTGATTTAATCTATCATCGATTCTTAACCAATTTTTTTGCAAATCCAAATTTGTAGAATGCAAGTCAATCATCAAGCTCATAACTTAGAGATAATAATTTTGGTTGATCATGAAGATGTATATTATATATTCTATAAATATTGGTAATGTTATCATATCCCTAATAATGTTATGATAGTGATGTTAATATGAGTTGGATAATGTTCAAGACCTATAGTTAGTTCTAGATGTCTACCATTATCATAGGTAGTTGATATATAGACAATAATCTAAGCCTACTCTTAAATATATAAAATTTCTGCCCAACATACCATATACAAAATTACCATTATAGTAAAATAAAATCACTACCCATAAATTTATAAAATTTATGCCAATAATTTTATAAAATTGCTGCCCAAAATTGGCTGAAATTAGATATCAATGCCCATAAATTTATAAACTCATTGTATCCTAAGGTAAGAATCCATTTTATCATCGCTATATATTCATAAGTTTTTATGTGATGATAAACTTAATTACAAATATAATCACCCATACAAATATGGATTAAAATAATGATATACACCATTAAATCTATATATAAATCAATTTTCAAATGATATATTTCAAAATCCATATTAAAAATCTTATACTATGGTTTATATAGTATAGAATAATAGTATGTAGGTTGTAACAAATGGAATTTTTACTCTTTAAGCTATTTAAGTTGAACAAGTATCATAAATCTTAAATTATCATTATATATAAATGTAAATTATTACTATTCATGCTCAAAGACTCCTATATTTAAAACTTTCCATCTAGCCTACACATTTATGCAGGACCACACCCACACCGTTTATAATTTATAGTGGGGCAAACTGCATTAAACAAAATTCATTATTAATGGAGTCATGGCATTAATGGATCTCCCAGTTATTAATAGTTAAACATTATTTAATTAAATATTATATTATATTAGATTAAGGATGTTAGTGATTACCTATTTCATAGGTGTATATACAACTAATATAACCAAAATTACATAGAACTACTATTTCATTCTATAAGATTGTTGTTTTGCCTTTTTGTTTCTAAGAAACATCTAATTTAGGTTGATATACTATTGGGTATCTTTGATCTCATATGCATTTAAATTTATATACATTCAAGTGATTGCAATTACATTTATTAATACAAATTTATAAATATCCTAAATTTAAAATGCAAATAGCTGGCAAACACTTTGTTGTTCATTTTTTGTTACTTGTTTATTTTCTCCAATACCTATCCTATTCTCCATTTTGCTTTTGTTGCTTCTCCCTTCTTCTCTCTTGCCCTGGTTATCATTTTTCTCTAATAATTCCCTTTTAATAAAAATGAGTGTGGTCTTTTTCTTTAAAGATCTTTCTTTTTTTGTTAGCTTTTATTAATTTAATATCTTTATTTATGTTATGGATCCTCCTTTTTGTTTTTATTTATTTGTTTTATTCCTTTTTTCTCAAATCATAAGATTTAATTTAAAACTTTCCCTTAAATTTAAATCTTTCCTCTTTTTTTTCTCTTTTTATTATTATAATATATTTATTAATATTTTCCAATTAGATTAGCATGTTATATTTGTCTCATTAAAAATAAATCTATAAATCATAATTAAGTGAAATTATGTTAATCTTGTTCCTAACATATTAAATGATCACACTCATAAATAAGTCATGTAATACAAATTCCACAAAACTAATAACTATGCTAGCAAATCATGACTAAAATGATTATTTAATGCATATGGCATTAAAACAATTTATGCTATCCACTCATTATGCATCTAACATATGTTAGTTATCTATGGTGAGTATAGGGTACCATTTGATTTCTCTATCATCCTTTGACATCATGATCTATGTCACCCTACCTAATGATGCTCTTCCTCTGACATGATATAAGGGATGAGTTCCCCTACATAAACCTCACAATAAATTAGGTAGTTAGAAAATAATAGTCATGATATATATACATCATAAAATATACATACAATGACAAATCATCATGAACTTTAAAAAAAAATTACTTATAGCTAACTCATAACATGGTGATCATGTAACCTAAGAAATAACATGTTTCCCTACATCAACATATATCTTATATTATAGTTAAAAAATAGCCAAATCTAAATTTGTCAGCTTTGGATATCCACGTATAATCTAGAAAGTTTGTATGGTGAGGAATCGGTATGTAAAAATTGGCCTTATTGAGAACAGTTGTTTTGAGTAGGAACTAGTGCTCTAAAAGTGCTAGTAAAATTATGATTGAAACTATTTTATGGAATTTATTGAGTGATCTACCCTTGACCTTGTGAATTAGGTTGATATGGAGTCATGTTGAATGGATAAGGCTAATAGGTAGCTTGATAAAGATCTTGTTTTGTTCTATGAGATATAAGTTACTACTTCTCCAAGGCCACTATCTTCTTGCTGTATGCCTTAAGTATCCCTTCAATTTTAACCAATCTATCTACCTGACTAGTATTTGCCTGCTCATGGTTGGTTGGAATTGGTATGGTGGTAATGGTACACATAAGAGGTTGTTTCTCTAGGAAGAAAGGCATGAGGGACCTTGGTGTAAGTTTTCCTACTTGTATGAGATAGTTTTCTACCCTTATTACCACTTCATAGGCATTAGGTAGTGTGTTACCACCCATGGACTGTATCATGACTATTACATCAAAAGTTAAGGATCTCAAATAGTATAAAAAAGCATAATTGGGAGGGGTTTTTAATACTTTTGGGATCTTATCCAAAGTTTGTTTAAACTTGTAGTTAATTTCCACCATAAACTCTTGAATATCCATTTTGATTATGGTCAATAACTCCACCAGGGACAAGTGGTCACTTCTATCCTCAAAATGCTTGCATAGGTGCTCCCTAAACTCATGTAAAATGTTGATAGATGTAGGTGCCATAAATATATACCATTGAAGTACCTTACCTCTCAATGAAGTATATAATAACCTCATTTCTACATTTTATTGAGTCATATTGTGTGTTAAGCAAAGGTTGGCTATGTGTGAAATGTGTTCAATAGGAATGGTAGAGTTATCTCCTATGAAATATATAAGGTTTTTAATTTTAGTAGCAAGGATATCATCAAATGGGTTTAGATTTAGAGGGCTGCCACTATTTAAGGGCATAAATGTTTGGATTATAGGCCTATCCATTACAGTTGTAGGAGTTGAAATAATACTTTACTAGGAAATATTAGGATAAGTAGGGGTGTAGGATAGGGATTAAACCTAGGTTATCTCTTCTTCCTAGTAAAATCCAAGGGTAATTGAATAAAATCAACTTCATTACCATTTGATGAAGACCTTATGACTGATTTTGGCATGAAATTTGAATACAGACCTACCACTAGAGTGTTTTAAGCTCCTTGAGATCACCAAATGCTACAATTAGTTTCTCTAACTTGCTTGAATTCTAGTTCCACTAGGCTTACTATAAAGTATTATTAGTTTAGAATTCACCCTTGAGGCAAAGGTATTTTAGACCTAACTCATCCAACTGATATAATGGGATCACCTCTAAGTGTGGGTAACATATTGAGTGAGATGAATTTCTAGTTTTGAGGGTAGCTCCCTTGATGCATCATCGAAGATCAATTCTTAAACCTATTTTCTTATAAATTAAAAGAGATGTAAGGATGCATTAAACAAACCTAATCTATGGGAGGTGATGTACCAATAATTTTATTCCCCTTTATTTAACCCTTCAACAACACTTATGAACAATACAAGGACTAGTGACTAAACCACTCTCTCCTAAATACTCCTAAGAATCAGTGCTTCACATGGAAGATATGATATATAACTAAAAATTGAGGTTGATGAATGGGAGGTTTTATTTAAGACACTACCAATTAGATTCCACTCCAAGCATAATCACTAACACTTTCACACACCATATGACTTGCATAGAATAATCTCCTAGAAATTAGGTGAGAAATAAGGTCCTATAAAGAGAGATAAGACTTAACCACTTGTGTAAATAAATAGGTATAAAACATACTAAAATAGCATGGATAATATGAACCAATACTTATATTATTTCAAAGGTTACAAGGTACAATTGAGAAGAATTTATTCATACCCCGCTGAGGGATCCATACAATGGCTCTTAAAGCCCATTTTATAGAACATGAGATTGGAAGAAAAAGAGAATATGGAATATAAATATGGATGAGAGGAAATGGTTAACTTCATTCACTCAAATATTATTTTAAAACATGAATAAGGAATAATAACCATTCCATAACTCCTCCCATGTGCTGCCTTGGCTACATAATGGCTTTTAATGAGCCCTTATGTGTAGAAGTGTAGTGGATTACCTTATTTTGGTCATGGTTGACCCCACGAAGATTCCATTAAATTTGAAACTACTAATTCACTCCTTTAAATTTAAAGAGAGGTCATGCACCCATTATGAGAGGTAGTTACTTGTTTTAACATGTCCATTACTCACCTAATTGCCACGTTCCATGCCATTATTATCCCATTCAATACACTACTCTCTTAGTGGGTGAGGTACCTAGGGTTTAGAGTATTTTATGTGAGTGATGAGCCTAGTAATTAATTGAATAGTTTTTCATAATAATATTCATACCTTTGAGAGTCTCATCACTATGTGAATAGGCTTGCAACACTCCTTTCTTGATTAAAATGAAGGTCTCTTCAATTAAGTTTAAGTCTACTTATTATACTTGTTTGCACTACTATTGGATTTTAAGAGTGGTTTTTTGGTACAATTATTCTTTTATACAGTACTAATAGGCCTTTCTACTCACTTAGGACCCTCAACATGCTTGGAAATATGAAAACAAACCCAAAACTAGACCTTAAAAGTCATTTTATTGCATACTTAGCCTCCTACATGACAAAGTAATGATGTACATAGCTAATAAAGGACCTATAGGTGTCTTAATAATTTATTCATGGTTTTTCATGGTCATTAGAATCATTAAGAAGAGTCTCTTGTCTACCAAGTTCTTGATTAGGGTTTTGGAGAGTTTAGAGTGGCCTACCATCTTAACAATGGTTTATAAAGCAAAGGCCTTGGACTAAAAACTTAAGGTCATTAATGTTGATTATATATACCCCATAAAACCTCCCTAATATATACTAGTCCCATGCACCTTGTATAGTGAGTTCTAAGTAAAATTTGGTAGCCTTCGGGTCTTCACTAAGCATTTTTGGCATACTCATAATGTTAAGGATTATTCATAAAGATGCCTCCCTAAAACCAACTATATCCACCATTTATGTTAATTTCATAGTGGTCCAAAAATTCCCTTAATATCACTAGGCCACATGTATCTTATCATGTAATATATGATCACTTGAACTAATAGCTCAAAATGGCAGACTGGGGTGATGGAGCTTGAGGAGGGCTATTAGGCCAAATTTCCACTTCCCCTATATTCCCATACCTAAAACATATTTTTAAAGACTTATAACACCATAATACATCCCTTTATGTCATTATGTCTTTTTGAGGAGATTTATATGTCATAATAATGAATTTGGGGCTTTGAGGGCTTAAGAAGGGTTTTAGGCCTTATAGGCCTAAATTGATCCTTAAGACCTTATACCACATGTAGGTGTTTTATTGAATTTATGGTATTATTATCACTCTTTTATATTTAATCCCAAAATTTTTCAAATCCTTACAATGGTTCATACCCCACCTTTGTCATTATTACCTTCTAGGTTTGTCATGACCATCCTTAGCCCCATTTGAGTGCTTATACTAGTTGATGCTAGAGAACTGAGTGGTATATATCTTTATTTTCCTTATTTATGATATATTTTGAGCCCTCACAGAATGTGTTCTCACATTTTTTAACACTTATTTAACTAGGTTCTCCCTCATACTCTACCATCAAAACCATTCTATAGCCATACACACAGGATTGTGTGTCATGAATGCTCAGTCAGGCTTAGGTAACTCTCTTAAACTCAAATATAACTTTAAAGGTTACAAATAATGTATATATTCCATAAAATATCATGGGGTCACTTCACATAGATTTTTTCCATCATAATTTAGACCATCTAGGTACTTTAAATGACTGGGTAGACTTGTGTGCATTCATCCAACTATGTATGCAGAGTTAGGGATTCCTGAGTTAACTTGTTGTAGTCATGTGTTTTATATTATTTTATCTTTGAAAAATATAACCTTTATACCCTTATCCTATTTTTTATATCCCACCTCAATTCATATGTGGCATTTCACTCCCAAAGTTGGAGAAAACCTACATATAGTCCTATAGGTGGTGATTGGGAGCACTTAACTATATTTGGAGCCTTCCCACAAGTCAATGATCAAGAGAAAGGTTTTATAGGCCATACATGGAACATAGTTGAAATCTTTAAAAAATTAGAAGACTCACTCAAGACATTCATCTTGACAATTATATATCCCTCTCTTGGATCTACCTAATCTCAACTATATGTGGTGATTAGGTTGAAACTCTTTCAAATCTGGGCCTGAACTTGACCTTCTAAACTTTTTCATTGGCCTATTTAATGTGTCCAAACATGACTAATCTTCTTTTCTCATATTTTCATTGGAATTTCATGGAATTATACATAATTTTGGTCTCACTCTCACCCTTAGGCTTGTGCATAAAGACTTAAAATTTTAGGTGTATCACATAATCTTTTTGAAGTTCTGAGTCTAAAATCCAAAGCCTATTATGATGTGAAAATATCTTGATGAAGTCATTACATATCAAATGTATTTTGGGAGACCTCATGTGGATTATTACTCCCCATTCAAAACAATTTATTAAGACCCCAAACATCTCTATCTAGATACTTAACAAAGAAATTCATTTGAAGATGATTAATTAGTCATCTTGAGGGATAAATTGAAATGTTGGAGCCCACAAAATCCTTAAAAATTCTAATAAACCTTAAACTATGCTAAGAAGCTTATGAATGCATTTGGAGCTAGTTTATGGGTTTTGGTCTTGAGGTTTTCAAGGAGGCTTGTTTTTTCTGAGAGAAGGGCTCTTCCACATGCTCAAATCACTCTAGACACCTAAAGAGGACATCATTTATATACTTTAATATTTAATATTGATTTTCATAAAGACAAGTTAAGTCATGCTTGAAGATTATTTCCTTCTTTCACATGGTAATAATTGAGGATATTTAAGAGACCTATTCTAAGCAAATGGTGACTAGGTGAGGTATGTGAGGAACCTATAAGAAGCAATGGAAACTTGCACTAATCATCCTTATGCTCTATTCCATGAAAACATAGGAACCCTACACATAATTATAACCTACCTATAAGGGATATTATGTATTGTTATAACCATGTAAGTGTCATGAGAAGATGATCATAGGGGTCTAAAACACTCAACAGGCACTTAGATACCTTTCATTATGCTCAAGAAATCATAATATACTCAAACTTTTGATAAATCTACTTGTAGTTGAGCTTATGGGGTTTAAAGGCCTTAAGACCACCTATGGGTTTTAGTGATTATTCATAAAGCTCATGACCTTGATCTAAAAACCAATGCCATTGATAACAAGCCTAGTGACCTTACCTCTAGATAAGAGCTTAGGATCTGACTCCTCTTGTATAGACCATACCATCCCACTCAAACTAGTTTAGAGAGCTTCTTAAGAGCTTGATGGAGGTTCCACTACACTTTCTGCCCTTTTTGCACATTTGAGACATGGATTCTCCTTTTAGGTGACTGCAAGGGATCCCCATAAAATATTTGACCCCTTATAACTTTTACTTTTTTGTAAAAATTCATACAAGTCTTGGAAAAACCTGTAAAACATCAATCTTCTACATTTTCTCAAGTTTTGAGATATTCAAAGATTATTGGAGGACAAGAGGATGGAAATGAGGAGTCAAATATGTTTTCAAAATAGAAATTATGGATGTAAGGAAGCTTAAAGGTCATGTTTCACATGTGTGGGTCCCTTCTTGGTAAATGAAATACATTTGACTCCTAAAAAACTTCCTTTCACATGTAAAACCTCCTTAGAAAGATATTATCATGACAATAATGTTCTTTTAGAGACTTTTAACTCTTGATAATGACTCAATGATGTCTTAAGGGTCATAAACATATAATTCACATGGTTTAGACACCCTTTGAAGGCAAAATATGCATAATTTCAAATGAAACATCAATTGAGGAATATATCTTAACATATGCTAAATAACTAATGAACCTAAAAACTATCAAGACAAAAAATATCAATAGGCCAAGATTATAAAAAATAGCTTATATTGATTCATATTGAATGAATTGAAAATATTTACAAATTCAAACCATGCTTAAATAAGCCTCAACTCAAAAATTAGAGTTGACATGGAAAAAGAAAATCTAAAAAAATGCTTATTTTTAGTAGCCGCTATATAGTAAGTTTTGCATGAAAGTGCACATGGCTCTAACAATTTCCCTGAATATCCTAAATTCTAAAATTATCCTATGGGATGAAATTCAGCTAAAGTTGTCATCTAGTTCTAAAAATATACAATTTCTAAAAATATAAAATTCTTAAAAAATCATTAAACATTAATTTCAGATGCTCAGATGATCATGTTTGGCCTCTAAAAAATATTGAAATAAAATCTAAGGGGATAGAGTTCCTTGGGTCAAAATTAAACTTTTTGAGATAGTCATTTTGGCATGTGGAAGATCTCAAATAGAAACATGCATCAAAAGTTAAGGCCTTCATAAGGTTGGCCTATTTCTATACATCAATAACCTTAAAGTATGATAAGGCCTTAAATAAGGGCTATCATCCTTCCTCAAATTATCCCCTGATCTCATAAATTATTCCCTTATTCATGTAGGTTCTTGGCATGCTCAAATGAGCATATGAATGACTATTCATTGTAGTGTGTTAAATCACCTTCCATGAGTATATTTAGATCACAAGGACTGCCTTAAGTCTTTTCTTATAATCTTAAACATAATTAACAAAAAATTATTCCTTGACACAACTTCAAACAATGTGAGATGGGGACTTCCTTAAGTCTTTTGGCATGACTCACTACTTGAACTTATTGCCTCACTTCCTAAGAACAACTGACCCTATTTTGGGATGTCAAGACATTTCAAATATTAAAAAAGATGACCAAGGATAAGTTCATGTGTTTTTTAAGCATAGGCTAACCCTTTCTAATACCAAGGGTATAAATACGTCAATATGTCCCTTATTCAAAATCATATCTAAGCTAAGGGACAAAGGTCATTGTTCCTAGCAAGGAATCCCCTAACCTTGTCCTTTTAGTTATAAAGGGATTATTTACACTCCTTGCTTTCTAAAGTACCACCAACCCAAAACACTAGGAACCCCCTCTGAATATGATTCCCCCAACCCTCTATCTTCACCTTAAGTATCTTCTCCAAATTCCAATCCATATTATTTATTGCATTTATAGGAGGAAGATTAGGATGACTCCATTTCTAACTTAGCTTCATTAGAAACAAAAGGTTTCAATTAGATCACATGAAAGATAGGATGTACCTTCATGTGTTTATTCAACTTTATCTTGTAGTCAACCTTTCCCACTCAATCCAAAATCTCATATGTCCCATCATACTTGTGGACCAAGGACTTTGTTATTCCATTGGAAGACTTGAAAACTTATATCTCCATCCTCAACATTACCTTACTACCCACTAGTAACTTTGTGACCAACAATAAAAATATTTCCTTCCTAAATTTATTTGTAAAATGAGCATCCCTATTAAAGATGGTACTCAAGGGGATCCTCCAATACTTCACCACATTCATAAATAAATACCCTATAGTTTCCTCTACCTTATAAGGCTTATTACATACGATGAATGTCTCATACTTGGAAAATTTATTTCTAATAACCATGACTCTATAATTTCCATTTAAACTTGGAAAACTAGTGATAAAATCTATACTCACACTCACCCAAGGTCTCACATGAACATGCAATATTTGGAGAAGGCCTCTTGGTAATTGATGCTTAATATTATCTTATTGATAGATCAAATAAAAGTGAACAAACTCACCCAAATACTTCAACATATTTTGCTATTAGAAGACCCTTTAAAATAGATCCAAAGGTTGTTTCTACCCAAGGTGACCTACCCACAAAGAATCATGACATTATTTTATCAATTCTCTATGAAGCTCACCCACTTGGGAACATAGACATGACTCTCAACAAAACCATAACATCTCATCTAAAATGTTGAATTATTTTCTTACCTAAAAAACTCTTTCTATGGTCTTAACCGATGTAATATCTTAAGGGTCCTAGACCAAGCCCTCCTGAATATTCTCCATCAACTCTCTTATCAATTCTACCTTACTCTCCCCATGAGTAAACATTGGACTAATTTATGTTGTTTTAATAAGCATAAATTACTACTTCTTATTGATTACATTTAAAATGACATTTTACATTCACATAGTATGTTGATCTATATTAGAGGAATGGATACTAAGAGGGGGGTTAATCAATTGCTCAACAATGTCTATTCAATTCCATTCAACATTCTATGAGACATTCATCCATATGAAAGATTAATGCATAAATAATCAATCATTCAATAAAATCATAAGAGAACAAAAAAAGTTATGTGGGAAACCCTCTTGGGGGATAAAAAACAATGAACCATGCATATGGACTATTATCCTATAATTTTAAGATTCCAAGTTTAGTGAAGTACTAACTTCGTAAGGAGCTTCAACCCCTACCTAGTTGAGTACCCACCCAACTAGTATTTTGTAAGCTCAATATTAGAAGGAGGATCTTACCCCCTTAGATAACTTAGCACCAAAAAAGTCACCTCTAATATATTTTCACCTTAGAATATATGTTACTATATAAGTTTTTATGATAACCTTTTATTTCACTCTTTACCCTTTAAACTTACTCAACCAATGTAGACATTTAAACTTACTCAACCAATGTAGACATCAAAAATACACATACCATAATTATGAATGTCATAATTCCCTTAAAATAACCTAGGACCTCCTTGGGACCGATATCACCTTTTGACCCCTACTCAACCTAGCCCATATTCAGTTTAACTCAACTTGCTCAACCTAGTCTTTTACCTCTTTTTACCCTTGACCCTTGACCATTGATGGTTAGGTTGACTGTCGATGGTCACCCTGACCATTGATAGTCAAGGTTCACTACCTAAACCAAAATCATGAAAACCACCCACTTTGATTTTCTAATTATATCCCATCTAATTCTAGTTGTGAGTCATTACATGGATGAGTTAATTTTTGAAAGCCTAGTTCACGTGTTGTTACAACTCTCTCACCTTGCTTATAAGAGAGAAGAACAAAGAGGTGAAAATCCATCTTTAAACATATAAAAAAATCTATGAATATACAATTTTTATCGAGATATTTGTGTATCCAAGAGTTTATTTCTGGTAAGTCAATCTCTAGCAATAATCAAACAATCATATCAAAGAGTCAATTTATCATCGCCTTTCCACCAAGCCTTTAGGTACCATTACTCTACCAAAATCAAGATAGATTCCACCAATATATCAACCACCTAAATCATCCACTCAATCAACTTCTAGTAAGATAAGTACTTGATTCTTAATATTCATTTACTTTATTTCCATTTCATAACCAACCTAGGCCTTACCCACATTTCAGAATCCATCTTTTAGATCTTGTTAATTAGTAATTTATCAACCCAAATCCAAACATAGTAACTATCAATGGTTGTCTCAACCACCTAAAATCTATCCAAACATTGATGGTCATCTTGAATACTGATGGTCACCTTAACCACCGATGGTCATCCCAACCACTGATGGTCACTATGGCACCAAAAACCAACAAGCTAATTTCACTTATCTGTACCTAATAAAACCTGATTTTTTGTGTTCCTACCTATTCAAGCACTCCTTTCTAATTTTTTTTAGCATACCTCAACCCTCTATCACTAGCATTAATTATTTTATTGCTAATTTAATCATTTTTATCATATTTCTTAGCAAGCTTCCCTTTGTATTCAATATTCAGTACCTTTTAATTCATTGATGCAAGTACCTTTCTTTTATTTTTATAAGCTTAAGTATTTAAAATGTGTGGATTGATAGCCCCTAAAGAATCTCTCACTTCCAAGATCTAGCTATCACTAGGCAATCCACCCAAATATTTATCTAAAAAACAAGTTCACTTTAGTGCTTTCTTATCTACAGGTTATCCTCCCAAGCCAAATAGGAGCTCTTCGTAATCTTCTAATTCAATGCATGCACTATCAATAAATTTTTATAACCACACTCATACTTAGTTTTTTCTTTTCCTCTTTCCAATAATAAACAAGAAATTCATTGAAACATTGTGGCATGCTTGGTGGGACCCTTGTGTCTCAACTTGGGTTCTTTTTTTCTTGCATTCTCTCCCTATTGTTTAGTCATTAATGAAATCAAAAGTTTCTTTTGGGCTTAAAATTAAGTTCATACTACAGACACCTAAATCTAGCCATTGATAACCTCCAATTAGGCTTTCGGCCAAATTCCATCCAAAATGCACAATTTGGCCTAAAAATAGTAAAGCATGCTAAATGATGTGAAACTAGCATATTCAAGTGTTGATTTTGGCTAGGATATCCCTAAATCAGGCAATGAAATTTATGGGCTAGAAAACTTTGATTAGATCATTTCCAATGAAAATTCTAATTTTACACCTAGGTGCTCTAGATTGCTCTTTCCTATAAAATCTCTTGCATAAGATGCATGACTTTGTTATTTACTATTGATAACATCCAAAATGGGATAATGGATCCAATGCATCTGAAATCACCTTCTAATTTTAATCCAGTCAAATTTTGGACCAATAACAAGGCATTTTTATCAATTTGAGTAATTTGTGCGCAAAGTGCTTAAACATGATCAAGAGCTAATTAACCCAAATTAGAGCCTAATAAAGAAATCCACAGAAACTTGTTGAATAATTTGTTTTGGAAATGAATATTTAATATCTACATCATCAGGTGACCTCAGTTCTTGAGAAGAAATCCTTAGGCCATAAAGGCCACAAATATCAGGATTCATGCCCTCCATGCCTTATCAATGCCTTCCATGATGCCTTCTATGCCTCCTAATTTCACCTTTTTCTAATGTCATGATGAGGATAATTATAAAATTAATTCTAAAAATTGAATTAATCCTTAACCACACATCTCAATCTTGACATGGATGGTTCAAGTTGATTCTAGACATTCTAAAAAAATTATAAATAAAGAGGCCATGAACATCATTTAAGTTATTTGGGTATAAATTTATTATTCTCAAATATCTTAAAAAGACATGATTATGCAAAGTTATAATGCAAGATTGGTTTCAAAAGGTTCATGAAATTAGTGTTACCATGCCAAATTGATTCCAAGCCAAGCCAAGCCTCAAGCCAAAGGTGCCAAGGAGAGATGGAGGTAGCCAAGCTTCCATTGCCAAAAACTTCATGAGCACAAAGATGAACAAGCCACTACTATAAACACATTTGGAGCATCCAAGGAAGGTGAATGACTTTTTGTGTTTTATTCCTTACTTTTTAGTTGTGTTTGCCATTTTTTTTGTTAACTAAGCTCTCCCTAGTGTTTATTCATAGAGATGTTATGATATTAGTATGTTTCTTTCATTTTGTTTTCATTTTGGAACTAACACCATACTAACTATCCTATCTTGAGTCAAATTCCTAGATCCCATATGGCATGCCTAGTGGGACTAGATGCATCTCACACTAGAAGAAGATCATTTTTCAACTTTAAAATATTCATTTGGACCCTTAAAACTCTTACAAATTGATTTTCTAACTTTATTTTATCATTTTTGTTTGCCATAGTTTTACACATTAACTAACATTGACAAGTAAGACTAACATTAGTTGCATATCCTAACTGATGTTGGTTAGAAAAACTAGCATCAATTGTATACCTACCATTGGCCACATTGGTATAACCAATACTGGTTGGATAATCGATATTGGTTAGAAAATGTAACCGTCATTGGTTATATAAATTGACGTCAGTCACTATGTTTTTCTTAAAACATAGACCTAAGATCTCTTTTTCTAAAGCTAATTATTTCAAACCCAAAAGAGCTTCAAGGCTAAATGAATGCTAAAATTTTTGCTATAAAACCAAGCTTGACATTTGCTAAAAACATGTTTTAGATGACCTTTTGTATGCTTAAAAATAAATTAGGAACCTTTCTTTGGTGTTTAACAAAAAAACTTAGATCTTTATGGTGAATTTTTTCAAAGTTACAACTAAGACCAAGGGTTAAATGAACCACACCTCACTTTCCCTTTAGGCTTAAAAATGAACTCACATTTTCAAAGCTTTTTGTATTTACTTAGTTGTTTAGATTAAATTTTGTTTAGGAAAAAAGAGGGATGTTGTGTGTATGCTCTCCCATTTGTCCCCTTTAGGGAACCCTTGGAATCAAAAGCATCATTATTATTTCAAGCAGCCTATTCCAAGGCATAGAATAAAGTCATCTAATGCACTCCCCAAAAACTTGTCAAAGTTTGGTTGACCTTGAAAATGACCCTAAAGTCTTTCTACTTTTATGTTTTCTTTATTTTTATGCAAAATTGCCTTATGAGGGGGACTTCATCACCTCCCAAAAGTTCTTTAGGGAAGTTTTAAACTAGGGTTTCACCTCCCAACATTGACTACATTTGGTTCCTAATTGGAGTTACAAATGGGATGTAGTGGCACTTTGGACATCGTACCACACTGAGTGAATAATAAGATGTAGTGGTTGAAAACAAGACTAGACATTTTTACAACAAGCCAAGTGATACAGACCCAAAATTAATGATTTTCTTTTGCATTTTTTGGTGTTAAATTCATTATGTAATTGATTCCCCTAGATCATTCAAAAACTTGTTAGATCTAAGACAAATCCCTACTTTCTATAGAAATATTATTGGTATAAGGTGCACCTCAAGGTACATGTCATATTAATATCATTTGAGAGAAGGGGGGGTGTAAAAAACCTACTATATAATGTGCATTTACTTTTTGATGAACACTTAAAATCCTCTCAAATGACATATATTCATGGATTTCAATAATACCAAGCAACCTTGTTAGTTTAGGATCTAAAGGTGATTAATTAGTTAGTGTTATCCTAAATTAAAGTCTTGTTTGAAGTCAAAACATGGTGTAAACAAATAATCCAAACCAAATACATGGTCCTAATTTTCCTTTGAACAAAGAGGAATTATGCTACCTGTGTGAGATCATCAATTTTCCTTGTTCAAAGTTCATCAAAATATTGAGAGTAATATCATCCACTTTGGTATAGTTATGATGCCCAATTGCATCTAGACCTTTACCAAAGTTGTTTAAGTCCTTCACTTATAATCTAAATTAAAAATGTCACCTTTATAAGTTCATAGGGTTGATGTGTTAAGTTGGTTTACCATTTGCACTAAACTTGAGGGAACTTGGGTTCAATTTACAATTTGGGTTTAAGGCCATTTTAGACTCAAGATCATTATCACCATTTGATAGACTTAAGCCATTTTATGCTAAACACTTGCACTTTAAGTATATGCACCACAACATTTTAAGTCAAGAAAAGTAGTGTTATGTTTTCAAAATTATGGTAAAATGTCTTTTCCTTAAGGAGTTTTTAAAATAAACTTTTTTATCACACCCTTTGGGTAGTATAACTTCATTATACTTCCTAAAACAATTCAAATATTATTTCCTAAACCCTCTTACATATAGTACCAAATTTTTTCCTACATTTTTAGACCAATCTAAGTGTATTTTTTTGATCCTTTGTCTAAATCACAGTTATACCACTCACTTTTGTCTAGCTTATTTTTCAAAAGAACCAAGTTTTATACCATTTTTTTTGAGAAAATAAATTATCTCTAAAAAGTACCTTTTGTTTCATAACTTATACCTAGTTGATCAAGTTCATGACCAAGAATCAAATGCCTAGTTTTTTTTAGAAGTGTTTCAAATATGTTAGATTAAAACTTTCATCTATTTAAAGTCTAGATTTTTATGTCATTTGGCCAAGAGTCCTAACACATTCCTTTTTTGAGCCTAGATTTTGACACCATGTTTGGCCAAAAGACCTAGCAACTTTTAAATTCCTAGATTAGACTGATTTGAAGAAATTCAACCTTAGAGTTTGGATTTTTGATTGTGAAATGTTAGATACTTCATGCTAGCTTGTTTTCCTCACAAATTTTTTTATAAACCTTTTGATCCTTTTAAAAAATCTAGACCAAGTTGGAACATCATCTATTTTAGATTCTATCCTTTTTTAGAGTTTGAAGAACACTTTAACCTTTTATCACAAAGCATTGACTATGGATCCCAACATGTATTCCTACACTCATAATGGACTCATGTACAATCCAAGGATTAGTAATGTAGTTACATAGGAAAAAATAGTGCAAGACCCCTATACAGATAATATTTCTTATGAGATGGATTCTTATCCCTCTTATAATACTCAATCAAGGGCACAAATCAAAGATCCATTAGCTAACTATCTAGTTAACACACCACCTTATTCAGAACAAGACCAAGAACAAACCACATAATACCTAACTACAATACCCATAGTGGGATGAGCTAGTTCTTCAATAGTCATATTCTATTAATATGGCTTCCACGTATGATCCATTTTTGTTTGAGCAATATTTGTTAGAGAAAAAAGATGAGATTTTGGTTAGAGCCATAGAGGTAGGGACCAAGTTTCCAACAAACTTCCCCCATGATAATTTACCAATTCTAGTAAGAGTACCCCACAATATCATTTATGATTAATAGGCTTCTTCTATCAATCTTATGGCTCTAGTCCAAACAACATATCAAGATCTTAATATATATAATCGAGGTAAAAACATGATGTAATATCACTTTAACCAAATGCAAATAGCATATCAAATCTACCTAAATCTAGCACATGATTTCAATCAAATGAACATGGTGAGTAAGCCTCTTATTGACCTAGTTCCTTCAAAAAGAGTGTTGATAGAGTTAACTAGATAAGATAATCTGAGTTCTGACCCATTCTTACAAACTAATTCAATAGAAAACTTGATGAATATGCCCATTAATAAAGAAGTTTATTTGGCCTCTATACAAAATAGTGAGCCAAATGTAGCGGATAATGTGAAAACAACATCCAATCCTAATCAAAGTGGTACTAATGCATAAATAACTAGCCAACAACATGCACCTATAGTCAATCCCATGAGTAGATCATCATACTAGGGAATAGGATTTTCTTAACCCCAACCTCAACCAGCTACTTCCTCAAGTGTACAACCTATGGGATTAGGTAATCAAACAATGGATAATGTCACACCTCAATGATAGAATGTGATGAACCTTACTCCTCCTCAACAAGTAACAAGTAATATTCCACAATAATAGACACAATTTATTATATCAATGCAACAAAGCATAAATACATTGCCACCTCAATCAGGGGTAATAAATGTTCCACCTCACCAAGTAATAATAAACATACCTCTTTAGTTGTAGACTAATATGCCAATTCAAAACCAAGCAATGACTACTCAATAATATGTAAATAATAGTCGATGATAAATGCAAAATATACAACCTACTTTCACTTCCTCATAGGTAATCATGCAACAAGGAGGTCCCCATGTTTCTCAAGTACCTACTAGATAACCATTGGTTCAAAATGTATCACAAATTTAAAGATAGTGTCTTGGACCATAAGTTACTACTCAACAACAAGGTTTGATTTGTTGGAAGCATGTCCCTTTTCAACCACAACAGGCACAATATAGCTATATCCCTTCATACCAACCATAAAATCTTCAAATTAAAACCTTTATCACCAACCCAAACTAGAATATTACACAACCAAATGTGCAATTTCAAGTACATCATATTCCATGTATGCATATTCTTGGTCTATTCCCAAACCAAACCAATATACCCCAATAGATATCTCCATCATACCCTATTCAAAGTGTCCCACTTGTGACCTCCCAACCATTTATCCAAACCAATATTCTCCCTCAGACCAATGTTCCTTCTAATTTCCTATCCCAAGAATTACAATAGATGAAGGATGAAATTGATACCATTCAAAATGGTAAATAGATTAAAAAGTTTAAATTAGATGACATGTGTTCCTACCCATTCAACATGGAGTATTTGAAGATACCATTTCCTCTAGGATACAAACCACCAAAATTTGACAAATATAAAGGCAAAGGTGACCCTAAAGTTCATTTGACTAAATTCTTTGTCATATGTCAACTAGTGGCATATACGGATATATACCTTTTTTTTATTGTTCTCAAGGAGCTTTTCTAGAAAATCCTTGGAATGGTTTATAAAGTTTCCCAAAAATTTAGTAATATATTTTGATTATCTTTTTGATAAGTTTGTGCAACACTTTTCCTATAATCTCGAGCATAATATTTCATTAGTGGACTTAACTCAAGCAAAGAAAAAAGTTGGTGAGAGTTTTGTAAGTTATCTATAGAGATGGAGATCCCTTACAAGTTGTTTCACCCATAATTTACTAGATAAACAATTAGATGTTGTGTTTACCAAAAATTTACATAGTGAGATAGCTTATCATTTAGAACTACAATGTGCACATAATTTCAAGGAAATCATTGACAAAGGCTTGTTGATTGAGTGAGTGCTCATTAATAAAGGAGTTATCAATATTAATTCAACTAATTAAAATTAAGGTACTAATTAGGGAAATGACCGACATCCCATTTAATTTCTAACATCACAACTGACATAGGCCAATAACCAAGAAAAATCAAAGCAATTCAACCATAATAGGAATGTTGTGGGAAATGGAGTAGCTGAATCTCATCATGTCTAAATGGTGAAAACATCATCTATAATGCATTTTTAGCTTACTCCTACCTAGAAACCTCTCCAACCAATGCTACAATAACAAGAACCAAGACCTGCACAACAAATACAGTAGTCATTACCATTGTAAACCCCTCCTCTTAGAAAAACCATGCCTGCACATCATGTCTTTAGTGACCTAGGAGAACCTATTGAGTCTATATTTTTCAAGCTTGATTCCACTAATTTGATTAATTGGCCTATACTAAATCATTATCCATAAGGCATTCCTTATCTTGATTGGTATCATGAAAATGAATTCTATGACTATCATCAGGTCAATGGGCATAATCTATGAAGATGTATCCAAATCAAACATTTAATTGAAAATATGTTACAAAATGGGGAGATAACATTGGATAATGGTGCTTCAAATTCCAATCAATCTCTTAGGAATTATCAAAACCCATTTCCCTGATGTAACAATCATCAGTAGAAAAATAATAAGCAATAACAACAACAATGGTCAGTGTAGTAGTAAAATCAGCAGTATCAAAATCAAAGGCCAAACTAGTAAAATCAACAAAGTTATTAGCAGAACCCATAAAAATAGAAAAATGGACAAAACCAAGGTTATAATAGTAAAAACCAACAAACCTACCATGCATTTAATCCCATTTGTGCAATCACAACTCAAAGGTTGAAGATTACTATCCTAGGCCCACAACCATCCACCACTTTACCTATTATCTAACTAACCATTTAGCCTTGGAATAAACCATTCACTCCTGACTAAGATAAGAAGTTTGATATTATGGAACAATTATAGAAGACACTAGCACAAATTTATATTTTAGATTTGTTGAAAACATTAATAATCCACAAGAACATCTTGAATGAGTTTTTGACCCAATCCACTATTGCTAGTGACATATCCCCTGATAAATTTCAAGCTTTGTTTAGACACCTTGCTCCAGCTGAAAAAGTCACATTTAACCAAAATGATTTGTCTTCCCTTTTCCCATTCCATAATAATCCATTATACATAGAAGTTTATATAAGATGGCATAAATTGAAACATGTACTTATAAACAATGGATCCAAACTCAACATATTATCTCTAAAGCTCATCAATATTCTTGGGTACATAATGGAAAATCTCTATCCAAAAATAATAACTATTAAAGCCTATGATAATTAGGAAAGAGAATAATAAGGCACCATTAGTTTGCTAGTTATCATTGGGCCTTTAACTAGTGATACACTTTGCCATGTGATTGATCTTGAGTTATCATACAATATGCTTCTAGGCAGGCCTTGGTTACATGATATTCATGTAGTCCCATCAATATTGCACCAATGTATCATGTTTTCCCACTCAGGGATCTAAGTGAATATTCTAGGAGATTTACACCCATATGAACATTGTAAGCATATTGAGGCTGAATTTTAAAGATATAATTATCAGTATGACATGAATCCAATTTCCAAGTAGGATAAAGGAAAGGATATACTCATTGATCCTTCATTAGATAATTACATAGATCCTTCATCAGATAATTACATAGATCCTAATACCTTGAGTTCCCTTTCCCACATGCCACCTCTCGAAGCTTCTAATCATTTCACCATTTCAGATAATGGACTAAGACAGTATGTGACCCATGATACATTTTAGATTGCCAATCTTCCTTAGAATCCAAAAACTTTTGGGTGACCTAAAGTCACCCCACATATGCATTGGCAATAAAAGAATAAAGATAAAGACATGTCACATTTGTACCATCATCTAGCCTAGAACCTAACCTTCTTAAAGGGGATGAATCATGGTTATACAATGAAAACCAAGCTAATTTTTATAATAATTCAAATTATCCTATTCCCAATAGGATCATGGAGCATCACAATTAAGAAGGAAGAGACCTTATACTGAATCAACAAGGAACAATCGAGCCAATTTCCATGAATTAGTATGAAATACCTTGTATACTTAGATTTAAACTGTCTGGGGGTGACCCCACATATCTTATTCAAACTCCATCACCAAAAACTAGTAATTATGATAATGATAGTAAAGTATAGTCTGATCATAGCCTCACATTTCATAACCTAGCTGAAACAAACTTGTTTGATAAAAATGCCATTTTTACCCTTACCCTAGCCATTCATCACAACCTATTACCATTGTATTATCCCCCATTAATAGATTATCACTAATAAGAATCTAGTCTATGGATTGATGAGTTCCAAAATTATGAGGCATTTTATGACTTTTTAAGCCTTAGAGACAATGTTTCATTGGGAGATCACAAATCAAGATTCTCAATCATATTAGATCCTATAGCCTATTTTGGAGAGTGAGTGAACACCCTTAGCCAAAAACAAATAAGTAAAACATTAAGGTCCCAAAGTGAAAACATTTTTGAGACACTTTTTAACTAGGGAAAAAGTAAAGATAAAGGCTAGTCTAGTGGTGAAAACCTATTTTAAGTGACATTATATGGGGGTGTTAATTATTCTTAAAAATTAGACTAGGAGACCACTAATGATGAACTTGCCTATGGAGCTAAGTTTAGCTTTGAGAAACAACAAATATTTGATCAAAATCTTCAATAATTTATAACTATTTTTTTCATGTGCCTAGATTTCCAATTAGGGGACTTAGATTCATAATGCCTAAGAGAAGTTAAAGAGCAAGTCCTAATAAAGGACCCTGACATAATTAAATAGTTAAAATCATTGCCTACTATCCTAGAAGATGGTTTGACCCTTCTAGTTGAAGATACAATAGAGATAAATATTAGGACTCCATCAAACTTGAAATGGATAAAATTAGGAGCATCCCTCACTAGGGAGAAATGTGACATCTTTACATCTCTTTTGAGAGAATTTGTAGATATATTTACATGGGCCTATTCTAACATACTAGGTTTAGACCACACCTTGGTTCTACACCACCTTGTGGTTAATCATGATGCTAAACTAGTAAAACAAAAGTGATGTAAGATGCATCCTTATATTGTTGTATTGGTAAAGAAAGAGTTGGAAAAACTCCTAGAAATAGGATGTATTTGATCTAATGACTACTTAGAATGGATCTCTAATGTGGTACCTATTAGTAAAAATCTTGAAGGGATCAGATTTATAGTAATTTTTGAGACATTAACAAAACTTGTCCTAAAGATGATTTTCCCTTACCTAATATCAACATGATCATCAACTCCATGGTAGGTTATGAAATGCTTTCACTCATAGATGGCTTTTCAAGATACAACTAAATCAGAATAGGACTAGAAGACCAACATAAAATAGCATTTACCACTCCATGGGGAACATTTTATTATTAGGTAATGCCATTTGGCCTTAAGAATGTTGGAGCTACATATCAAAGTTTCATGATTATGATATTCCATGAAATGATGCATGATATTATTGAAGACTATGTCGATGACATATTAGGAAAATCCAAAACTAGGGCTGACCATCCAATAGTGCTACATAAGATATTTAAAAGATTATGGGAGTATAAAGTCAGACTCAATCCAAAGAAATGTGTGTTTATTTTAACTTCAGGTAAACTACTTGGCTTCATCATGTCTCAAAGAGGAGTTGAAGTAAATTTGACTACAGTCCATGCTATAACCAATATCCTACCATCAACCAATTTAAAGCAACTCTATAGTTTACAGGGTAAGATCCAATCAATTTGATGCTTCATCTCTCAGTTAGAAGACAAGTGCCATCCATTTACACACCTTTTGAAGAAGGTATTTGCATTTCATTAGGATGATCACTACCAAACATCTTTTAACAAACTCAAAGACTATCCTTTTAATCCACCTATTCTATTACCTCCTATTCCAAGAAAGCCATTCTTTTTATACCTATTAGCTACCGACCATGCTCTGGGGGCACTCTTGGCTTAACATGATGACAACGAAAAAGAGCATGTTGTAAACTACCTAAGCCATACCTTGGATATATATGAACATAGCTATGCACCTATTGAAAAAGCTTATCTAACCATGGTCTTTGTAGCTCAAAAACTATGCCATTACATGTTGAATAATAAGACCATGGTCATTTTAAAAGCAGATCCACTCAAGTATCTACTATCTAAAATATATTTTCAAGATAGAATGCTAAATGGATCGTGATTCTTAGTGATTTTGACATAGAGTATGTCAATTAGAAGGAAATCAAGGGATAAGTTCTTATAGATCAACTTGTTGAAGCACCTATCATAGACACACAACCGCTCACATTTCAATTTATAGATGAATCCATAATGACTATCATTAACACACCCCTTGAGGAGCAGCCTTTGAAGCTATATTTTGATGGTTCATTTATTGCACATGGATCAGGGGTAGGCCTATTATCTATTACACCATAAGGGGATATAATCATTAAATCATTCAGAATCAACTTTCCTTGTATAAAAAACATGGCTGAGTATGAATCACTTAATGTAAGACTTTGACAAGCAGTGCATTGGAATATATCTCATCTCCAAGTTTATGGTGATTCTTAATTAATCATCAATTAGGTCACAAATCATTTTAAGACTAAAGATGACAAGTTGGTTCCATATAAAGTCATGATCGATACTCTTAAGCAATAAATTGCCAATATTTATTTCGAGCACATACCAAGGGCTAGTAATAAAACTATAGATGCCATGGCTACTATTGGCTCTCTGATTCAACAAATAGATAAAGCTAGAGAGTATCATTTCCTCATCAATAATTTATCATCACCATCTCATGAACCTTTAACTATTGCCATGATTTGTGATATAATTGGTCCTAATTCTATTTGGTACTTGAACTTTTAAAACTACCTTCATGACCAAGTTATGCCACATAACCTATCTCAAAAAATATCAAAGCCTTCATTCATCATTCCACTCATTATACTCTACTTGGATCCACCCTTTACCATCATAGTTTTTATGGAACTCTTCTTCATTATTTAACTTCAATAGATTCTACACTAGAATTAAGAGAAGTTCATGAAAGAGTATGTGGCACTCATTCTAGTGGGGCAGTCCTATCCAAAAATATCTTGCATAATGGTTATTATTGGCCCAAAATGGACATAGATGCTACTACATATGTAAAAATGTGTGACGAATGTCAATGGCATGCTAATCTAATGCATGCCCCAGCAAAAAATCTAAAACTAACATTGACACCATGGCCATTTTCTACATGGGAACTTGACCTCATTGGGAAGATTAACCCCACTTCATTTGATGGCCATAAATATATCCTTACGACTACCGAGTATTTCACTAAGTGGGTTAAAGCTATACCCCTCACTTACATGATTGGAAAGAAAAATTCCAAATTCATTTTCAACCATCTCATTTGCCGTTATGGTATCCCCTCTGACATTATATCTGATAATGGAGGATCATTCAAGAATAAGGATGTAGACTAACTATGTATTGAATATAACATCACACAATATTCTTATATAATAGATTACCCTAAAGGTAATGGCCAAGCTGAGGCATCCAAAAAAACCATTATCAATATTCTCAATAATATTTTCAATGATGTTGATCATGATTGGCACTTTCAGATATTCCCTACCCTTTGGGAATACCATACCAATCATCATACTCCCATAAGAGCCACTCCATACTCATTTTTTTATGGTAGTAAATCCATCCTTCCCATTGAGGTTAAATTTCCTTCACTATGCATCTCTTTTAAGCATGTCTTAGATGATCATGACTATCAAGTAGCTAGCCTGCAAGAGCTAGACCTACTTGATGAAAAATAGATAGCTATGTTCAACAATATTCAAGCGTATTTGAACTAACTCAAAGGCCACTATAATTGATGTGTTAATTATAAAACATTTTAAATTGGTGATCTTGTTCTTAAATAAAGCCAAAAGAATACCATGACTGAGAAGAAGCATAAAGGGAAATTAAAAAAAAAATAGATAGGGACTTTCATCATTATTGCAGATTATGGATCAAGAGCATATAGGCTTGCCACACCAGATGGAGATGAACTTTTTGAGCTAATGAATATTATTCATCTCAAGTGGTACTATGCTTAAGTTCTAAGGTGTATTGTCTATAAGGACCATTTTAGTTATGCCATTTTATCACTATTCTTCTTTATACAAATACCATCCTTATCCATCTTATTCACTATATCCACTTTTCATTTCTGACCTATTAGCCTAGTGTGTTCTAAATCTTAACCCATTTGACCTTAGTCTTTTCCATTCATTACATAGTTTTAGCATTGAGGTATCTAATTAGTTTCATTAGTTGGTTCAATTACTTTAGACAGACATTGTATTTTAGGATAATGTGATAGAATATTTGGTAGTTGCATCCTTTGTTTGTTATGCCTTTCTTGACATCAGTATTGCTACTAATTATAACCACCTTTGGGAAAATTATTACCATTGATCTATGCCATTGTGTCTTATTTATAACTACTATGGGTAAAATATGGGAAACATTAAGCCTTGACACACCAAATTTCCACTTTTTATGTCGTACTATGCCTTTTTACCAACTATGCCTATTTTGTTTAAATTGACCACTACACTAGTCAAATTCCTCTACTATAAGGGCAGAACTATAATGACTTGAGGTCCCACTCTAGGAGTATGTAGGTAGTGCTCAATACTTGTTGAGGTTAGCTCAGTTACCATAAGCCATGCTCTCATTATTGTGAGAGTAACCTAAGCCATTTTCTCACCTTTTTATGAGAAACTTAAGCCACGCTTTCACCATTTTATGAACAACCTAAGCCATGATATCATCTTTTTGTGAAAAATCAAAACCATGCTCTCACCATTTTATGAGCAACCTAAGCCATGCTCTCATCATTTTGTTAGCAATCTAAGCCGTGCTCTCACTATTTTGTGAGCAACCTAAGCCATGATCTCACCATTTTGTGGGTAACCTAAGCAATGCTCTCACCGTTTTATGAGATTAAACCATTTAAGTGTCTTGTCATTCCTGACCGAGTTGAGATACTTCAAAAAATTCTAAAAAAAATGAAAAAATGTTAGAAAAGAACAAAAACATTGACCACTTATTTGCCTTAAGGATTCTAGGAACCCTTACTAAGTTACAAGCAAATCTCTTGTCACTTAGTTTCCCCATCCTTTTTGGCCTTTTCTCTCACACACTTGCTACTTTTCAAGACCATTCCTTTTTTTATCACATCCATTCTATTTCTTTTCCTCAATTGTCACATTCTTCTCATTTTCTAGGAGAACTACATTTGGCCTAAAGTTTTTTATTGGATATTACATCCATAGAACTATATAGGTAGCATCCACTTACCTAGTGGATATGGAGATAGCTTGGTCACCCACTTCCTTTTCTTCTATTCCCCTAATTTATTCATTTTTTAAGTTATCACCTAGTTTTTAGGGATAATGTTCATATAGTTTCTATTTCATTATTTGTTTATTTATTTTTTATTATTTTGTATGCTTTTTTTTAATTTCAGTACTATTGCCTTGATTTAATTTATGTGTGTTCATTGGGTGATTCTTTTCCCACACTTATACTTGAATCCATCTATATTCATATGTTTACATTGTCATCATGGTTTCTATCATTGGTGAATTATTTTCTATTTAGTATTGGATTACAAGAGTCAGTCCTTATGTATATTTTGACCAAGTCCTCATGATGTTATACCATGATGCCTACTGACACATGTATAACAAACCTCAGCTTTAAGAAGTCTATTCAGCAATGGTAACATCTCTTCAACACTGACATCTTGATTCCATCCTAATCATACCCCAAATAGAGTAATTAAACATGAAAGAATTTTAATCTTTTTTAGTTCAGATAAGCATCTCCCTACTAGTAGGTTGTTCCAATTCATCATTAATGTTTGTGTTAAGTTATCATCATCCTTGACCAAGTTTATCATGTTTTCCATAATCAGGGTCCAATGATTATAACCACCTATGGGAAAATTATTACACACCATCCCACCTGTATTTCTCAAAGATTATAACCACCTTTAGGCAAATCATTTTGATGTCACCACTTTAATTTTTATACCTATATAGGGGCATGTTGTTATCTTATTTGTCTATCCTAACTGGGGTAGTTCCATCTTCTTAATGATTATAACCACCTTTGGGCAAATCATTGTGTTATCATACCACATTGCCACTATCAGGGTATAATGCTTATAACCACCTCTGGGCAAACCATTATACACCATCTCATGTGCATTCTGAATGATTCTAACTACATTTTCAATATCATTATGTTTTCACAACATCATCTTTCCTTTATTTGGTCCCCTCATTTCATTTCTTTCTTTTTGAGGGACCATTTGCCGACTTACTTGTGCCAACCATTCCCTCAAGGGGGCATCATATAGTTAGTTTATCATCATTATAATTATAGGCATATAGGACTTTTTCATTCATTTAGAAGACATTACTGTGATTATAGCTTGCATAGCCTTCCTAAATAGCAGCAAATTGTAAACACCTAAATCTAGCCACTGATAACCTCTAATTAGGATTTTGGCCAATTTTCACCCAAAATGCACAATTTAGCCTAAAAACACTAAATCATGCTAATTGATGTGAAACTAACATATTTAAGTGCTAATTTGACCAAGGTATCCCTAAATGGGGTAATGTAATTTATGGGCTAGCTAACTTTGATCAAATCATTTCAAGTCAAAATGCTAATTTTACACCTAGGTGCTTTAGATTGCTCTTTCCTATCAAATATCTTGCACAAGAGGTATGCCTTTGTTATTTACTATTGATAACATCCTAAATGGGATAATGGATCTAAAACATCTGACATCACCTTCCAATTCCAATCCAGTCAAATTTTGGACCAATAACAAGGCATTTTGATCAATTTGAGTAATTTGTACACAAAGTGCTTAAACATTCTTGAAAGATAATTAACCCAAATTAGTGCATATCAAGAAATCCATGGAAATTTTATTAAATAATTTGTTTTGTAAATGAATATTCAATATCTGCATCATTGGGTGACCTCATTCTTGAGAAGACATCCCTAGGCCATAAATGCCATAAATATTAGAATTTATTCCCTCCATGCCTCATCAATGCCTTCCATGATGCCTTTCATTCCTCTTAATTGCCTCTTTTTCCATTGTCATGTTAAGGATAATTATAAACTTAACTCTAAAAATTGAATTAATCCTCAACCACACATCTTAATCCTAAGATGGATGGTTCAGGTTGATTTTAGATAGTCTCAAAAATCTATAAATAGAGAGGCCATGAACATCATTTCTAAGCTATTTTGGTGCAAAGCTATTATGCTCAAATATCTTCAAAATACATGATTATTAAAAGTTATAATGTAGGATTGGTTCTAAAATCTTCATGAAATTAGTGTTACCATGCCAAATTGATTCTAAGCCAAGCCAAGCCTCAAGCCAAAGGTGCTAAGGAGAGATGGAGGTAGCAAAGCTTCCATTGCCAAGAACTTCATGAGCATAAAGCTGAGCAAGCCACCACTACAAAGGCATTCAGAGCATCCAAGTAATGTGAAGGAATTCTTCGGTTTTATTCCTTAATTTTTAGTTGTGTTTGTCATTTGTTTTTGTTAACTAAGCTTTCCCTAGTGTCTAGGCCTAGAGATGTTATGCTATTAGTGTGTTTCTTTTATTTTGTTTTCATTTTGGAACTAACACCATTCTAACCATCCTCTCTTGAGTCAAATTCCTAGATCACACATAAATTGATTACTTGAAATTTTAGTTCACATCACTTAACTTAAAGGTAAAATAATCTATCATAGTTTCACTCTTTATTACACACACTAAACCAAACCACTTTCACCAATTAAACATCAAACAAACATGACACAAGGCCTGACTAGGATTTCATCACCTAGTGATAACCTTATCCTTTCTTAATGATCCTAATTGGAGGTCATTACAAAGTAGAGAACCAACTTTGATCTATAGTTGAGTATAATCTCAAGATATCAATATATTTTGGCTAATCACCTGACACCCTTATCACTACATTATGTGAAGTGAGGGGGTAGGCCCCAATACCAAGCCATGTATTGATTCCAATATAGATTCTCTTTGAGTGCCTAAACACAACCTAAAACCAACCTTAGATTTTCTCTTTAGTACTCACTCTATAAGCCATGTTAAATCACATAACTTCTTAAGGCATAAGCCAAAAGTGAGATGTATTACAACTCTAGGGCTTAACATATCTCTTAAAGTGTGATTTGATTTCTTTAATTTTTTTGGTCTTCTCTTTATTTGAGTAGTATGGTTGTTTGTTCTTTATATCTCCCCTATCTCACATGGTTCTCACTCACTAGCAGTGAAGAGACCTTATAGAGCAAAACCTATCACCAATCTAACCTACCTCTTCATTCATGGACTATACCTCCAAACCAGTAGACTCCCCTAACCCCTTCGGAAGTCCTACCTTCCCTTAGGAGGTTCCTAAGGGATATGTAGATTTTACCTCTTTCCTAAACAATAATCTTAAATCCTTATAACATTATCTTATGACCATGTCTTATCTTATCCTATATTTGGATCCATTTGTAGATCCACCTTATGTTATGCCTCCCCACCTCATGGGGAGTACCTCTATTTCCATGATTATTACACAAATATTAAATACCCAAGCCTCCTCATCAACCAGTAACCCCATCAAGACTACCATTAAAACTAACCAACTCACACCACCACCACCCTTATAACTTTTACTCCTAACAACCGCTCCTCTACAACAAGAGTACCTACCTATAGTGTTTCCAACCTTACTTTAGCTACCTTTAACCCATAAACCACCACTCTACTTCAAAGCCTTGTGGTGTCTATACCCTCTACCTTACCACTAATCAATACAAGGGTCACCACCCTTCCATTGGTAACTAACCTAACTACTGCTCCTATCCAATAAGCATCCCTTAGACCAACCTTTAGTTACATCCCTAATATATAAGGGCATGTATCCACTACCTAACCACCTACCTCCACCTACCCTTATGTGTCTTCTACCCAACCATTAACATCTACTTACCCATATCTGGTAGCCTCCTAACCTTCTACCCACTATCTATATGTCTCTCAACCACCTTAGCAATATGCATCTTATAACCTCTTGGGTAAACAACCCCAAGTAAACCTAATGAGAATGCTTATGGACAAGATGACCATTTTAAAGTTATCCATCTCAGGTACTCACAACATATTATCATATGACCAAATTTTTAATGAGCCTATCTATCCATCCATACCTATTAAGTGATATATTCTCCAATGGGAACTTCCCAAGTTCTTGAAGTTTCAAAGTAAGGAGGATCTCCAATAGCAACTTAGGGAATTTAGGCATGCTTGTTATCTCATCACTTATGATGATGTCATTTTCCTTCATACCTTCCCCATGTCTCTAGCTAGTCCAACCTTAGATTGGTATAATGCCTTACCCAAACATTCCATCTTCTCCTTCACCCAACTAGCTCAAACCTTCTTAGACCACTTTTTGATCAATATCTCCAAGAAAGTGTCTATCACCAAATTTTAATCTATTTGGTATTTTGAGCATGAATCTATTGTCAATTTGTTGGCTCACTAGAGGAGCCTAATCAACCATATATCCTTATCCCTACCTCAAACTAAACTTATAGATCTCTTTTCTTGATTATGTGCAAAACATATCTCATCTATCTTACATATCCAAAGCTTCTAAAACTTTGATAAATATTTTACCATGGCATGTAAGTTATAGAACCAAGCCATTGATAAAGGAAATATTAAGGTAAAAAACAAGAACTCAACCTATAAAACCAATGAGGCCTCTTCCTCCAAGTTAGAAAACCAGCCCAATCCCAACACCAAGAACAAGGGAACCATGAATGGGGTTATCCTAAAATATGCTCCTCTACTTTTTATCAACAAATGAAATTGCTCTAGTTCCTCTAACCAAAACTCAAAGAACCAAAATTGAAACAACCAAAATTAATTCACCCCACTTAGAGAATATTATTCTTCCATCATGGAGAAGTTATTGAAATCTAATATAATTCAACTTCCTCTTATCAATCCACCCCAACAATTTGACTCCTCTCTTCCCACACCTATTTAGTACAATAAGAATGATATGTGTGCCTTTCATAGGGGTAATAGGACATGATTTCAGTAGGTGAAACACTTTCATGAGCCTTATTCAATCCCTCATTAACAAGGGAGAGATTACATTAGACAACCCCAATGCACCATCAAACCAATCCCTTGATATATTCAAGCAACCCTTCCTAAACCATGTTCCTACCTAGAATGAGAGCAATAATGTCGAATGATCTCATGATACCCATATAATTAACATAGTCCTTGATGCACTCATTTCTAAAAACCTTGTTGACCAACCCATTTATTTTTTGCCCTCTCTAATTATTAAGGTAGAAGAATTACCTTCCCTTTCTTCAAATTCCCAAGATGAGGAAACATCATCTTCTCTCCCTCCACTCATTGAGGTAGTGGAGCCACTAGCCACCCTTTTAATTGATATACCAAAACAATGAACCATCATCACCTCACCTACACCTTTAACTACCAATAAAACCACTCCTCCTTTAGAAACCATTCCCAAGGATAAAACACCAATGTCTACTCCTCCCATAGGGAAGATACCCATCCAAGCCTCACATCCTTTGATTGAGGAAGAAGATGAGGTTATTATTGATAATTTTGACCTCACAGGTTAAAATGTCACCCCTATAATTTGAAACTTTGCATACCATGATAGTTTGTCTTGTGATTCATTAATTAGTTCTAAAAATTCCTAAAATAAGTCATAGTTAATAGGTCTTAATTTTTTTAGGTGATTTAAGGGCTTTTCCTTCATTTATATTATGCGTGTCTAGTCATTTTTGGCATTTATAAGCCATTTTTAGTGGTGAAAAGAGTCTAGAGTATATTTATGAGTGTAATACCATGTTTTAAGATCATTACATCCTAAAAAAATGGATAATTAGGTTGATCACTTTTTGGACTAACTACATGACTCATTTCTATGCAAATCTAACCATTTTGTGCCCTTTAGAGAAGGTTTTGATGGTATATGATCATAAATAATGTTTATTCAATATTTATTTACCTCATAATACATGTGAAATACTTAATAAAACATTTTATAGCATTTCATTTAGAGTTCCTAGGTGAAAATAGCCTTTTTAGTGAAAAATTAGCCTTTTTGAAGCATTCATTTTGGTTTTTAGAGGATTTTTGTGATAAATAATTATAAAGGATTAATTAGGTCATTATAGGGTAATATAAATGGCTTTGAGGAAGTTATAGTTGAAAATTTTCAAAATCTAACTTCGCTCCAATTTTGACCTTCCTTGCATGCCTAGAAGGGCAATTTTCAAATGCTTAGTACGATAAGAGGAGAGAGAGTTAGGATCTTAAGCATTGGAAATTTTTAGGGGTATGATAAATATTTAAATTAGTGTAATTTTTTCATGGATTTGTTCCCTCATCTTTATGGACAATCACTAAGAGTGACAGCAAGTCACTATAGCTTATGCATCCAAGAGGGGTCTATTCATGGACTCGTTCTCAATATCAGTAAACAATTAAGAGACATGGTTTTGGTTAATGTTTTTATGTGTCATAATTATCATTTTAATATTTTTATCATTTGATAAATATTCTTAGGAAGGAATTTATAGCATAAAACCTCTTTCCCTTTCAATATTTTTCTAAGTGGTCTCTTGGATAAGTTCTGAAGAAAAATATGGGTTTTTCATTAGTGGTTTTCATCTTAAAAAGTTATAAATAAATGTTATAAGTTATTACATGAATATTTAATTTAGGTAAGATTTCACAAGTCTCCATTATGAGTATATCTCTTTGTGAGGGCTTTAACTGAATGTGTCTCTAAAACATGATATAAATGCATTATTTGAGTTTCACTTGAGACCTAATGTGGTGATAAATATATGTTATAATATGTTTTAAAGTCTCCATTGGGTTTTAATATTATGGGCATATCTTTATAACCAAATATAATTTCACTTATCATGTTTAATGCCTACATACATATAAATACACACCTACAGGTGGCTTGTTAAGGGTCTAAGAGTGTGGTTTAGAGGTGTGTAATGTGTCTTAAATATTCCCATGAGGGTTTTAGAGGTTAACTATGCATTGAGAACCTTGTTAAAACCATTATGTTGGTAATTAATGGTGGAAACTTAATTCAAGAAGATGACTATAAATTCAAGGACAAAATCCCTAAAACATGAAAATAGTGACCCTGTAACTTTTTTGAAATTTCCATAAAAGGATAGAATTTTAAACTTTCAGCATGACTTCACAGGGAGCTCCAACATGGCAGAAGGTCAATACATTAGTTTCAAAGAGTTGAGATAGTTTGGACTAGTTTTCAAATGACATATCAAGAAGAGATGGAGATCAGGGTCATGATACATAGTCACACCTATAGGCCCTATTTTAGGTCCAAATTAACACCTACAAGTTGGCTATGAAATGGTAGTAGATGTGGAATATTATAGTAAATTTTTTGACCTTAAATTCAAAACATAACTAAGGTGTTATTCACACACTAATCAGACCAAGAGTCCTAGTAGGTAGTGAGGATCATGAAAGGATTAGGAATTGACACCTATAGGTGTACTTATTGCATCATAATTAGACTCAATATGTATAAATATCCATTAAGCATGCTACAACCAATGGTGAGGAGTTCCATGTGGTTTAGTATATAAAGAAACCTTAAGGTTAAGATTTTGATGTGAAAGAAGGTGATTAAAAAGAAACTTTCAATTTTAATAAAGGCTTAAAAGGATAATAATGAACACCTAAAACCCTAAAGATAATCTATAGTAATCACTTATAGTTGTGTATAGGGATAGTAACAGTTTGTGACTCTTTGTGGTGTTGAGGTATTAAAACTAACATTCCAAGTTGGTCACGAAGAGACTAACCTTAATGAAGATAGACTGGGCATGTGACTATAAGGTCATGAGGGTTTAAAATATAACACTAACATACCCATTTTTAGTTTGTGCATGGCAATCTACAGTCACCTTAAGGTTCAAGTTGTAGTCTTCAAGCTAAAGTGAACAACTAAGGTATATAGAGTGATAATGGTTCATGTTTTGAAAATTTCCTAATGATTTAGGCTATATAAAGTTTTTGAAGAGCATCATAAGTTTTAACATGCTTCAAAGGGTTTCAATACATTTCTATAGGACTCTACATAGTCAATTATAGTTGATTGTGATGGGCAGAGAGTAAAAGAAGTGGGGTCCTTGATGTTAGCATGGCTTATAGCTAAGGAGGATAGTTTAAAATTTATTTATAATGACATTATAATATTTAACAAGGTATTATTCAATGTTTTATAATTCTTAATCATGAAAATCAATAGCTACAGGTGTCACTCCTCTAGGCAAAACAATATAGTCACAGTTCACTATGATAAAGCATGACAAAAAATGGTGAAGCATCTTAAGTTGGTAATAGAATATGAATAAAAATAATTTCTAAAGATAAAAATAGGTGATGGTGACCTATTAGGATGACCATGGCATGGAAATAAAGCATAAAAGGTCTCCAACAAGAGTAACACATAGTCCATATCAAAACCTTGTAGACAGTGAGCTTTCCCATGAGATTATTTTAGGTTTTGATGCATTTAAGGGTGTTATAGATGTGATAAAAGGATAAATATTTTTAAAGAGGGTCTCCATAACTTGGATAATCTCCTCCAATATTCACCTTTCCTAGGACAATAGGGGAAGTAACCTCTATTTTGTCTCAGACAGAGGGTACTTCCCAAGGGTGCAAACTAGCATATCTTGGAGAATGAAGGTGAGAAGCTGAGTTAGGGGTTATCTCAGACTTTTCAAAAGTTTTTAATGTTGTTTCAAGTATTTACCAACATTAATAACTTTGTATATGATACATAAACACAATAGGGTGGTCTAAATAGACAAAAATTTAATCAAATCCCATGGGTCTCAACTAGGCCTAAATCCCAAATTAGAGGTCATTGACACTTTTTGCACTTTTTGATCATTCAAATCCATGGTTTCATGTTTTCATGGATATATCAGGTATGTATAAAATCTTCATATGAATAAAATCTCACAAGAAAGACATTATTGAGCTTAAATCCACATCAAGTCTATGCAAATTAGAGAAATAATCTCGAGTAGGCAATTTGAATTGTTTATATCTTCTTAGAAATTTTTCATGGGAGATCAAGGATCTTGGAAAAGTTTTATAGTGTCCAAAGATTCCAATCTTTTTAATTATTTTTTAATTTCAACATCACAACTTTATGAATAAAGATTAAGTGTGAAAATAAGCATACACCTCTCCATAAACCTTGATTTGAACCAGTTTGTGAGTTTTGAGTTTGAAACCCAACAAAACCACATATATGATTCATGTAAACTACTAGAGGTTGTAGGGTACTCTTAGAGGGTACTTTGCATGTCTTTTTTTGTACCTTCATTTGTATGTATTTCTACAAAAATGGTACTTTTTGGTGTTTTTGAGCTAAAATGAGTATTCCAAGGAGTGTAGAAAGATGTCAATTGATGAAAAAGGAAGTTTAGGAATTTTTTACCTAATGAACCCAAAAAAATTAGAATAAATCATCCAAATGTGCCCAAACCATTTCATTATTTTGGTCCAATTAGAAAATGCCTTCAAAGGACAAGCCTTCCAAAGGCCATTTCATGATTTTCTAACTTACAAGTGGTTAAAAACCACAAAAATTGACATGGATCATGGTGGGGGCATGATAAAAGTGAATAAAACACTTTTTTAAAGTTTCACACATGTATGATCTCCCAATAGAAAATTTTCTCTTCTTGGGCTAAAAGGGATAATTAGGCCTAATTTGGCAAGATAAATGGGATAGAAAGCATATCAAATATTATATTTTTTCCATTAAATTTTTGATATTAGGATATTTGGTACCTATAAAAATTCTTGGTTTTGCATCATCACTTCTAGTTTCTCCTAGACAAGGAGCTTCTCAGGAAAACAAGGTTATAAGGAATGCATGGAAAATGCATGGTTTGAGTGTCAAATCAATATCTTTGGAGTATCTAGTGATTTAAATAATATTGAAATAGGTCTAGTGTGTCCTTAAGAAGACATCCATGGTGTAAAAGCTTAGGTTTGATGTAAGGTTAGAGAAAAATCCTCCTTTTCCCTCTATGTCATAGTATAAAATGAGCCTTTTGAGGGGTTTAAAGGATAAATAGGTGCATATTGACTATCAAAAATATTATAAATTTAAATAAATATATGTAATGACATATTAAAGGTAGGAAGAATTCAAGGAAGAGTTATAATGAAATAAGGCTTTGTAAAAGGTCTCCAACAAGTGTAAATAGGACTCTTTCTCTTCCGAAGCCCATGTGTAAGACAAAGTCAATTTGTTGAAGGAATTTTATAAAAAACTCATGATATGTGTTCAATAATAATTCATAAGAGTAGAGAAGGGTTAAAATAAAAGACTTTAAGGGAATTAAAGACATACGTCTATGAAAGAGACTTTTTCATCAAGGTAGATAAGAAGGTTAAAATCTAGGGGTTGGTGTAAGAATCTAGGCACTCTCCAAGTGCTCTAATCTTGACCAAACATAACGATTAATATCATAATAATCCTAAACATTGGATAAAATATATTATATTCCACCCTATTAAGGAAAAATATTTGATAAGGTGGGAATACTATGTAGCACTTTTGGAGGAGTTTTTTGAAAGCACATTTTCCTAGTTTTGAGGCTCTTGACTCCTCTCTCTCAATTATCTATATGTAAGATAATTTTTGGAATTAAAAAGGATCTTTAACTTGATTTATGGTAAGTCCATGCTAAAAAAAAGATTGACTTGCCTATTTTTATTAATAAGATAGAATGCATACCTCCTCAAAAAGCTTGTTTTAGTGTATTTTCATGGTTTATTGGGAGATGAAAATGATAGTTATTACTTCCTCTCATCTCATCCTTTCATTCATACCTATTCATAGGTGTTAATATAATCCTTTCAATTTTCATAGTGTGATATAATCATATTTTTTATATGGTAAGTACAAGATTTATTTAGTGTCTTTGAGAGACCTATTGAATAGTGCCTTAGATCATGAATCAAGCTTGAGCCTGTGTGTGAAATATTGATGTTTGGAAACTTACATTTGAGAAGTGTAATCATGTTTATGTCCTTGTTCATCCTCTTAGTGCATATTACATAAATGTATGTCATATTTTTGTTTATCACCCTAATTAAATAGGTTTTCATTTTAGTTTACCTTCTTCCCTTTTCCTTTACAAGCTAGTAGTGTAGAGTAGGGATATTAACTAATACATCAAGGGGAGCTAGCCCATAAAATATAAAGATTCAATCCACCTATTAGGCCATCCATAGCCTAGGATTGTCTCCATGTTTCTTCAGACTATGAATGCCTAAAAAACACTTCAAAATGGTGAAAGTCTATAAGATAATAGTTTGTCCATGCCCAATGGGACACATTAGAGCTGCGCTTGGTGAAATTACATTGTTAGTAGTTTTCTTCATGAAGCATTTGGTGATTACAAGCTCAAGCAATTGCTTCTAATAGTCTAAGCACAATTTACAAGTAATTCAATTTTCATTGCAATATATTTATGTTGTTTTCATGGATTTGTATGAGGAAAAATATGTAATAATTCCTTATCATCCCTATGATGGATCATACCATCCTTGTCATGATACTTATGGGCCTTTTTATGAACCTAATCAGCCTTATTAGGAGTATTATCAAATCTAAGTTGAACCTTATCAAGTTTCTCATGATCCTTATTATTAAGAGCATGACTCTCACCTTCCTTGTGAGCCATATCAATCTTAAGATCAGATTTCACCTTTGCCATATGGCTATGATGTTACATATGATCAGCCTTATCTCTAAGAAAGAATGGATGAAATAGATCTCAAAATATTATCATATGCAAGAAAAGTTCATTCAAACTCTCAGTATGAAGAAGTGCATGGTATATTTCAAAATGTGTCTAATGATATAGAAGAGATGAATGAGTTGTGTATTTTTGAATTGGAGAAGATGGTGGCTTGGGAGAGGTAGTAAATTGAGCTGAACCAGTTGTCTTAAGAACCCTCTTATATTCCTCACTAATCTTCTTGTGTTCCTTATTCTCATGAAGTTCTTAACTAAGTTTAGTTTGAGATAAGAAAGATTCATAGTTGGATTTAAGAGCCTATCCAAGAGACTGTTAATGAGACTAAACCTTCTTATAATCCCATTTATTCACCACTCATATCTCAAGCTCAAGTTGTCCATGATGAAAAAAAGATTCAAATTTTGATGAGGCTATGGCCAAGTGGAAGGAATAGAATGTGGAAGTATTCAAAAGTTTCTCTTTCCCTCCTCTCCAAAACCCCCCTATATGATTCAATTACTCTCAATATCCAAAAATATTATCATGATCAACCTCCCATGCTTCATACTCCCTCTCAATAAAACTAATTTCATCACCCTCCCACCATCTCCCTTCCCTAGGAGGAGCTTGTGCTATGGAGGATGAGAAAGAGGTTATATCTACAAGCCAAGTCCTTTGAGAGTCTGAAGAGAATGCTTCAAGTGTGTATGAGGAAGATTTTATCATTGATACTTCACTTGAGGTTGTAGTTGAGAATGAGAAGGCTGGTCTTGATGTGGAAGAACTCCATAAGGAGTTGGTATAAATTGAAGTCATAAATGAGATTGAGATATCTCCTATTGAGAAGGATCAATAGACCCTTCAAAATGATATTATTCAAATTTATCAAAATGAGAAACAAAAAGATGATTAGCATTTGTACCTTGAATCTCTACAAGAGATTGAAGATCTTTGTAGGGATATGTTTCCCATTAACGAGCATGTTTATGAAAAATTTGATCAAGAGTCACTCATTCAAGACCATGATATAGATTGGGTTGAATATTCAGAGCTCCTTAAAGAGCTTGATGAAATTTCAATAGTTGATAAGAAGGATGAGGTCACTCAAGGATAATTCATAGATGAGATATCACTTGACAAGGTTGTAGTTGACAAGCAGTATGAGAAAAATCTCGAAGTGCAAGATGATTTCATCTTTGTTGGCGACTAGTTTTTTTTGTTGATGACTCATTTGAGGAGATGTTAAGAGAGTTGGTAGGCAATAAGAGTGCCTCATAAAGGGTCATGTTCAACAAACACCCTACTTTACAACTAGTACCATCTTTTGGAATGAGTGAGTTCATAAATTTCCCTTTTGATCTGGGTGGATCATGCTTTCTTATGATTAGTTAGCTTAGTTTGTTTATGTTTTGTCCCAAATAAGTGCTTTGTTTAGTTAGTTTTCTTGTTTTGTGTGTTTCCCTTATTGTTTTGGAGGAAGAAAGTTTTCTTATTTCAAATCAAAATTGTAATTTAATTCATGGATTAGTTTTTTCATTTTTTTAGAGTACAAAATTCATGTATATGGTCTAGTTCTCCAGCATAGCAGGCATGCTTCCTAGTTGAGTCACCAAAATGTTGACAATTTTGAGCTCACAGGTCAAAATGTCACCCCTACCATTCAAATCTTTGCATACCATGATAATTTTTCTTGTGATTTAGTAATTAGTTTGGAAAATTCCTTAATGAAGCCATGTTTAATAGGTCTTTGGGTTGTTTAGGTGATTTGAGGGCTTTTCCTTCATTTGTCTTGTGCTTGTCTATTCATTTTTGACCTTTATAAGCCATTTTTAGTGTTGAGAAGAGTATATAGTATATTTATGAGTTTAATATAATTTTTAAATATCATTTCATCCTTAAAAAATGGATAATTAGGTTTATCACATTCTGGACTAACTCCATGACTCATTTCTATGCAAATTTGGCCATTTTGTGCCCTTCAGACAAGGTTTTGATGGTATATGATCCAGAAGAATCTTAATTAAATATTTATTTACCTAATAAGACATTTTAAATTCTCAATAAAACATTTTACATCAATTCATTAAGATTTCCTTGGTGAAAATAGCCTTTTCAGTGTAAAAATAGGCCTTTTTGAAGCATTCATTTTGGTTTTCAAAGGATTTTTGTGAGAAAATAACTATAAAGGATTCATTAGGTACTAAAAGGGTAATATAGGTGGTTTTTATGAATTTACAATTGAAAATTTTCAAAATCCAACTTTGCTTCAATTTTTACCTTCCTTGCATGCCTAGAAGGGTGGTTTTTAAATGCTCAGTACAATAAGAGGAGAGAGAGAGAGTTATAATATAAAACTTTTTAAATTATTAGGGGTAAAATTAAGATTTAAATAAATTGATTTTTTTTGTGTATTTGGTCCCTCATCTTTATGAACAATCACTAAGAGTGATAGCAGGTCACTATAGCCTATGCATATGAGAGGGGTCTATTCTTGGGCTTGTTTCTCAATCTTAGTAAAAAATGAAGAGGAATGGTTTTTGGTAATTTTTTTATAATTCATTATTATCCTTTTAATATTTTTATAATTTTATAACTCTTTCAAAGAAGCCATTTATAGCATAAAACCTTTTTCCCTTTCATTATTTTTTTGAGTGGTCTCTTAGATCAGTTTTGAAGCAAAATATGGGTTTTCAATTAGTGGTTTTCAGATTTATAGGTTATAAATGAATTTTATAAGTTATGAAATGCCTACTTCATTTATGTAAGAGTTCACAAGTTTCCATTCTGATTCTATCTCTTTGTGAGGGCTTTAAATGAGTGTGTCTCTTCAACATGATAGAAATGCATTATTTGAGTTTCACTTGAGACTTGAGGTGGTGGTAAAGATATTTTATAATAGTTTTTTCAGTCCCCATTAGGTTGGAATAATATGTACATATCTTTATAACCAAATATAAGCTCACTTATCATGTTTAATGCCTACAACCTCACTCACTACCTGCATACATATAAATGCACACCTATAAGTGCCTTATTAAGGGTCTAAGAGTGTGGTTTTTAGGTGTGTAAAGTGTCTTAAAGATCCCCATGAGGGTTTTATAGGTCAAAAATTCATTAAAAACCTTGTTTAAACCATTATATTAGCAATGAATGGTGGAAACTTACTTTAAAAAGTTGAGTATGAATTCAGGGACAAAATCCCTAAAACATGAAAACAGTGACCTTGAAACTTTATTGGAATTTCCATAAAGGGATAGAATTTTGAACTTTTAGCATGACTTCATAGGGATCTCTAACATGTCAGAAGGTTAATACATTGGTTTCAAAGAGTTGAGATGGTTTGGACTAGTTTTCAAATGACATATCAAGAAGAGATGGAGATTAGGGTCATGATCCATATTGACACCTATAGGCCCTATTTTAGGTCCAAATTGACACCGACAGGTTGGCTATGAAATGGTAGTAGAGGTGAAATATGATATTAAAGGTTTTGAACCTAATTAAAAACATGACTAAGGTGTTATTCACACACCAATGAGACCAAGAGTCTTAGTAGGTAATGGGGATCATGAAAGGATTAAGAATTTACACCTATATGTGTACTTCTTATGTCATAATGGCACTCAGTCTATACAAATAGCCATTCAAGCATGCTAAAACTAATAGTGATGAGTTATATGTGGTTTAGTAAATAAGGAGACCTTAAGGTCAAGATTTTGATGTGAAAGAAGGTGATTAAAGAGACACTTTCAAGTTCAATCGAGGCTTAAAAGGATAATAATGAACACCTACAACCCTAAATCTAACCTACAATAATCACCTATAATTATCTATAGGGATAAAAATAGTTTGTGACTCTTTTTGGGTTTAAATCTAACATTCCAAGTTAGTCATGAGGGGACTAATCTTAATGAATATAGACTGGGCATGTGATAATAAGGTTATGATGGTTTCAAAGATAAAACTACCATACCCATTTTTAGTCTATACATTGTAATCTATAGTCACCTTAAGGTTCAAGTTGTAGTTTTCAAGCTAAAGTGAAAAATTAAGGTGTAGACAGTGATAGTGGTTCATTTTTTGAGAGTTTCATGATGATTTAGGATATATAAAGTTTTTTTTTAGCATAATGAGGTTGAGAATGCTTCAAAGGGTTTCAATATAGTCCTATAAGAGCCTACACAATCAACTATACTTGATTATGATGGGAAGAGAGTAAAATAAGTGGGGTCCTTGATGTTAGCATGGCTTGGAGCTGAGGAGGATATATTAAAATGACTATCTAATGACCTTGTAATATTAAACAAGGTATTATTTTTTTGTAGGTCTAAACCATGCAAATCAACACCTACAGGTGTCATTACTCTAGGCAAAATAATACAATCATAGTTGACTTTGACTGAGTATTACAAGAGATGGTGAATCATCTTAGGTTGGTAATAAAAGATTAATATCAATAATGGTTAAAGTTAAAAATAGGTTATGGTGACATATTATGATGCCCATGGCATGGAAATAAAGCATAAAAGGTATCCAACAAGAGTAACACATAGTCCATATCAAAACCTTGTAGATAGTGAGCTTTTTCAAGAGCTTATTTTAGGTTTTAATGCATTTAAGGGTGTTAGAGATGTGATCAAAGGATAAATATTTATACATAGGGTATCCATAACTTGGATAATATACTCCAATATTCATCTTGCTTAGGATAATAGGGGAAGTACCCTCTATTTTATCTCAGATAGAGGGTACTTCCTAAGGGTGAAAACTTGCATATCTTGGAGAATGAAGGTGAGAGGTTGAGTTAGGGGTTAGCTCGGCCTTTCAAAAAGTTTCTAAAATTGTGTAACATCTATACCAACATGAATAAAAATATACAAGAGTCATAAACACAATAGGGTGTTCTAAATAGACAAAGGTGTAGTCAAACCCCATGGGTATCAACTAGGCCTGAAGCCCAAATCAGAGGTCATTGACACTTTTTTACACTTTTTGAGCATTCCAATCCATGGTTTCATGTTTTTAGGGATATATCAGGTATTTATAAACTATTTTTATAAATAAAATCACACAAGAAAGACATTTTTGAGCTTAAATCCACATCAAAACTATGAAAATTGGAGAAATAAGCTCAATTAAGCAATTTGAATTGCTCATATCTTCTTGGAAACTTTTCATGGGATATAAAGGAGATTGGAAAATTTAGATAGGGTCTTTATATTCAAATTTGTGGAATTGGTTTGCAATTTTAATGTCACGACTTTATGAATAAAGGTTAAGAGTGAAAACAAGCATAAATCCCTCTAAAAACCCTTATTTGAACTAGTTTGTAAGTTTTCATTTGGAAACCCCACCAAGACAAATATTTTCTTAATTAAACCTACCAAAGGTTTTAGGGGAATCTTAGAGGGTACTTCACATGTCTTTTTTATTTACCTTCACTTGTATAGATTTGTATAAAAATGGTACTTTTTGATGTTTTTGAGCTAAAATGAGTGTTCCAAGGAGTGTAGAAATATTTAAATTGAATAAAAATTAATATTAATATTTTTTTACCTAATGAAGCTAAAAAATTAATAATAAATCATCTAAAGGTTCCCAAAGTATTTCATTCTTTTGGGCTAGTCAGAAAATGCCTTCAAAAGACAAGCCTTCCAAAGGCCATTTCATGGTTTTCATACTTACAATTGGTTATAGACCAAAAAAATTAACATGGATCATTTTTTGGGAATGAAAAAAAGTTAATAAAACACTTTTTTGAAGTTTCACACCTATATGAGCTCCCAACAGCAAAATTTCTCTTTTAGGGCTAAAATGGCTAATTTGGCAAGCTAAATGGGATAGAAAGCATATCAAATCTTAGAGCTTGGCCATAAAATTTTGTATGGAGATATGGGAGGATATTGAGTACTTATAACAATTATTTTTTGTAAATCAGCAATTCTAGTTTCTCCTAGACAAGGAGCTTCTTCAGAACTAAGGGCTATAAGGAATGCATGGTTTAAGTGTCAAATAAAGATTTTCATAGTATATTATGATTTAAATAATATTTAACCAGGTATTTTGTGTCCTCAATAAGACATTCATGGTGTAAAATTTTAGGTTCGATGAAATTTTGGAGAAAACTCCTTTTCCCTTTATGCCATAGTGTAAAATGAGCCTTTTGAGGGGTTTGAAGGCTAAACAGGTGCATATGGCTTATTAAAAAGAATTATAAAGTTAAATAAGAATATTTAATGACATAATGTATTAATAATTAAATTAAGAGTTATAATGAAATAAGGCTTTATAAAAGGTCTCCAACAAGTGCAACTATGACTCTTTCTCTTCCCAAGCCCATGTGTAAGACAAAGTCAATTTTTTGAATTAGTCTTATAACCAACTCATATAAAGTGTTAAATAATCATTAATAATCCTATATAAGGGTTAAAATAAAATAATTTAAGGGACTTGAATACCTATATCCATGTAAGAGACATTTTCATCAAGGGAGATAATAAGGCTAAAATCTAAGGGTTGGTGCAAGAATCTAGGCACTCTCCAAGTGCTCTAAGATTGAACAAACATAATGATGAGTCTCTTAATAATATTAAAAAATTTATAAACTATATTACATTCCACCCTTTTAAGGATAAATATTTTATAATGTGGGAATTATATGTATCACTTTTGGAGGAGCTTGTTGAAAGGACATTTTCCTAGATTTGAGGCTCTTTACTCCTCTCTCCTCTCTCTCAATTATTTATATGTAGACAAATTTTTGGCATAAAAAATGATCCTTAACCTTATTTTTTTAAATTCCATTCTCAAAAAAAAAAATTACTTACCTCTTTTGATGAATAAGATAGAATTCATACCTCCTCGAAATCTTGTTTTAGTGTATTTTCATGGTTTGTTGGGAAATGAAAGTGATAGTTATTGCTTCGTATCATATTATCCTATTCTTAATACCTATTTTGAGGTGTTGGGCCCATCATTTCAGGTTTCATATTTTTATCTAATCATCTTGTTTGTATGGAAAGTTTAATCTTTCTTTAGTGTCTTTGAGAGACTTATTGAGTAGGTGCCTTAGATCATGCATCAAGCCTGAGCCTTTGTGTGAAATATTGATGTTTGGAAACTTAAATTTGACAATTTTAATCAGGTTTATGTCCTTATTCACCATATTAATTCATATTACACAAATTGAAGTCATATTTTGATATATCACCCCAATTAGATAGGTTTTCATTTCAGTTTACCTTCTTCCCTTTTCCTTTACAATCTAGTAGTTTAGAGTAGGGATACTAATTGATACATCTAGGGGAGATAGCCCTTATAATCTATATATTAAATCCACCTATTAGGCCACCCATATCCTATGATTTTATCCTTGTTACTTTAGACTATGAAGGCCTAAAACTACCTTCACAAGGGTACAAGTCTAGAAGACAACAATTACCATCCCTATGTCTCCACCTAAGGGGTTATCTTTTAGATCCACCATTTAGGAAACCAAACCAATCTATAAACCCATCTCTAGGCTAGGGCATAAATTGGATTTTATCTCTAACCCTGACATGAATCGAGCTAGGTAGTAATTAGGTCTCCCTTAGATTACCCAACTAGAACCTCTAACCCTTTCTTAATCATACCAACCTACTACTTCCATTAACCAACCCCTTACCATATTTACCTAAAAAACCAAACCCTATATCCATCCAAATAAAAATTACACCAAACTAAACAACCCCCAATCACTTAAGCCAACTAATTACCAAATATCTAAGCCCTCTTCTATCATCCCAACTAGGTTTGCCAGTAATCTTGGTATCCTCCCTATACTGAGCCTTAGTCACCTATCTGTGAAAGTGGACCTGACCCCTTTAATCCCACCAACCAAATTATAGACCAAATCAACTAAAGAGGTGAATCTACACAAGGATAGAAGGCCCAAAATTTTCCTTCCTCAACTTTTTCCTCCATTATAGGGCCTCATCCCGCTACCTTGAACATGAAGCCAATTGTGTCTACTAAATCTTGACTAGTTCTCTTGGTTACACATTTGTAGCTACTTTCTAACACATCTCTCTTTACTACACCTCTAGTACCTAAGCTACCTACCCTATGATCTTATACCTCTATCTCCTCAACCTCCTTGCTTATACCAAATTCATCAACCAAACATAACACCTTAATCAAGGCACTTATTAAAAAACCTATTTCTAAGCAACCTTCTACCCCAACCACTAAATTCAAAACCAATACACCTTTACCACATTTATTCAAGTCCTACTTGAACATTATTTGTAGGTTATTTTAAATTTCCTATTTATCTTTACCTTTCATCAGTCCTTTGAACCCTCTAGATTCAAAACTTGCCTAGTATAATGACCACCACATGTGTTATTTTCATAGGACACCTGACCATGACAAAAATAAATAAATAACTCTCCAAACCATCATCCATAAACTTTATGACAAAGTAAATCTCTTAATAGACAAACCTCCTATGATCCCCATACCAATCCAACCATCCCCCGTACCTACCCAACACTCACCCACTCTTCCATGCTCACCTCAAAGTGAAGACAAATCTGACCAATCCTCTAGCTCAACCTCTCTTTCTATCCATCTAATCAATATGGTCACTAGAGCACAATATAAAGATAAGGGGAAGGATAAAGTGTCCATTCCTTAGACGTATCCATCTTTAACCTACTAATAAACCTACACCCAACCATCCCCATCTTTGACCAAACCCAAGGTGTATATCTTAGTTGCCTCCCAATCTAACCCTTCAAAATCCATCTAGAGAGTGATCCTCAAACAACTTCATTAGACCCTGATGAGGATGAGCTTGTATGAGTTAATCTCTACTTCTCCCCACCATTACTAAGTGCTAATAGAAGCTTTGCAATCTATTGAGGCCTATCCTAAGGACCCCTAACCTCTAGCTACCTTTGTCAGTGCCCTTTAGATTTCCAACCTTGGTACCTTAAAGGATTTAGAAATACCCTCTATCCATCCCAAAGACCTAGATCCTCCTCTCTTTAGCACTACCTACATCAACCAAACCTGCGTCAAATAGGTCATGATTGATAGGGGAACTAGCATTAACATCATCTACTCTCACACCTACAATAAACTCAACTTGCTAGGCAATATCATGTCTAAATCCTTAACCATCCTTCATTCCTTCAATGATACCATGGATACTATCTTTGTAACTATCATCCTTCATATTCATGTGGGACATCATACACTACCCAAATTATTAAACATTGTATAAGGTAAATTCTAATACAACATCTTACTAGGATGACCCTAGATTTGCTCCATGGGTTACATTCCTTATGCCCTCCACTATTTCATTAAGTTTGAGCATGAAGTATAGGTCATCACCATCCAAGATGACACAAGTCCTTTCCCAACATGTAACATGACCTATCACCCTAATGATTTTCTCATACCCCCATCTAGCACACCTTCAGTTGAAAAAAGCCCAACCTTTAACCCCAAAGCAGATATCATACCTCCTTCCACTGATGAGGCATCAACTATTTCCTTTATCCCTTTGTAATAAATCCCCACCATAGACCCTTTGGAATCCATGTTTCATCATCTTTCACTAAGGGAATATCTCCTTCTCACCCTTAATGTTTTCCCTACTCCTCATAAATATGGATAACTTACCAACCAACTAGGATATGACCCCAATGTCAGAACTATATTTTCCTTTAGACCTCCACATCATTAGACCTACTTTATTTATGGGGTAATTGAAAAACCCCTCAGTGTTTCTACCATGTCTTCCTCACCTAAGCCATTTACCACCAGTTTCTCCTACCTAGATAAATTGAGCTTCACCAAGACATACCTCCTTTAGTGTACCTAAAAAGGCTTTGGTCTTGGGTGATATTAAAACAACCCACATGAGTTGGTATCTATTGAGACTAGGAAACCTTAAAAGAATCATGGCCTTGGTCTCATCTTACCTAACAAAAATAAACCCAAGACACCTACCACCACAATTTTTGAGGAAGATACTCCTTCCTCACTAATTTTTCCCCTACCCACATATGAAGATGATGACATCATCCCACCTAATTTTTTTTATTTCAACATTATCAACCTAGGACCCCTAACTTATCAAAAGGAGGGGCTAACTATGACCATTCCTTTAACCCATCCTGAGATAATAAGAGAAGTAGTGCTAGGATGATGATTCCATTCTCACCTACCTTGGTACCCCAGATTATTTAATCCACAAATCCCCTACTCTTAAGACCTTGACCATGTTGAATGAATCCACCAAAGATATCAACTTGGGAACTTTACATAGCCCTTACATTCTCAAATTGGGCTAATCATTGAACACTAAAGAACTCTAGGACTTCCCCTCTTTCTTTTAAGACCGTAACATAGCATTCACTTGGTCTTATAGTGATATTCCCATAATTGACCCCACCATTGCTACCCATAACATAACCACTCACCATGATGCCAAACTTATGAATCTGATGCATTCATCTTCACATATCCCTTCTCATCAAATAATATCTTTAATGCCTCTTATCTATCAACCTTATTCAACCTATTTACAACCCCTAATGGGTCTCAAATGTTGTACCTATCACTAAAGCCATAGGGAGACTATGCATTTATGTGGAATTTTGTGACCTCAACCTTGCCTATCCTAAAGATGACTTCCCTCTACCTAGCATCGACCATATTGTTGATCTTACATCTGGCCATGAGATGTTATCTCTCAAGGATAGATTCTTAGACTACAATCAAATCTTAATCACTCCCATAATTGACCCTGCCATTGCTACCCATAACATAACCACTCACCATGATGCCAAAATTATCAATCTAATGCATTCATCTTCACATATCCCTTCTCATCAAATAGGATCTTTAATTCCTCCTATCTATCAACTTTATTCAACCTATTTACAACCCCCAATGGGTCTCAAATGTTGTACCTATCACTAAAGCCATAGGGGGACTATGCATTTATGTGGAATTTTGTGACCTCAACCTTGCCTACCCTAAAGATGACTTCCCTCTACCTAGCATCGACCATCTTGTTGATCTTACATCTAGCCATGAGATGCTATCTCTCAAGGATAGATTCTTAGACTACAATTAGATCTTAATCACCCTTAAAGATTAGCATAAAACTACCTTTACCACCCCATGGGGGACCTTTTTCTATAGATTCATGCCTTTTAAGTTAAATAACACTGGTATAACCTACCAACATGCCATGAATTCTATTTTTCAAGACATTATCCATAAGATCATAGAAGACTATGTGGATGACCTTCTCAAAAAAATACAAACTCTGAAAAGATCACTTGACTATTCTTAAGATCATCTTCGATTACCTTATCCACTATCATGTTTGCCTTAACCCCAAGAAGTGCATGTTTTGGGTCTTATCAAGAAATATTCTAGGTTTTATTGTCTCCCTCTATAGAATCAAAGTAAATCACACCAAAATCAAATCAATCTTATACATGCTTCCTCCTACTAACCTTAAGCAACTTTAAAGCTTTCAGGGGAAGCTTCAATCCATTTACTATTTCATCTCCCAGATTTTAGACCAGTGTCAACCTTTCCACCAACTTATAAAGAAGGATGTCTCTTTCAAGTGGAATAGTTACTATCAAAAGGTCTTTGATTCACTCAAAAGTTACCTTTTTTCACCACCTATCCTTACCCTTCCCAAGGATGACCAACCTTTCTTCTAATATATCTCTACCACCAACCATTCCTTAGGACCAATGTTAACTCACCGAGATGAACAACATAGAGAGAAAGTTGTGTACTACATTAGCCACACACTAGTATAGTATGAGACTTGGTACACTCATACTAATAAAATATTCTTAACTTTAGTACTTGTGACCTCCAAGCTCTACCACTACCTTTTAAACATAAAACCTGTGTCATAACCCACACTAACCCCCTCAAGTACATGCACTCCAATCCATATCAAAATTATCATATGGTCAAGTGGCTCATGATCCTAGTAGAGTTTAACATTAAGTTCTTCTGTTAAAATTTAATTAAGAGGCAAGTGATTACTAACAAATTGGCTAAAGCACTGTTAGTAGACAATCAACCTCCTCCTCTTGAGTTTTAAGATGAGTCCATTATGATCCTATCTCAAGCAGATTTAACCTATCAAGTCACCATGTTCTCTAGTGGATCAAAATGTCAACATGATGGGGGAGTAGGTATCATCCTTATCCCCTTTTATGGTGAAATTTTTCCTTTGTCATTCAAGCTTGATTTTGAATATACCCACAACATGGATGAGTATGAAGCCTTAGTGATAGGTCTTCAGACTACCTTAGCCTTAGGAGTCAAAATAATCAATATGTTTGGTGACTCCAAACTTGTGTTCAATCAAACCAATGGCCCTTACTAGTGTAATAATCATGTTTTTCAACAACACAAGTAATTGGTTGATAAGCTCTTAGCATCATTTGAGAATTATTGCTTCTAGTCAACCTTACAATCTACCAACAAGTTTGTCAACACCATGGCTTCCCTTGCCTCTCAAATCCTATTTACACCCTTGGATTTGAATTTGTTTGTCATTATCCATATACTTACCCAATCATACTATGTCAAACCAAATTATCCTACCATTTTTAATGTGGAGGAGACCCAAATTGACCTTTGGTATCAATAAACATTCAACTACCTTAACCTCAACATAGTTCCTTCTAACCTCTCTATGAGTGCTCAAAGAGCATTTATTTAGAGTACCTCTCACTATACCATTATGGGAGGAATCCTTTATAAACATAGCTTTGATGGCTTCCTCTTTCATTTCCTATTTAGCCATGAAGCCTCTCACACTATTAATAAGATGCATGATGGTATATGTGGAGGTCACTTTAGTGGCCTTGATGTAACTAAGTGCATCCTCTATCTCAGCTATTATTGGCCTACCCTTAACCAATATTGTTTTGATTATGTGAAAAAGTGCATTAAGTTCTAACAACATTCTAATTTTCATCATGCACCTAGCCATAGCCTTCACATATATACTAATTTTTTGCCCTTTTTATAATGGGGTTTAGACCTTATTAGTGAAATCAATCCCCATTCCTTGTAGTGATACCATTATATCATCACCACCACCAATTATTTTACCAAGTGGGTAGATGTTATTACTTTAGTCTCAACCAAAGTTGAGAAGATTGTCAACTTTAGCAACCATCATATCATCTACTGCTTCAATGTTCCTTATAAGATTATCATTGATAATGGTTAATCCTATAAGAATAAGCATGTCTAGGGTTTATGTGATGCATTCAACATTAAGTTAATTTTCTCCTCACCCTATTTCCCTCAAGCTAATGGATAGGTAGAAGCCTCTAATAAAAATCTTAATAACATGTTAACTAAAATGGTCAATGAATCTAGTTGGGATTGGCATTTTCACATCCCCTTCACCATATGGGCATATAACACTAGGATTAGAACCCCTATGGGTGATACCCCATTTTCTCTTGTGTTTAGGGTGGAGGCTATCTTACCTCTTGAAGTACAAATCCCCTCTCTTCACATATATTTATCAAAACTTATTTCATAATATGATTATCATTAGCACTATTTGTCCCAACTCAAGCTACTCAATGAGAATCACCTAAAATCCCTCACCCATCTTCATGTCTACCAGAATTTTATCAAATGTGCCTATAAAAAACACCTTAAAGTGAGAAAATTTAACATCAAAGATCTCATCCTAAATGAAAATCGACATGTCGCTAATATGGAAAAAATAAAGTGGGGAAAGTTTTCTTTTAATTAGCTTGGACCTTATATCATAACCTACAAGTATGGATCAGGAGCTTGTCAATTGTCTGCTCTCAAAGCCACCTATAAATTGAGCCAATCAATGCTTCACATCTACATATATTCTTCTCTTAGGAAGGATCAAGTTCACCTTTTATTTCTCTTAATCTTATCCCTTATTATCTACCCACATCCATCCCCCTATTTTAGGGGCAATCAATTAAAAATGACTCATGTGGTTAGCCATCATAGTCATAGCCAAATCTTGAATAGTGTATATCATGGTTCTACCCATGGCATAGTTATCATCTAACCTATTTACACCTAATTAACCCTCTTATGCTCTTGGTTTCATCTCTATGAAGGTGAACCACTAAGTCAGCCTAAACAAGTCTATGTCAATCAAAATCAAAGAAAAAATATAAAATTCCTATCACCATCAATCATGAGTCATTCTTAACATTAATAGACTATTCCCTTGAAGGATAGCTATTGAAAACCTCTTTGAAATTGCCAAAATGTAAGGTGGATTGCTCCCATGAAGGATAAATATTAAAAATCATTAAGTCAAGCACATAAACTTAGACCACTCCCTCAAAGGATGGTTGAGTAAAAATTTATCAAAAGCATATAAATTTCTTGGAAGCTTCCCACATTGATAAGCTTCCCACATACAACCATTAGTAGAGGACACATTATCATAATCAAAACAAAATCAAAATAAGGTTGAAAGCCATAATCAGCTCTCAAACAACAAGATAAGGTAGAAGCTACAATCAAATTTTATAAGTGGACTTCCCACATGGATCAATCTACATAATTTGACATAGGCTTGTTTACCCTATTCTTTTAGACGCCTACAATGGAGGCTTGTCAGTCTCACAAAAAGGTTCCATTTTCACCCATCTCCCCTTTTCCACTATATGCAAGGGATTTTTGAGCTTACTTAACATTACATGGTCAAGACACTTTTTAGACAACTAAAAAACACTAATGAGAAGAATTCTAAAGGTTTATGTTCATTAAGTTAATCTAATTTTAGTTTTGTTTTAGTCCTTTTCAATAAAGAAGCACCATGCACTCTGCTCATCTTATAATGACTAGTTAATATTTTCATCATGGCAGTCACCTCTTGATTATATTCTATATTTTCCCTTATAGTGTTATTAATTTAACTATCTCATGTGTTTTATCATAAAAAATAACAAAAAATACCATAAACATAACCATAACCATCTGCATTACCTTGCCATACATGATAATTACATCTGTAAGTAGTAAAGTCAATGTTAACATGTCTAAACATAATGAAATCCAAAATAATCATTAAAAATTAGCATGTCATAAGAATCATCATAAATAAAATCCATCTCATTCCTCACTAGGTGAGTCTACATCTATGTCTATCATCCAAAACATAAGCATAATCCATGAGTAATGTGAACATCACATCATAAGTGTTAAACACCAAATGCAAATCTTACACAATGAGCATGGGAAATAAAAAAGATCATATATATCACTCTAATAACATCATAACATGAACATAAATGACCATAATCATAAACCACATTAGTCTAATCATCAACATCAACACATCCATCATGTCCATCAAAGTGAATAATACATGTAATAAATGTATAAAATATATCTCTCATATACATCTTGCATCATCAACATGCAAGCTGGTACCAAAATCATGTACATACAACATATCAACACATATAATATCAATCCAATAGAGCACCAATGCCACAACCTCCTATTCTTATACCTACACTACCATCTGGTTCTGGTCTTCCTAAGTTGCATGTATGTTTATTCACTATAAAATCCCATTACCCTGGAGTATCCATAGATAGACTACCCACTAGAATTTCTCCATACTCCCCCCATATGAACTTATTCAAAAATTATTTTAGAATAGTAACCTTGTAATATCATAACTCCTCTACTATAGCTAGGTATTAGAGTGTAGGAGTGAAACCTAGTGGCACTACCTATCCTACTGCTACCCCTACCATCCACCTTAGGGTATCCCTCTCCTAAGTCACTAAACTAAGGGTGGTCCTTATGATCTCTTTCAACTATAATAATGGTAACTTGGCCCTATAAAATGATGATTTGGCCCTAAAGAGTGGCCACTTATCCCTACAAACCTATGATCTGGGCCTGGGTAGCTAATAATGATAATTATGCCTATCTATCTTGTACACCACCCTACACTTGTACCCCTACTAGATCCACATCCATGGGCTATTGACCACTATCACCACACCCAAAATTAGCTACTATATATAGATCTTAATACCACACTACATATCCATCAATAAAAATAGCATCAACTATCACTGCTCTAGTTAGTAGCTCCTCCTAATCCAGCACTACATCCTATGGTTATGGATCCAAAAGTAAAAATTTCACATCTTCTCACCTATATCTTAGAAAAGGAGTTAGAAAACCCTTCACAAGTCCATACTACCTCCAGACTCTCTCAAATGGGATAAGCACTATCTCCCCATCTCTTTTCTCATATATCCATCACCAAATCTATAATGATAGACTGTGGTAACTATAATGGGCCCATCTCAGCCAACCCACATATGGCCTCCACATCACATCACCTACAACCAAACCCTCCAAGGCATCTTTGAACTAGTCAATTTATCTGGCACCTCCACCTACCCCTATAAAAACATAGTCCCCTCTCTATCTCAAGAAACCCATTATGAAATGTACCTAGGTGTATCCATCCTAGGGTAACCCTAGTGGCATTAAAACCTGAATATACTTATATGCCCAGCAATGGAGCATGAACCTAAAATTGATCCCATATTATCTATGATATCTAAATTCCTAGAGCTCTATATAAATTTAAACCAAAAAATAGGATCCCATCCAAACATAGTCCTCCCCAATAAAATATCCAATAATACTCCCAACAATAGATATGGAAAGTGACCACTACTCAAATATAAAAATGCAAAATAATGCACTACCATCATCATCAAACATCAATCTACTAGAGCCCTTTCATCCAATGGCCTATAGCTAAATCTACTAGAATACCACCTGGTATGGACTTAATCCACACCATATAATAGCTCCATATGGTCATCTCACTCCTCACTCTAAATGTGGTAAATTGGTTCCCCTCAAATGGGTAGCCATTCAATCCTATGTGCATCCTCTATTAGGATAGTGATCTCTCTTATTAGTAACAAAAATGTGTTTATTGCTAGGTCCCATCTCTCAATTAGAGCCATGATCATAGCCACATCTTGTGTTAGGTGTTGATAGTGAATCATGGTCCTTAGGCTGACCTAATCCATATGCCTCCACTCATTAGTAATCATCCCATCATGAATCTTCATGAAGATTTTGGGAACTTGATCCCTTAGCTAGATCTAGTCTTGTACCAGCAAAACATTCAAGTTATCTCACATATTTCATTTTTAATCATTCTACCTAGACCTACCTAACAAATTACTTTTTATCTACCTATGACCATAAACATTCACTTATTTCAACACCTACCTAAACATATATATCCAAACTAATCACATTTCTACCAAACAACACCTAACTCTCAACCCATGAAATTATCCTAACAACTAACTTAAATCCATCACAACCAACATCTATCCTACCTAGCCATTTTCACTACCCTAACTAGCTATTTTCACATGACCTTAACCCCTTTCTAACACCCCAACATTTCAAAATTTTAAAAAACATTTTAATATGACCTATCACTAAATACTCAACTATTAATGGTCCTTATAACCATTGATGGTCATGTAAACATCTTCCTTCAGTGGTCGACCATTGATGGTCATAGCTGACTATTGATGGCCACTATGTGTGACCATCAATGGAAAAACCCTTGACATAACCACCTTAAAACTATTAAAAAATAACAAAATTCAATAATAAAACTACCTAACATTATCTTATCTCTTATCCACAACAAAACCCTCCTTCAAATTTCAATTCCACCTGCTAAATTTCCCTATTTTACCCAAAAATTAAACATAGGTCAAAATATCAAACATAGTTTCTAAAAAAAAAAAATTACCATAACTTTAATTATTAACCATAACTAAAATCAACTGTCTACCAATTTAAAAATGTTACCTACCTCATTCCTTGATCATTGTCGAGGTTGAAGTGTATGTCTAGTTACTTGACCATGCCATTATTTGTATTGTATTATGGTCCCCACTGATCACCTTAACACATATGCTCAACAAATCCACAAACTCCACCTCATTTGAATACTTATTCAACCACCCTTAACCAAACACACAATCAACAAATCACCAGAGCACAAAGTAAGAAGTCAAATTGTCAAAAGTGAAAATTAAATTTTATTTACACTTTTTATATTCTAACTTTTTAGGTTCCCCCTTAATTATCAATGTTTATGGAGATCATCAACATTAAAATTGAGTAACCCCTAATCATTAATGGTTAGGGTCCCACACTTTTTCATTTTAGGCACTTATACCTATATACCAAATTTTGGAGATCAACCTAATCTCCCCATACCAAATTTAATCTTTTTGGAGATTTCCCTTCTCTTACCAACCATTAATCCACCTCCACCTTGATGTTTCCCATTTTTTTATAGAATTATCATGTGTTTTATGATGACCTTACATGGTATTTTTGACCACACTAACCATTTTTACCATGTTGACCATTTGAATTTTTCACCACCTAGTGCATGACTAGGCCATTTATGATTTTCAAGGGAGTACTTCCTACCTCAAATACCTATGGAAACATTGAAACTATAGAATACTTATAGAGTCACCTAATCAATTATGACCAATGTTGTGGACTAGTTACCCTATCACTTGTACATTTAGAACTGACCTTATTTTTACCAACATTGGTAATCTTAGTTTGTGTGTGTTTGAGTGCATGTTTGCATCTCAAATGCCCAAAAAGTTTTGCCACCAACCTCATGACTCACCATATACCACTTATCAAATCTTGACTCAATTTTAGTTTCACCTCATCAACTCCTAGTTTGAGGAGGAATGCCTCCTCCCATAATCAAGGCAATCAAACCTTTGACAAATACTCCATTTTTATTTTACAACTTGTTAATTCAATGTTTCATAGAAAAAAGGGGAAAAGAGTAGACACTAAAAATCCACACACCATGATTCTAAATGTCATAATTCCCTTGGACTACCGTAGGACCCCTTTGTGACCAATATCATCTTTTGACACCTAATCAACCTAGCCCATATTCATTTTAACTCAACTGGCTCAACCTAATATTTTACCTTTTTTTACCCTTGACCCTTGACCATCGATATTTAGGTTGACCACCAATAATCACCCTAACCTTTGATAGTTAGGGTACACCACCCTAATCAAAATTATGCAAACCACCCACTTTGATTTTCTAATTACAAGATGTCTAATTCTAGTTACGAGCCATTACATGGATGAGTTAATTTTGGAAAGCCCAGTTCATGTGCTAATGTAACTCTCTCACCTCGCTTAAAAGAGAGAAGAACAAAGATGTTAAAATCCATATGAAAACATCTAAAAACATCTATAAATCTACAATTTTTATTAAGAATTTTGTGCATCTAAAAGTTTCTTTTTTGTAGGTCAATTACCATTAATAATATATGAATCATATCAAAGAGTCAATTTATGGTTGCCTCTTCACCAAGCCTTTAGGTAATTTACTCTACTAGAATCAATCTAGATTCCACCAATAGATCAACCAACTCAATCATACACTCAATCAACTTCTGGTAAGATAAGCACTTGTTTCTTAGTCTTCATTTACTTTATTTCCATTTCACAGCCAACCCAAGCCTTACCCACCTCTCAAAATCCATCTTTTGGATCTCATCAATTAGCAATTTATAAACACAGATCTAGACACAATAACTATCGATGGTTGTCTTAATTGTTGATGGTCTTCCTAGCCACCAATGGTTGGCTTGACCATTGATGGTCACCTTAACCACCAATGGTCATATCAACTACTGATGGTCAATATTGGACCAAAACTACTAAGCTAATCTCACCTACCTACACCCAATAAAACCTAATTTTTTGTGTACTTACCTATTCATGGACCCCTTTATAATTTTCTAAAGCATACCCCAACCCTCTAGCACTAGTATTAATTGGTTTATTTTTAATTAATTCATGTATAGCATATTTCTTAGTAAGCTTCCCTTTGTATTCAGTATTCAGTACCTTTTGATTTAATGATGTAAGTACCTTTATTTTCTATTTATAAGATTAATTATTTAAAATGTTTGAATTGACAACCCTAAGGAATCTCTCACTTCTCAGATCTAATTATTGCTAGGCAATCCACCCATCTATTTATCTAACAAATAATTTTACTTTAGTGATTTATTATTTGTAGGTCATCCTCCTAAGCCAAAGAGGAACTCTTCACAATAATTTGATTCAAAGCATGCACTATCAAATAGTTTTTTCAGCCATACCCATATTTAGTTTCTTTTTCTCCTCCTTCCAATAATAATCAACAAATTCACTAAAATAACCAGCTTCTTATGCCTTCTCACTCAATAATCCTTATCCTTGGTAGTATTAGGTCAATTGGCCTTGTTTAGCACTTGTAGAAACATAGTTAAACATTCATGACATATTCAACTTAGTCTTTTTATGATATTTAAGCCTTCAACATATTCAATAAAACTCTATATCCTTTCCTCAATATCTCAATATTATAACTAGTCTAAATACACTGATTAGGCCTTACCTTTATACTCAATTTTTTATTTCACCCATTTTGGTTAACCAAGATTATTAAAAAACTTGTATTATGATTTAAATATATAACTACACATTTTTTATGAGTGAAACAAACAATACATTAGTCAGTCATAGTCTATAAGGACCAATTTCACCATTAGGCCTAATGGAGACCTAATGTAAATAATTTTGTCCTATCTACACATTACTATTCAGACCCTTAATAACACTTAACATCTTATACAATGGATGAAACACTTCATAAATGCCTCCAATAGACCATTTATGAGTTTATTTGGGTCCAAAACTTCATTTAGTCCATTTCACTACTTAGACCTACCAAATAGGTATTTTTACCAATAGGCCTTTTTACTACCTATAAGTCTATCTTGTAAATTTGAACCATTTACACAACATGACAAGGCCAAAAGGCTTAAAAAACACTCATATAAATAGCTTACTAAAAAACACTAAGTAGTATCAAAACATAATCAAAGTCATGTGTCTTTACAAACTTGATCAGGGACTTATAATGAGAACCAATAAATTCAAATTATCCTATTAGTTCTTTATAACACCTTTAATAAATTAGGATCATTCATCTTAGTGAATTTTGACTTAGGAACATCTTTTTCACACATAGAGAAAAGTTGCCTGTAGGTCCAAAACACAATCAATAAATTCAACTTATAAGACACCTATGGGGACACTTCTATGATCTTATAATGGATTTTTTTGAACCTTTATCTACCTTATAACATCTATATAAATATATATTGTATGGTCATTAATCAATATTTGTCTTATAGATCAGTCTCACTGTGTCATTCTATATAAACTCCATTGTACTAGGTAGGGCAATTTGATGGCAACATTTTGCTTGAATATAGGCATCATCAACACTTCCAAATTAATTCACTAGGATGAGTAGTTATTTAATTATGACCCCATTCTTTTGGATCCATTCCTAATCCTCTATAACCAATCCCTAAAATTATATTCATTCTCACCTAGTTTTCTCATTGTTCTGCTTATTAGGCTAGTTTAGTGATAGGCTACCTTACATAACTAGTTTTACACAATTCTGGTCTAAAGCCTAATAAAAAAATTTATGAGTATAAACTATATTTATTTCACATCATTCTCAATCCACTTTCATGCTTTGACCTAGTCAACCCTACATATAACATAAAAAACCCTAAAAAATAAGGGTTTTCCTATAACTTCTATTCACTATTAAGACAAACCAAAACCACTTGAGGAGATATTTAAGAGTCATTTAGATGTTCCAAACACTAAAATAGGTCAATTTGACCATTATAAGTCAAAACTAATTATATATTTCCTATTAAGTCTATGTAAGGGTTTTAGGAGGGTTTTGTCTACCTTACCTTCTTATCATTCATTCATAAAGGATTACCCCTCAATCTTAAAACCAATGCCAAGGAATTCAATATAGGGAATTTAAAAAAATAAAATTAAGTTCTTATGCTCTCATTAAAAGGTTTCACATTCTAATGAGCATGAAAAACTTCTTCTCAAGTTTATAACACCCTATTTTGTGCACATAGTCAACCTTACCATCAAAATTCTTATAGGACATGACTTAAAAACTTTGTAAAAATGATTTACATGACACCTCACACCTCTGTAGATGATATCAAGAGATATATCATCTATGGAAATGAACTTTACCTCTCATTAGACCACTATATGCATTTAGTCTTATACTACTAGTCCTACTTGGACTATGAACACAACCTAAACCTTTTATACCATATTCAATGCTTCATCCACATTCCATACAATATCATAACATGATCTCACACTACCAACCTTTATCACTCAATTCTCCAATGGCTCAACTCACCATGCTACCAAGCTTATCTCAATAAGATAGCAAGCTTGTAATTTCCCACTAGGTCTCTTTATTAAGGCTTCAAAAGATTCAATATCAAGATCAAAAATTACACCTTAGAATGACATAAATGAATCTTTCATGACATCAATAACAAATTCATTCATACCTTGTAACACATTTCAAAAAATCTCCCCCTTGTAATTAATGGCAATACCTTATTGATGGAATCTACTCAGAGAGACTTTTGTTGTTGGGAAACATTTTCTTAAGGCAAATAAATCTCCCTCTTTGACATTAATGACAAATAACTTCCATGAAAAAACACTTATTTAATATTTCATAACTTAGATCACTTTCTTTTTTTTAGATTGACATGACTCCCCCTTTGTCCTCATAGTTTGTGCACTTTATTTCTTATACTTGGAGATACAACACCTCTTCATTAGCTCCCCCTAAGCACTTTATTTTGCATAGTGACTACTAATAATAGGAATCAAACCTAATTCCTATCTAAAATTTTCATAATTATCTTTTTTAAGAGGCTTAGTCAGGATATCTATAATCTAATCCTTGGTTCTATTATGAAATGATATTTGATAGGAATATGTTTGGTTCTTGAATGCAATATAGGATTTTTTGAAACACTTATGGTACTATTATTATCATATAGAATAGGAATAGGGCCATCAAAATCCACCTTATAGTATCTCAAAGTTTTTTTCATCCATAATTCTTGAATGCAACATGAGGCTACTATAATTTACGTAGCTTCACAAGTAGATAGAGCTACTGAAGGTTATTTCTTAACTAGAAGAGTAGACATTTTCCTAAGAAGTATCCTCTACTAGTGCTTTTTTATCATCTATACTCCCAACCTAATCTACATTTGTATAGGCTACTAGATAAAACATTTTACTTTTTGGGTATCATAAATCATATTCTAGGGTTCCTTTGAGATACCTAAGTATCCTCTTGACTAATTATAGGTGAACTTCTTTAGGATATTCTTTTAATATTACCACAAGACCCATTACTTGTATATGCATTAATATACAAAAAACTCCCAATCATAGATCTATACTTCATCTCATCAAACCTCAAGGATTCATCTTCCTTACTCAGCTTACATCCAGTAACCATAGGTGTACTTACAACCATAAAATACTCCATTTTAAACTTTTTTAGAAATTATTTTATGTATTTGGATTGTTAAATAAATATACATTTTTCATTTTGACCAATTTGAAATCAAATAAATAAGGATAGTTCTCCAAGCATAAACATCTCAAAATCTGAATTCATCACCTCTACAAAATTCTTCATCATGTTTTCATTAGTTCCACTAGAAATAATATCATCTACATATAATAAAACTATCAATTGATGCCCATTATTAGTTTTGACATAAATTTTACTATCTACAACTCCTCTTTTGAACTCTTGGTCCAATAGGTACTTATCAAGTCTATCATACCATGCTTTATGGGCTTGTTTTACACCATCAAGGGCCTTCTTCAACCTACAGACATAATCCTTGTTATCAGTTAATAAGAAAACCTCTAATTGTTTAACGTATACCTCCTCTTATAAGTTCCCATTTAAAAAGGCTAAATTAGTATCTATTTGATATATCTTAAACCCTTTTTAACTTGCATATGAAATGAGCATCATAATGGCCTCTAACCTTGATATAAGACAAAAGGTTTCTTCAAATTCCACTCCTTATACCTAAGCATATCCTTTGTACACAAGTTTGGCTTTGTTTTTAGTGACCTCTCCACTCTCATTCAATTTGTTCCTAAAAACCCATTTTGCTCCAATGATGTTTTTGTCTTTAGGTCTAGGTAATAAATTTGTAGTCATATAAAATGAAAAATTTAGTAACTTGAGTGTGGCTAATGACACCCAATCTATAGGTTCATATTTATTTATCTCATGACCCTCATAGGCATGTTTTCATAGTTTCCATGTCATCTATGTCCTTTTATAATTAACCTTTGCTAACCTAAGCTACTCTTTCCATGATAAATCCATCCCCCTAGGTCTCCTACTCCTTGGACAATAATGCCCAAATTTGGATTATAGCACTGATACTCATGGTGTCCTATTTTTAGCACTATTGTTCAAGTGTATGTTGGCTTATAATAGTCATTTTCTCCTAGATCATTATCCTAATTCATTTTATACTAACATAAATTTATTTAACCCATGATCATTAGATCCCCTATAAATAGCCATTAAAAGTCCATTTAGAATGGTTGACACTCATTTAAAAGAGAGAAACAAGATTAAAAGCAATAATACTTAAGTACTCTTCCCTATTCTCTACATATATCCATCTAATAGTATTTCAAGATTATTAAAACCTTTACACCAGTCACTATTCATTCCAAGTACACCCATTTTTGTATTTTCATCACATTGTTACACCAAGCACTTCAATGGGAGAACTACATATAGATTAATCTCTCCTTAGAGTATTATTATGTAGGTAGTGTGCCCACACATGGGGTGTGAAGTGCATCTAGCATATCTTTTACACACTGACCCCTTTCCCCTATTTACCAAAGTCCTATTTAATTGTATGAAAGACACAAGCACATGAACAATCAACTCTATAGGGATTTATATTGATAGTGAGGATCTAAAATTTGGTACACAAGCTCACATAGATGTTGTAAACAAACCCTAGAAAAATTAGATCTTTTTGAGTAGTTTGGGTAACAATAGTAAGACCAAGACTATAGTATTGTATAATAGGGTGTCTTATTTCAGCAATCCTATCTAATCACAAAATGAATTCTAGATACTAGTTTGCAGTAATGTTCCAGTCATGTTCCTCTAGTATTATACTTAGTCTCAGTCATAATAGCCCATAATAAGCTAAGTCATATTTTCTCACTTATTACTATTTTTAGAAAAGGCAAAAATACTATTTATTTTCATAAATCAGTGGCTTAATTATTGCATATTATTTATTAATTTATTAATATTAGACTCATTTATTATTTAGGAATTAAACATATAATTTCCCAAAAATAAATCATTTAGTGAACCCAACTTACTTTGAATTTTGTACAAAAACCCTAGAAACCCTAGGGTAAATTCCTATCTAATTTTTCCCATTAATTTTTAAAAAAATTCTTGAAAATTAGAATAAAAAATTCTTCTCAAATTTTAAAATTTTATATTAAATTTTAAAATAAATTTATGTCAAACACTAGTTACATCAACTAGATCCTAGTAAATTTCTAATCATTTTCTAAATTTTTAGTTGCATATTAAAATCATAACCCATTAATTTTTAAAATTTTCTTGAAAATTAAAATAAAAAATTCTTCTCAAATTTTAAAATTTTATAGTAAATTTTAAAATAAATTTATGTCAAACCCTAGTTACATCAACTAGCTCCTAGTAATTTTCTAATCAATTTCTAAATTTTTAGTCACATATTAAAATCAAAAAATCACTTAAAATATCAAAAATTCATAGTAATTTTCAAAAAAAAAAAAAAAATCTCAAAACCTTAGTTGTATGTACTAGGTCCCAATAAATCAATCACTTTCCCATAAGTTTTTAAATTATATCTTGCATACTTAGCTCATAAATTCAATTTCAATTTAAAAAATTCATAATATTTTAGAAGAATATTTTTGAAAAACCCCTAGTGGCATATACTAGCTCCTATTTTGATTCCTAAGGTATCACCTTACATGTTTGTGCACTTTGTATCCTTTTCATGCAATTTATAGTTAACTATTATTAGGACTTTACATTTCCTATATTCAATATTTTATTTTTATAGCACTTAGCCAATAATAAATTATTGAAAAAAATTCAAACACTTCTCAAATAGTTTTCCTACTTTAACAATAGCCCAATACACTAGTTTTGATGAAATTAATAAGATAACTTCAACAAATCTTAACCAAACACCCTGACATGCAAGATGACATGCTTAAAATATTACAAGAGGAACAAGAAGGAACAAACAATGACTAATCTTCTCAAATCACAAAGCAACCAATTGAAAATGACACTATGAGGGAAACTATGTCTCAACAACCCCCTATAACATCCCAATATGCTTCTATGCCACTAGTTATAGCTAGTACAACCTTATCTTTTGATGTGGTAACCCTTTCATAAGAGATAATATGTCTTTAATCCAAGGTTCTACATCTTGAGCAAGGTATGACTATACCTACATAGGCTTGGATTCTTTTGCTCTACTGCATACACCATCGACACATCACATTACTTTTGTGCCCTTGCCACAAGGTTCTATTAAACCTAAGATAAATCTGTATGATGGAAAGGGTAATCGATAGACATATTTGAGAGCCTTTCGCATAGTATTCTTGGATTATGTACCAAATGACTGGCTACTTACCAAGCTAATTCCATGAAGTCTAAATGATTATGATTTACAATGGTTTTTATAGTCAACCAAATTAGTCAATTAATGCATTCAAACCTTTAGCTAACCTATTCCTAGCACATTTTAGTATCAACATTGGTGATAAGGTCTCTTATGCATAAATTACATAATAGAAACATAAATCAAATGAGCATCTCATAGGCTATGTGTTTCACTCTAAGACCACCTTGGCTAAGATGACAAACCCCATGGCAGATCAGGAATTATAAGATCTCTTTAAATAGATCCTTCTGCCATCATTGCATGAATTTATTATGTTTAAAATATTCTCTTCCTTCACTAAATTATGTCATACACTAAAATAAAGAGAATTAAAACTCATTTCAATGGGTAAACTCAAGTATACAAGTATCCCAAAAACAAAAAATAAGAGTAATAGTAAAGCCCCATACAAGGTCAAACTTAGAGATAACAAGAATCAGAATCAACTAATAGTTAATGCAAGGTTTGAACCCCCTCAACATCTGGTTTTATTATCACCTCCTCGGCATGCATTTACCAATCTACTAGTTTCTCTAGCTAGAGTTTTACAGTAGTTATTGGAATTTATCACCACTCTCCCTCTTATTTAGAAAGTTGACCCAACAAAGCCTCTTCCACAAGGATATTATTAACATACATTTTATGATTTTCATAGGGTACCAGGCCACACTACAAATAGATGCATCAATTTGAGACATAAGATACATGACGTGATAGATGGAAACCTACTTGATCTTGGCATTTTAGTTGAGCCTCCACAGGTAAAGATAACCTAGGATAAATCTTTGAAAATATTCTCAGATCCATTTCCACAACATTCTAAACAAGATAAATGGGACACATTGGGTGTTCACACATACCATGCCCATATTCCACTAGCTACATACCAAACACCTTCAGTTGAGTCACATATTTTGAGTGGTATGATATGTGTGAATGAGTTTAAGGTTCCAACTAGACCTTCGATATCCTTCTCAGATTAGGATATTATTAAGGATAATTTAGATTATAATTCACTCTTTATCAAAACACATATTTATAATCTTCCCATTCATAGTTTTTTCATCGATAATTGTTTTAATGTCAACATGTTCACCATTACATTATTACAAAATTTGGGATATTTAGAGTAAGATATCACTCTGACAAATATAATTATCAGTGGATTTATTGGGCACATATAGAGTTTATTGGGTGAGATTTTACTTCCTTTAAAGACTAGGCCAACACATGCGACCACACATTTTAGCATAGTTCCCAGTGTAAGATTTTTTGATATGTTACTTGGTCACCCATGGATTCAAATAATTTGAGTAGTACCATTTGCAGTTCATAAATGCATGAAATTCATTCATGTTAATCATGTTATTATAGTTTGTGTATTTCCATATGAGTTACCACTCCACACTTTAGATACATCACTTTTGTAGTCACTAGTTTTAGATTCTCCACCAGTTTCAATTTCCACACTAGTTATAGTTCTTCATCAAGTATAGATTCAAAAATAGTTGAGGAATTCATTACTAGTATAGAGGGTTCATACACTTCCACAGCGTTGAGATTTTAGATAGTTTCTAGCTACAATATTCACACTCAGAGTAGTTTGATTGAGATCTCATGCATCTACACATAGATCACATGTTTAGAGAGTTTCTCCTACTTTTAAATGGGTCCCTAAGATCCATATAACTTCATCCATTTTCAGAGTTATAGAGGGACCCAAAAGTTAGTTTCTACTTCAAATATTTTAGAAAATTTACAATGCACATAACTTTCATAATCACAATCTCATCCTTTCCATCATATTTCATGATCATGCATGATACCTTTGTTCAATACAAGACACCATGATAGGGAGTCTTATTTGAGACTCATTAGTTAGTATCATTTCATCTTAGTCTTTTATTTACAAAGCTTATTTTGAAAATACAAAAAAATATAACATTTCAAAATCCAAAAATATTTTAAATAAATTACAAAACACCAAAAACATTTTGATTGTATGCATCATCCATGCTTTACATTGTTACTATTATGTTAAACTTACATTTATTGTTCTATGCTATTTTTTGTTGATTTATCTACATTACCATGCTTCAATTGATATTCTCTGAGTGTGTGTAGTGACATCCATATCCTCAAATACTTCACTCTACCCATTAATGGGGAATATTACTTCTACATTTGAGACACACATAAATATAAATACCCATTGGGGGCATCTTATATATGACTACACCATCCAGGTCATGTCATTCTTACACTACACATTCTAAGTTATCATGATGATAAACATTACTTAATAAATTACATAGATTATTATATCAACATTTCACTAGTATCTATCAGTTATGTATCTATTAGCATATACCTAGTCTTTTACTAACATGCCTTGCATACTTTCACTCTTTTTTTTATTAGTTAGATGTGATTCTATCTTCCCAATTATTACATGCTTTCTCTTCTTGATTATTATAGATTTTTGGATTGCATTTCTAGTTCCTTCTTGTCTCTTATGTGTGCCTTAGGATTTATGCCAATGTCCTTTGATTCTATTCATGTGTGTGTACTTTTGGACATTTTCCAATGTCTCTTGCTTGTACTCTTATATGTGACTATGGCCCTCATGCCAATTTTGCTTGTTCCTATGGTATGTGTATATGGGATTTGAACATGCCTTATATGTTAGATTTCCAATATGAGTGACATATGCCCATGTCCCTTGTTTTCTTGTCCCCTTGGCCACCCTTGTATGATTCTTGCATCTTGTTTTGTAGGCTTCTTGCCTAATTATTTATCCTTGTTTTTAATGCCATGATCCATATCATGCATTTCATTGCTTTCTTAGATTCCATGATGGATATCATGTTCCATCCCTCTTTGACAACTAACAACTAACACTTTTGATTCCAATTTAGTACATTTCACCTACTTTTACATTATTATATCTATCTAGTCATACCCCTATTGATCTAATAATCTCTCAATATAAATATTTCTATATCTTGAGAAATATTGTCAAAATATCATTGATATATCATATATCCATGAATCATAATACACTTGTAGGGCTATCTCCTCTTAGGGTAGTCATTACAGGGTCTTCATTCCTCTCCTCAAAAGAGGGGGAAACAAACAAGTTTTTTATCATAGAGTTCAGAGATCCTAGTGGTTGAAATAATAATTTTTAGAACACTCAAAATAGAATCCAGACATCAGACTAGGCATAATACACTAGGTAGACATTAGAGAATCTAGAACTATTATCAAATTTGGCCTTGGACAATAGTTCCAAAGTTAGACTACAACACTATATACTAGGGTGTCTTATTTTTGTCATTCCTATCTAGATAGTAGAAAAAATAGTTTTTCCAAAAATAGATAAAAAGGTGAGTTTAGTCCTAGGTTTATAAATATAACATAGTCTAGATTCAACATGTTTTAGTATAATTTTTGCTAAGAGAATCTAGATATAGGGGCATCATGCATGGAATGATGGCTATCACTTATAGTTTGAGGTTAGGTAGTTAATATAACTTTTAGATCAAAATCCATGTTATAAACACCATTGATTGGGGGTAATGTGCATAACACATTAATCTTCCCTTTTTCTAAGTTGAGTTTATTTCCCAAGTGTTTCTCAGTAGTTTTGTGCCTTACTTTATCTATAGGTGGTTAGCATCCTTTTTCATGTTTGGATTTCACACAAGCTTAACTTTTTGAGTACTTTATTTCCTAAGCTTACTTCCACATAAGCCTATTTTACTTGTTTTAGAGTGGATTTCATACAATCCTAATCTCCATTTTTAAAAATGGACAAGAGTGGCCTAGTTTCCAGTATACATTTGGCTATCCACACCAACATTGTTAGATCATAATACATTCATGGGCTTTAGGATCCATCTCATATTACATCTATTTTATACTCATGGGGTAATGATGGAGCCAAATTAATAGCTATCCTTTGTATTATTGAGCCACCTATTTAGAGGGATTGGACACATAGTCTAAACATTGATTGATACATGCATGATTTATTAGCTTTACTTAGTAGGTGATAATGGAGCCAAAGGGCCTACTTTTGCATTCTTGAGCCACTTATAGGTAATTGAGCACTCAAATTCATTCATGATACTACTCTTGGTACAACATCATCTAGGATTACTTAACACACACCCATCATAATCTAACATCCTAATAGGTTTTGTATTAGTTCACATAGCCAGTGAGGTGTATTTATTCCTTTCTCTTCCTCTCTCTCTCTTACCCAAATTTTATACATTCTTATTGTAGATATAGTGTATCTATTAAGGAATGATCTACTTTATGTTTTTCATTATAGATTCACACTTCACACCATTCTCTCTCTACACACATCCAACATCAAAAAACTTTATGAGATTCACCTTTATAGGTAAGTTTAGGAATGGTTTATATTTTTAATTTATCCTATTATTTTACTTTCCTGCATCACTAAAATAAAGGGGGGGGGAAATGTATTCATATAAAATGAAAAATTTGGTAACTTGAAGGTGGATAATGACACCCAATCCATAGGTCCATCTTGCTTTCTCTCATGACCCTCATAGGCATGTTTTGATAGTTTCCTAGTCATCTATAGACTTTCAGACTAAACCCTTGATAACCCAGGATATTATTCCATGAAAAATACATCCCCATAGGTCTCTTTCTCCTTGGAAAATATTACCTAAACTTGGACTACAACATTGAGACTCAGGGTGTCCTATTTATGGCACTATTGTCCAAATGTATTTTGTCTTCTAAAAATCATTTTTTCCTAGATCCTTATCCTAATTCATGTCATCCTAATGAAAATTAATTTAACCCATGATCATTAAATCCCAAATAAAATGCCATTCAAATTCCATTTAGAATTTTTGGCACTCATTTATAAGAGAGAAACAAGAATACAAGCAAGACTACTCAAGCACTCTTCCTTATTCTATGCATACATCTAACTAATAGTATTTCAAGATTATTAAAACCATTACACTAGTCCCTAGTCATTAAAAATACACCCAATTTCACATTTACTTTAATTTTAATCACACTATTACACTAAACACTTTAATGGGAGAACTACATATAGCTTGATCCCTCCTCAGAGAATTGGTATGTAGGTAGCATGCCCACACATGGGGTGTGAATTGCATCCAACATATCCTTTACACACTAAATCCTTTTCCCTATTTTCCAAATTCCAATTTAATTTCATAAAATACACAAGCACATGAATAATAAAATTTACAATACGTTCCATTGATAGTAAGGATCTAAAATTTGGTACACAGGATCACATAGATGATATGAACAAAACCAAAAAAATCAGAACTCTATGAGTAATTTTGATAATAGTGGCAACACCAAGACTATAGTCTCAAACAATAGGGTGTCCTATTTTTTTTGGTCTTATCCAATCATAAAATGAATTCTAGATCTCAGTTTATGGCAATGTCTCAATCCTATTCCTCTATTATTAGACTTAGTCTCAGCCATAACAACCCAGAATAAGCTAATTCATATTTTCTCTCACCTATTACTATTTTTAGAAAAGGAAAAAATACTATTTATTTTCACAAATTAGTGGCTTGATAATTGCATATTATTTACTAATTTATTAATCTTAGACCCATTTATTATTTAGGAATTAAACATCTAATTTCCCAAAAATAATGAATCAAACTCCTAAGTTTCATTCTTTTTAATCTAATTTAGCTTATTATTAATTACATCTAACCATAAATTATATTTACTTACTTTTATATATTTCTTAGGTTAATTTTTTTAAAGTAAGGAAATATCAATCATCATTCTTCTCCTTATTTGTATACCTACACTTTTTTTCCCAATAATCTAAGATTCAAAATGATCTTTTTGAATCTACCTAGAAAGACCTTTCGATTCCTTTATTTATTCACTATCTTCATTATCCTCATCCATTTATATTTCTCTTTCTTCATTATTTGATTGAGTGTATGAATTATTTATCTCATAAACCTTCACATTTGTGCTTTCCACTATCTTTTACAACTTTTTGTTATAACATCTATAGGCAACTCTTACTGATGAATATCCTAAGCAAAAAACTTCATCATATCTTGATTAAAACTTGCCTAAGTCCTCATCATCTTGCTTAGTGTAGCACTTACTACCAAAAAACCTTGAAATGTTCAACATTTGCAAATATGTCATTCTATAGCTTATATGGAGTCTTATCACCATTGATCTTAATTTTCCCTCTATTTAAAGTGTAGGCTATAGTACTCATAGATTCCTTCCAATAACCATCTGATAATATAGACTCATTCAATATGGTATTTTCCATATCTTTTACTATTATATTCTTTCTCTCAACCACCCCATTCTATTGAGGTGTTTTAGTAGCTAATAACTACATTCTTGTCCCATTTACTTCATAAAATTTATCAAATTTATTTGACCAAAACTCTCTTACTTTATTAGATCTAAGGAACTTGATATTCACATTCATTTCATTTTCAACCAAGGCTTTAAAGGTATTGAATTTACCTAGATATTATGATTTTTACTTCAAGAATGCTACCCAACTCATTCTTATGAAATCATCTATAATAAACATGAAGTAGTTATCTCCTTGAATACTCTAAATCCTTGTAAGTTGACATAGATCAGTATGAATTAGTTTTAAAGGTCTAGTAGTGGAGTATTCTTTAGACATGAATCTTCCCATGGTTTGTTTACAATGTTGATATGCTTTGCATAGAGCATTTGTAAGTTTATAAATTTTTGGTATATTCTTCACAGATCCCTTAGAGCTAATTTTGCCAAGATTGTCAAAGTTCATGTGACCTGACCTTCTATGCCACAACCAACTCTCATCTACCTTACTCATGAAGCATTTTTCTTTAGTGATCTCAGTTAGAACATAGAGATTATTTTAATTTCTTTTTTCTTTGGCAATCAATTTTCATAATTTATCTCTCCTTATTTAACATCCTTTTTCATGGAACATTAGATTATGTCCTTGGGTGCAATTTTGACTCATATTTAATAAGTTGTGCTTCAATCCATCTACATATAACACATTTTTTGTTTTGGTCTTCCCAATATCCAAACTCAAGTATCCTTTCCCAATTATGTTAGTAGATGTGTTATCCCAAAACCTTACTAAACCATTGGCATTCTTCTTCAAAGTGATAAATTTGATTTTATCTCCTGTCATGTGACTTGAGTATCCACTGTCTATGTACCATTTCAAATCTCCATGTTTAGTGTGAAAATTAGTTTGAGCTACAAGGGATTCTTTTCCTCTATTTTTGCATCTTTTCCATAGGTTTTACCTTATTGATCCATATTTTAGTGTCATGAATCCATATCTTCTCAACCTGATTGGTTTTCCTGATTATTTTGTATTCTCTTGTAATATGTCCTCTTTGGTTACATTTATAACATAGAATTCTACTTTTCAATCTATAGTTGATAATTTTATGTCCAAATTTGACATAAGAGAAACAATGGACCATGAATGAGTTCTAATAATATCATTATTTAACCTTGATTTTATTTTTATGAAGATAATATGGAACATTATTTCCTTTGACATCTCTTGGAGGAGTAGAGACCTTCTAGACTTGTTGATGCTTTACTTTAGATTTGGCAGCTTCTATATAGGTATTGATCTTATAAATTTCATCACTCCTAAATTGATCAAGGTCTATTGGAGTTTGATATTTATTGAACTCCTTTTTTTCTTATCCAAAGCTAAGACCTCTCATGTCATGAAAGGATCTTTGAATATATAGGATATTATTAAGCTTTTCAGTACTTTCCTCATTCTTCTGGTAAGTCCTTAACTTGATAGCATCTTACTTGATTTGTGATTAGAAAATTTTTATCTTTAATTTGATTTGGGTACATTAATATATGTGATATTTCTCTTTTGATAAATAATCACATGTAGTTTTGATAACTATTGGTAGATTCTCATCATAATCATAAAAGACACTTTCATTGCTAAAATCCATATATGTGTTCCAAATATCTCTCTTAGACTATTAGGTCTACTCAAGGGACCAAGATCTGATACTAATTATTTTAATAATGGATAAAAATAGGGTGGGGGGGTTAATAAATTACACAACAATGTCTATTTAATTCCATTTAACATTCTATGAGACATTCAGTCACATGAAAGATTAATGCATAAATAAGTAATCATTCAAACAAATCATAAGAGAACACAAAAAATTATGTTGGAAAACCTCTTTGGGGATTAAAAAAACTAAACCATACCCATTTAATACTATCATATAATGTCAATATTCAAATTTTAGTGAATCACCAACTTCACAAGGAGATCCAAGCCCTACCTAGTTGAGCACCCACCCAACTAGTCATTTGTAAACTCCATCTTGTAAGGAGGATCCAACCCCCTTAAATAACATCACACCAACCAAGTCACCTCTGATGTATTTCCACCTCATAATATATATTTATAACTAAATTTTATATGATAACCTTTTCTTGCACTCTTTACCCTTCAAACTTACTCAACCAGCTTATAATGCCTTCTCGCTCAATAAGCCTTCTCTTTGGCAATATTAGGTCAATTGGCCTTTTTCAACACCAATATAAATATAGTTAAACATTAATGAAATATTTACTAAAAATAATTATGATATTAAATCCTTAAATCTATTCACAAAAACTCTATATCCTTCACTCAATAGCTCAATATTCTAATTATTCCAAATAGCCTTATTAGACCTTGCCTTTATACACAGTTCTTTCTTTCACCCATATTGGTTGGCTAAGATCATTACCACACTTATATTATTATTGAAATATATAAATACAAATTTTTATGAGTGAAACAAATAATACATTAATTTTTAATAGTTTATAAGGACCAATTTCACCATTAGGCCTAATGGAGACCTAATGCAATTAGGTCTGTCCTACCCTCACGTTACCATTCAGACCCTTAAGATCACTTCATATCTTATAAAATGAATGAAAAAATTAATAAATGCCTCAAAAATACCATTTATGATTTTAAATTGGTTTCCTAGCTTAATTTAGTCTATTTCACTACTTGGACCTACCAATTAGGTCTCTTCGCTAATAGGCTTTTTCACTGTCTCTAAGTCTCTCTTGTAAATTTGAACCATGAACACAAATTTGAAATATAAAACATTAATTAAATCATATTAATAGGTTAATCATGACTTAAAAACATTAACAAAATTATTTATTCTCCATCACATTGTCTAAAAGGCTTTAAAAACACTCTTGTAAATAGCTTACTTAGAAACACCAAACACTATTAAAACACAGTCAAAATCATTTATATTAAAAACATGATTAGGGACTTATAATGATAAAAAATACATTCACATGATCATATTATTCCTTTATAACACATGTGATAATTTTTTATCATTCATTTTAGTGAATTTTTACATAGGAACATCTTTTTCACACACCAAAAAAAATTGCCTATAGGTCCAAAAACATAGTCAAGAAAATCAACTTGTAGAAAACCTATGGGGGAACTTTTATGATCTTAAAATAGATTTGTGTGAGAATTTATATACCTTAAAACACACACACACACACACACACACACACACACACACACACACACACACACACACACACACAAACACAATCATAATTAATAAATATTGATCTTATAGACCAATCTCACTATGTCACTCTATACAAACTCCATTTTACTAGATAGGGCAGTTTGATGAGAACATTTTGCTAGAATATAGGCATCATAAAAACTTACACATAAATTCACTATTATTTATAGTTATTACCCCATACCTTTTTATCCATTCCTAATCCTTTTTAAATAATCCCTAAAATTAGTATCATTCTCACCTAATTTTCTCATTATTCTACTTATTAGGCTAGTTTAGTGATAGGCTACCTTCCATGACTAGTTTTGCATAATTTTGTTCTAAAAACTACTTATAAAATTCTATGAGCATAAACTATAAGTCTTTTACATCATTCTCAATCCACTTGTATGCTTTGACCTGGACAACCCTACCTATAGCATTAAAAACCTTTAAAACAAGGATTTTCACATAGCTTCTATTCATTATTAAGATAAAACAAAACCAATTAAGGAGATCTTGAAGATTAATTTACATGTTAAAAAAATTTAAATAGGTCAATTTTAACATTCTAAGCCAAAACTAATTAGATATTTCCTATCAAGTCTGTGTAAGGGTTTTAGGAGGGCTTTGACTGCATTACTTTCTTAATAATCATTCATAAAGGATTGCTCCTAAATCCTAAAAATAATTCCAAAGAATTAAATCTAGGTACATTCCCCAAATACCATTAATTTATTATGCTCTCATGAAAAGGTTTCACATGTTAATGATCATGACAAACTTCTTCTTAGGTTTGCAACACCCTATTCTATGCACACTGTTAACCTTACCATAAAATTTCTTACTTTCTCCCAAGGGATATGACTTAAAAACATTATAAAAATGATTTACATGAACACTCAATCCTTTTTATATTCTCTCAAGAGATTTTTCATCCTTGGAAATGAACTTGACCTCTTATTAGACCACTATAGGTTACTTTGTGCATTTATACCTTATACTACTAGTCTTACTTGGACTATGAACATAAACTTAACATTTTATATATTATTTAAAACTTCATCAACATTCCATTAAACATAATAACATTAAATCATACTACCACCCTTTCTCACTTAGATCTCCAATGGTTTAATTCACCATGCTACTAGGCTTATCTCACTAAGACACCAAGCTTGTAACTTCTCACTAGGTCTCTTTATTAATGATTTAAAAGATTCAATAATTACACCTTAGATTAACATCAACTAAACTTTAATGATATCAATTAAAACTTCATTTATACCTTGTAACACATTCCCAACTATCTTCATATAATCCCAACTACAAATTCATGCCATCTTGCCTACTTTGGTGTCAACTTGCTTTGAGTCAAGAAGAAAGAATTTGACACATTCAATCTTAATGATGAAGTGTGCACCTAAAAAGTAGTTCCTCCACCTTATAAAATAATAGATGATATATTTCATCTCTTTCTCATGTATAATATACCTCATTTGTACATATTTGAGCTTCCTACACTCAAAATCCACTAGATGCCTATTTTGAATCAATACCCTACTAATGGAAAAATTAGATACATCTATGTGCACCTCAAAAGGATTATTGAATTCCAGCAAGGAAAGAACAACTGATTTAGTAAATTTCTTATTTAATATTTCAAATTCCTTCTAACACTTTATATACCACACCTACTTAACCTCATTCTCAATTAATTCTATCAATGGGCTCATAATCTTGGAGTACCAATTGACAAACCTTCACTAATAATTAACCAAATGCAAAAATTAATGCACACCATGTACACCTCTGGGAAACTCCCAATATTTTATTTATTCAAGTTTACTTTGGTTAGTCTTGATCTTTTCTTATATAATCACATGTTCAAGGAAGTAAACTTATTCCTAGGTAAAGGAACACTTTTCATTCTTAATAAATAAAGCATGCTCCCTCAATAACTTGAAAACCTCTACAATATGTGCCATGTTCTCTTCCTAGTTATTATAAAACACCAAGATATCATCAAGGTATATGATCAGACACTTGTCTAATAGGTACCTAAAAAAATTAGTCATGAGTGTGAAAAACATCATAGGCATGTTACACAACCCAAAGGGCATCACAATAAAATCATATGACCCATATCTAGTGATAATAACTATTTTATCTTCATCTCTAGGAGTAATTTTGACCTGATAGTAACCTAACCTAAAGTATAAATTTATGAATACTTTCACCCTATAAAGGAAATATAAGAAATCCTAAATGAGGGGTAGATGATACTCATTCTTTATGGTTAGCTTATTTAAGGCCCTATAATCCACATAAAGCCTAAATGACCCATCATCCTTCCTCTAAAATAGTATTGGTGCTCCTTAATAGGAATGTGAAGGATGAAGATAGATAATAGTTAGTAAACATTCTAATCGTGCCCAAATAACTGGTATAAAACCCTTTCTTGAGGGCTCACCCATGGACCCAACTCAATGCAATGATTGATTACTCTTATCTAAGGAAAATAGGGTGGTAACTAGTTTGGCATACAATCTTGATAATCAAGAATAACCTTCTTCACTTCAAATATAATAAGAACCTACTTTACCTCTTCATAATCCTAAACACTGAAAACCACTACTCTATACATTGGTTCCACATTATTTTATGCAGCCTTCCACATACTCATCATTGAAATCACCTATATCTTCCATATCTATCTCCTCTACACTATCTTCACCATGCATGCTAGAATCAGATCCAACATGAAAAGAGTTTCAATATGAGGAAATATTTCCACTATATCCTTTTAGATAAACTTTTATCCCAACACTAGGTTGAATTAATCCATCTTGATCATGGATAAGTCCAATTTTCCTTTCAACTCATTGAAATTCACATCCATAACCTATGAGGAGTCAATAGTTTCCATAGATGGAGAGTTCACTAATTTAAACCTTTCAGTTTTTATATAGGATTATAGGCCCAAATCTTTGGATTTTTGACTTATAATTTAATTATGGGTTGTACCTATGTCCACAAGTGTCATTATGGTCTTTTATTTGATCACCACTTCCATAAAATTCAACCCATATATATTAATTTCACCATCTCTTGTCTTGAGATGAATGTTTTTCATGTCATTGAGCCCCTTAATCATACACATTATCTGCTAACTTTATTCATCTAGCTACATCATCTAAATTGTTAACACCCTTTATCACTCTATACAATCTCTATTGTAATGATCACAACTACATGTCCAACACTTCAAACATAACTTCCTACTTGGTTCTCCACTCTATGAATTCTTACCATCACCTTTTGGTGTGATACTAGACTTTTGAGATCTCATTAATGACTATTTATTAGCCTTTCCTCCTTATTTATTTAATGTCTTCTCTTAAGACTTTATCAATGCCCTTAATCTTAGGTTTGTTAATGTTTTGGGTGTTCTTGGTGAAGAATGCTCTATAAAATTAAAGAGTCAATCTATTATGGAAATAGACTCCCTAAAATGTGACACATCATAGTGATAAATCTCAAACTTATCCCATCTTAAATACCATTCATAAAATAAAATAGATTGTATGCCTCAAACATGTCTTTTATTTCTGACATGCAACTCTAGAAAGACTTGATATACTATTGCGTCTTTCTAATATATTTTAGCTGACTTAACTTGATCCTAACCAACAATGCTACATTCCTAGCATGAAACTAATCCCTAAGGGATTTCTTCAGATCTACTCAATATTCCAACCTCTTTGTATAATTTTTTGATTCAATGTCATTAGCTAAGGTTTTATACCAAATATTCATTGTACCCATGAGGTACCTTGTTGTAACATGCACCTCCTATGCATCTCACAATCCTCTAAAACTTGTTAAGTACTCCTCCATGTCCCAAAATAAATTCTCTAAAATATGGTCATCATGTGCACCATTAAAACAATCATGTTCCTTTAACTTTGGGAGCTTTGAAATTGTTGAGGATCTAGACCTAGTCGTATTTACTAGAATCAATATTAATGTTTGACACATAGTGACTTCATCCAATAACTTAGTCTATGATGCTAAAATATCCTCCAACCTTGTAATAAGTTATATGATAGTCTGATCTATAGATTCCACCTTCTCTTTAAACTAACTAAACCTTATGACCACCAATTCCTCCAAATCCTATAACTAGGCACTAACATGATCGATAAAGTTTTTATCCACATCATGCATCAAATTACTCTTAGGTGACTACCACCACATTCACCTTTAACCTTAGACCAAACTCTATGAGTTACATTATCATGGATGAGTCCAGCTTGATCTCCTATCATACTGACTCAGAATTGATACACTAGACTAACTCGATAGGGGAAGGTGTACAACATAAAACCAACTTAGGCAAACACCACCCAAACAAAACACAAACTTATGCTTTGATACCAACTATCATAGGGATAGATTAACCTAGATATAACCATCTAGTATAACTTTATCCCTTTTAACTCATTTATAAAAAGAGAGCTCTATAATAACTACATACTACACTGATAGTGTTTACCTATATAATAACACACACAACATGATGTATTATTTTTGTATTTTATGGGATTAAATGTAGAAACTTTATATAACACTTGAAATGAAACATAAACCTACTATAACAAAAGTGAAATCATACAATGCAAGAAACAACTAGGAGAAATGTATATATCTTATCAACTCTTTTAGGACAAAATAGTTTAAAGTACAATAAGGTAGTCACATGGCTAGATACACAACATCCATCAAGTTAGGCATAATTGATAATGCTTGGTAACTACTCAAATGGCTATACTGAATAATCCCTTCCCAACATCTAAATACTCTCTATAAGGAAAAAAACCTAGCTTTACAAAACCTAGACCACCCAAACTATCCACACACACCTGTACAACTACTACATAGGTAGATGAGCACTACCCAAAACAACTCAATATAAAAATCATAATTCTTCACTATATCACTTTGCTTAGTTCAGATTTGTGCTCACTCAAATCATTATGAAAAGAAGGATACTAATTAGTTGATCACTTATGAATGTTTGTAATGGATTTTATGTTCTATATCCATTATAGTAGGTGTGTGTATCTATAAATTTGATGATGTGGTCCTTCTCTACAAGATGCAAGTGCTCAGGATCTAAATTAGAATGATGTTTTATCATTGCTAGCTCAAGAATTAGTGGGGTGTAAGACATGATAAGTTCCACATTGAATACTAGGTACATGCCCAAGTACTAAGGTAGATAAAGAATGAAGTTTTTCTCACCAATTCCATCTAAAATAGTGTTAGGACCATAGCAGAAAGGCTTGATCTCCTAGTGTGTACCTTTGAAGTGTTCCTTTTTAAGTTGAATCTAAACTTTATCACCAACTCAGAATGCATGACGTGTATGATTTGTGTCATGGAACTCCTTGTACTTAACTTGTGTGTGAGAGAGAATATATTAAACTTACTATTTAATATATTGGATATGGCACAAAAACTTCTCATCTTTATCCTATTCTCATACCAATGCATATGACTCATTGCCTAATGGTGCATGGTAGGAGATGTCTAGAGGTGATGAAGGTTGGAACCCAAGAAATGTCTATAATAGACTATGGATAATATATTTGTGAAGAGCCCTATTATAGGTATGTTGAATGTCTACGATATTTTCATACTAGGTGAGAGAATGTGCATAATTTTACATTCACAAAAAATGAATAAATTTGTAATTAACCACTTCAATTTACCCATTTTTTTAAGGATGAAAAGTCATCGACCAATCAAACTATGTACCCATCAATTTCTATAATGCTTGCTAGAAATAACTCACAAATCATAGATAGTGGTTAGAGATGATGGATGTTGTCAACCAAAATGAACCCAAACTTGGTTGAAAAATATCTACGTAGTGTTAATTACATCAATGTATTTTATGTAAGTGACCATGATGGTCATCTTGGAAAACCATTACACTAAAACAAACATAGTGTCATGTTTTTGTTGCTTAGTAGGTAATCTAATTATAAAATCCATGCTAATATATTCACATGGTATGGATGGGATGATTAGAGGTGTGTCAAGTCTAAAATTCTTATTCATGGGCTTGGTGATGCAAAAAAGAATGTAAGACTTTATGTAGAACTCAACATCTATGTGAATGTGTAGCCAATAGAAGTGTAGATGCAATGCATCTAGAGTATTTATCATGTTGAAGTGTCCCAAGGTATTGGCATATTATGCCTCTCAAATGAGTCATTAGTAAGTTTCACTAGAGGGAACATAGAGATGTATGAGATTATAGATAAATTGGTCAAATAAATAGAACTCCTAAACTTGTGTACTTATCATGAGGCTTGAGTAAATTTACGTGAAGTCCAAATCAAATGAGTAGAGAAGAACCCAATATTGGAAATTATGGTCATGCATGTCTAACACTATGATAAGCATGTAAATCAATGATTGGTTGAGACAATATGCAATATTTTTATCCTTCAATTTCTTGTGCTTGATCATGATATGGAATTGTTATAGGTAAGTCATCCATTTCATGTGGTTCACATTTTTTGAACTTTAAATATGACTAAAATAACTAATGTGATTTATGGTCTAAATTAATTCTCGATAATGTAGTGTCACCATTGCTTAATTTTTTTCACAATAACATATAGTTCCTTTTTATGGGTGGAGTACCTTTACATCATGTCACTGAACATCTCAAATTGGTATGTGACTATAGGTCTATGTTGCGTGATCACCCAATCAAGTGCATAGTTAGTTGCATCAGTGTGTATTTCAAAGGTTTGCATAATATAGGGCATTGTGAGAACATGTGTTGTATAGAACCATTACTTGAGTACCTCAAAAGTGTATTGCTGTGCATGTGTCTAGTCAAGATAAAACTCATTTCCATGTCTCCCCCATGTTGAGTGATAGATAATCCTCTAGGGGTTGCTTATAGGACTCATCCATGAAATTATAGGAGTTGATGGTTTATTTTTATCCCTCATGGTTATCCTACAATGCATGACTAAAGTTTTCTCAATTTTATCACTTTGGGATAATAAGATTCTATTAAGGGATGTATCTAGTCAAGTGCAAATTTTGGTCCTAAGACCTAACCAAGACTAGATAATGAACATTATATCCTTAAAAACCCATATGAACATGTCTATGAAGATAGCTCATCAATTGGGTTAATGAGATAAAACATATGCCCCTATTGACAACATTTTGGTCCTTTACAAGATATTTGGATGCAAGATAAAACTCATTGTTGTGTCTCATCTATGTTGAGTGAGAGATAATACTCTAATGTTTTTTTATAAGACCCATATATGAAAGTGTAGGTACTGATGATTCATCTCTAGCCCTCATGGTTCTCTTGCATCACATGACCAAAGTTTGCTCATTTTTTTCACTTTGGGATGTTAAAATTGTGTAACTTTAAATATTAATGCCTAAAAAAGACCAAATAATGGTTTTTCTAGCCTTAAAACACTAATTTGGACATGTCCATAAATATGGTTCATTGATTGGGATAATGAGGCCCAAGATATGCCCTACTAAGTAAATTTTGGTCCATTAAGAGACATTAGGCTGTAAGAGAAAACCCATTTCCATGTATCATCTATGTTGAGTGAGAGACAATCCTATAGGGTTTGTTTATAAGAATTATCTATGTAATTTTATGAGCTAATATTTCATCTAAGACTTATCTATGTAATTTTAGGAGCTAATAGTTCATCTATAGCTCTCACAGTTCTCCTCCAATGCACAACTAAATTTTGCTCAATTTTATCACTTTTGGATGATAAGATTATCTTAAGGTACGCATCTAATCAACTAAAAATTTTAGTCCTAATTAATATGAAATAATGGATAATGATTTATATATCCTTAAAATACCCATCTAGATGTGTCTGTGAAGACTTTTCATTGATTCAGCTAATGAGCTAGAAGATATGCACCCACTGACAAGATTTTGGTCTTATAAGAGATATTTTGTTACAAGAGAAAAATAATTATTGTGTCTCTCCCATGTCAAGTGAGAGAGAATACTATATGTATTTATTATATAACTCATCTATGAAAGTGTAGGAGCTTATGATTCATCTCTATCTCTCATGATTCTCTTGCAACATAAAATTGAAGTTCACTCAATTTTCTCACTTTAGGATAATAAGATTATCTTAAAAGAGGCATCTATTCAAGTGTAAATTTCAATCCTAGGGCTCAACCAAGAATAAATAATAGCCATTATATCCTTAAAATTCCCATATATACATTTCCATGAAGATATTTTGTCAATAGGGATAATGAGGCTCAAGATATGCCCCCCACTAGCCAACTTTTAGTATTTTACGAGACATTTAACTATGAGATAAAACTTGTTTTTATGTCTTACCTATGTCAAGTGAGATAAAATACTTATGGGGTTGCTTATAGGACTAATTTTTGAAAGTTTAAGATATGATGGTTCATATCTATCCCTCATGGTTCTCTGATAATGTGTGATTGAAGTTCTCTCAATTTTCACACATTCGGATGATAAGATTCTCTTAAGGGATGTGTCTAATCAAGTTAAAATTTTAGTCTTAGACCCCAACCAAGATCGAATAGTACACTTTATATCCTTATAATACCCATATATATTTGTCCATGAATATTTTTCATTGATTGGGATAATGAATCCTGAGATATTCCCCCAACTAACCAATTTTTAGTCCTTTAAGAGATATTCAACTACAAGAAAAAACTCATTTCCATATCTCACCCATGTTAAATGAAAGAAAATCCTCTGGGAGTTGCATAGAGGACTTATTCATGAAATTTTAAGAGATAATGGTTCATATATATCCCTCATGATTCTCTTCCAATGCGTGACCAAAGTTTTCTTAGTTTTCTCACTTTAAGATGATAAGATGATCTTAAGGGATACGTTTAATTAAGTGTAATGTTCAATCTTGAGGCCTGATTGAGACTAAATAATGGTTTTTGTAGACTTATATCACCCATTTGGATGTGTTTACATAGATATTTAATATATTTGGATAATGAGGCCCAAGATATGACCCTCACTGACTAACTTTTAGTCTTTTAAGAGACATTTAGTTATGAGAAAAAACTTATTGTTGTGTCTTGCTTGTGTTGAGTGAGAGAGAATATTCTAGGGGTTTCTTAGAGGACACATCCATTTAAGTTTAGAAAATAAAAATTTGTATCTATACCTCATGGTTATCATATAATGTTTGACCTAAGTTCACTCATTTTCTCACTTTAGAACTATAAGTTTCTCTTAAAGGATGCATCTGATCAACTATAAATTTTGGTCTTGGGGCCTGACAGAGATCAGATAATAATTGTTCAAGACTTAAAATGTCCATAAGGATGTGTTTTCATAAATAATTAATTTATTAGGTAATGATGCCCAAGATATGCTCCTCATAAACCAACTTTTGGTCATTTTAGGTAACTAGGTTGCATCCTTGCTAAGGAAAAGACTATTTACATTCACCTTAACCTATACCAACATTCGAATGAATTATGGTTATGGGATACCTAAGATGCAATTAAAACCTCTAGTTTTTATGGGAATATCTCTTGTAATTTATCAATTCAATGATATCTCTAAGACCTAATCTTATTGTAATGAAAAGGAAAAAGAGATGAAAACTGGTAAAAAAACCTATACTAAAGTGGTGATGCACTAGTGATTGAAGATACACTCTAAGTCTATCCATTAAACACATTAATTAACTTGATAAATATTTTAAATCATCAAACATTATGACATATTTTGAGTAAGAATTTTTCATATAGAGGTTGATTAAGGGTAATGCAACTTGAAGGATAAAGGCCTAGATCTACACAAGACACTATTAGCTTATGAAACTTCAAGAACACCTATACTTGCTAACACTTCATACAACCTAAAATAGACTAATACAATAAAGTTAGGTTCATGAAATTAACTATATATTACAACATCATTCATGCATTCTATAAATCAACTCTCATGAAGCACACTAGCATTCCACAAGAAATCTACAAGTATTCTCTTATTGATTCAAAGGAGTACAAGGCAATTTTAGAAAAACTTTGCTAAACCCAGCTGAGGGATACTAATTTAATCTATAAATATATAATTAAATATAATTTTGAGAGAGAATATATAATATTATAATCATGGGAGAGGCCATGAATGAGTTCAAGATGGTACATGTTAGTTACACCAGGCCTATTCACCCTCTTCATGCATTGACACTTCTTCAATGAGTCTATTTTGATGTTGAGAGAATGTTTGGAGGTTTTAAATCCCATATTTTAATTCATGAAATCCTTTTCCATTCCCAAAATATCCCAATATTCCATCTAATTGTAGTTACATAATGTGAATTGGATATGTCATCCAAGAGGTATTGAGCAACCTATCCTTTAATGTGCCTATAGACTTATCCTTGAAACTACCTCTACCCTATCATAATGGTTCTAATTTTTGGATATGCTCACCTATATGATATTAAAAAAATGATTTGAGGTTATTAATTAATTCCACCATACCATTTTATATTTTTTAGACTCTTCTACTTGCAAGTTAATAAGGCCTATTCTACTTGTTTTTCATATTTTTTATTATATATTTGTTAGGATATTAGGACAAATAAAATAGGCATTAAATTAATTAGATAATCCCTAAAATGTTATTTCATTAACTCTTTGTATCTATACTTAGGCATTTCTCAACAATACTTCAATTACAAACACATTGACCTTTTATCTATACTTAGGCATTTCTCAACAATACTTCAATTGCAAACACATTGACCTTGCTAGACTAGGCTTTTTAGACCAGTTCCACTAATTGGATGTTTAAAATGAGGTAACAAATATGTTTTTAGGAACATTAATGCAGAATTTTTATATTAAATAGGTAAAATAAGCCTGGATATTACCTCTCCAATAATTTGAAACTTTTGGTTAAGCTATGTAACACATTTTATACCCAAAACCCTGTAAACTTTCACTTTCAGGAGGTGTTCATATAACCAAGTGACACGGACATGAGGCCCTCTAAGATATAGATATATATATATATATATATATATATATATATATGCTCCAAGTTTTATTCAAGTAAGTCCTAAGTATTTTAATGCACTTTTCCTTAAACCTTCTTATTCTAGTCACTATTAGGGTTTAAGGGGGGTTTAAGAGTGTTTTGGGGTCTTAGGGATGGTTTATATAGATCAAAGCTTATATATCTAATCTTATTGTACCAAATTCAATATAATGGACCTCCCCACTTTCCAAAAAGTGTTGGGATAACCATGAATAACACTTAATCTATGAAGAGCATTTGAAGATGCTCTTTGTAGGAGGAACATACTCACTAAGTAACTCTTATGTGTCTATAGGTAAAATGATCCATTTTAGAGACTTATCTTGAGGTTCAAGGTGACAAGGATGTGTCTAAACATCATAATAATTATTCTCTTAAAGGTTTAAAGTGTTATTAACACTCAAATGGCCCTCTACTCCACCTTTTGGTAACATAGTGATAGTGTAGATATTGGACCAGTCTATCTGTAGACCTTGATCATGAATTTTTGTCTAAACCCTAGGTTTAAAAGGAATTATTTCATTGTATAAAACCTTAAAATTTCCTCAAATATCCTATTAAGTATCATAATTGGCTTGATTAGACCATTTGACCCCCTTTATATGTATATAACCATGAATTCCAACACCTATGTTTAGCTACTTACTAAACTAGTCATGGAAGTCACTTAGATGATTGTTATAGGACTTCCTTATATGATCGAAGACTCATTTTCCCTCCTTGAATTCATTGTGTACGCAAACACTCTCCTCTTCTTACTCTTAATCTCAAACTAACATTTCTAGGCATGTTCCATATAGTTTAAAACCTACATGTGCCAACCAATGAGTCACTATGATTATCATAAGGATTTAGGAGACCTTAAACGTTATTTCATGGTCAAACCATTTCATCTAGATGGGTTTTGAGGCCAAATTCCACCATCAAGTCACTTATGGGGTTTATGCAGGGTTTGAGATGTTCATGATCAAAATTATGGTTCATAATGTATAGACATATAAAATAATAAAAAATTCCATGAATATATAGTGCACTGACCTCATAATATTTTATTAATGTCTTGGTTTTTTATGCAAATGGTGTATGGAGATATAAACATTGGAAGGTGACACTAGGGTTGTCTACAGACCAATTTTGACTAGTTATTTTCTTAAGGTTCATTAATAAAAGTTAATCACCCCAAATGCCAACCAATACTTCATGTATTCTTATTTTTTATGGATACTTAAACTTACATAATAGTTTTGGTCATGAGCACCAATGTGGTGAATTTGGTGAACACTTGAACTTGATCTTCAAGTTGACTGTATATAGGATGAATGGCTTAAGCAAGGTTTTAGAGACACTCTGATCCTTTTTCATACTTCCTTCCACATAAAACCTCCTTACTAGGCTTTCAAAACCCCTCACGCACACCTCATTTATCATTTAACTTGTTTAAATAGCTTGAAGGAATATTGAGATGGTAGTAGTGTCTGTGAGCAGGCTTGTGTGCTTATATGCATTGGTCTATATCCAAGGGAACCTAATGTAACTCTGAATGATATAACCTTTAGAATAGGTATGAAGACATTTAACCATTAGTTTTAATTATTTTAGGACCATGTGTGGACCTTTTTATTCTTTAATACCCTTCAAGCATGATTTTGCTCATTCAACCCCAAGATTGACTATCATAGATAGGGCTTGGTCTAAGACAAAATAGTGGGTATACACACTATTTGTCTGGAATAAATGGATACATGATTTGATTAAAATAATTATGATTACCATTTTAATTAAATTTTTAGCATTGGAAATGCCCATAAGAGTCCCTAAACCATCATTTTAGCTTAGATTAGCAGTGAAATGCTAGCTGACTATGTGTTTGAGCATGAAAATTTTGAGTATGGTCCCTTAAATTATTTCCTAAGGTGTTTGTGATAAGGATGTGTCCATAATGTTTCTTAGTTCAAGTATCATGATCATATAATTATTTTCAGACATTTAGTTCTTTTCATACCACCCCCTACTTAGGCTTAGGGCTCATGTCTGAGTATGCATGTGTGTTCCCAATCTTATGTTGATGTTCTTTTGCATTTTTAGAAGTGATGAACATAAAAAATAAACTATCATTTAGTATTGACCCTATTTATCCTTGTATGAGTGGTGCCTTTTTACCATAAGCAAGGTATGGCTCTTTATATGCATCAACTCTATTGTAGGTATGCACTCATATATGCTCATTGTGTACAGGGGTCTGAGCACCATATTTGTATGAGAGGAAGATGATCTATAGTCACTTAAAACTCTTGTAACATATAAAAAATCTTCATTTAACTCTTTAGTATGCACATCCTCTTATAATCATATTACTCCTTATGTTTATTTTAGGTTCACATAATGCCCTTTGGAGGCTTTGCTATTGTAGGCTTAAAATAGTTATCTATAGGTGGTGATTATCTTTCTTAGTAGGGAATATGACCATATAGATTTAGCCTTTCACGATTTCATTTATGTTGAGGTTTCAAATGGGATATGAAGTTTTTTTATCATTACCTATACTAGGAATGAAGGATGGATGAGTGAATGAAGATGAATGTGGGGTGAAGGAGGGTGAAACATGCATAAAAAAGCTGGAGTATAGTATGAATGGTAGTGAAAATAATGTGAAATTATAGGATCATAAAAATGATGATAAATGGAGGATAAAAACCCTAAAAAATTTAGCCACATGTAACTTTAATACTATTACACATATTCCTAAGCAAATATGGAACTTTGGAGGCATAAATGAAGTATACACAGCCAAAAGATGGAACTTAGGAATCTCTAAGGAACCTTAAACTTGGAAAAAAAACCTTAAACTCTGATAAAAGTGATTGAGTGAGCATGGAGGTGAGGAGGATGGTTTATAATACTTTAAAGCTGACATAAAGGTCCAAAATCTTGTTCACAAGGGCATGATGATGATTCATTATCAATTCAACTCCTCTTTCCATGTTCTTGAGTTACATTTGAAAGATCTACAATGTCATTAAGCCACACACAGTGCTCACCACATAATGACTCTCAAGTATGTAAATCATTTTATTCTTGGAGATTATTTGAGATGATAAGAGGAAATTAGAACTCCAACCTAAGTAAACATGCATTATGAAATCTAAAATTCTTTATCAAATCTTTAACTCAGCCAACAAATTCTATAAAAAACATTCAAACACTTTGTTAATTATCTAAAACTGATTGTAGGTTGCCCAGAGGAGCTAGTACTGAAGGTTTACTAGTTATATTAGATCACACATGTGATTAAAGTACTAAAAATGTTATGAAAATATCCTTTAAGACCCAAAGAAATAACATCAATCATTAGTTTGAAAGGGCAATCCAAAAATCCATGAAAACCATTATGCCTAAGTTGGCCTATGTAGATAAGGATGGCATATAGATTACTTAAGTTCTTAAGTAATTTTAATACAACTCATGAGACCAATCCCAAGACAAATTCCCATGAGTGGAAGCTAGTTTAGTCTACTTCCTCTGGCCAACATTTAGGACCTCCATTTTATCTCCTTTGTATAGTGTAAGAATAAACTTGATGAGATTTTTTAGTTTGAAAATGATCTTGAGGAGAACGTAGGATGGTTTTTAACTTCCTTTTAACTATAACACATTGATTTATTCTCCATTTGACATTACTAACCTCCCTCTACAAAACCATGACTCCACCTGACCTAGTTCATATTGTATGAATCTATACCACTTGGAAAACTTCTTTAAACTACAATTTCTCTATATTTCTTATTGTTTTAGACCTAAATACATAATTAATAGGTTTTTTGGAGGTAAAATAGGGGTCATGTGACATTTTAAACCTGATGGTATGAATTGAACATGTGTCCCACACATATAAGACCATTGGACATTTTAAACTAAATGGGCCCCACACATATAAGACCAAAAAAAATTCAACATTTTTGGTGACCTATTTGGTTTGACAAACCTACTGGTCAAGTAACTCAGAACTCTTAGACTTGCTTTTGATGACTTAACAAATGAAACTTTACTGCACATGAACTCTACCTTATACCTTGCATAATTTGAAAAAATGAGACAAAAAAAAAAGAATAAAAAATAAAATAAAACACACAACCACCAACAAAAATATTATACAACAAACATAAATATGTGCAAAATCACTTAGAGGAAAAATCCAAACTCTAGCTACTATTTATAAGAGGAACATGATGAAGATTAGTAACAAAATATGAGGAACATCCCATTGAAAAGGATGGGGAGTTACTCAAAATTGGATATATAAATATTAAATTAATTAATTTCCTTATATCTGGTGATGATATAAGGTCCACTTAAAAGGTTGTCAAACTTGGTGTATTTTCCTAGCTTTGCACAATCCTCGTCCCACTTGAGGACTACTTCTCCTTGTTGGAATGTCTTAGATGAATCCCTTTGGTCAACATGAATTCTTTAATTAATTTTTATTATACCACATGTAATGCATATCACTATCCCTTGTATCCTCTATCTTAGCTCATTCATCCTCACTTTCATTGTATCATCTTCCAAGAGTTCAAATTGGTGAGCAAGCTCTAAGGCTGGTAGTTTAAGGGACATAGGTAGTCTTTCACCTCTACCATATATAAAGAGGTATATATATTTTATATTATACATATTATGTGTTACTTTATCTTCCTATAAGGTATTCCTCAACCTTATATACCATTCTCTTTGACTATCCTCCATGGTTCTTCTGATGATCATTATCAAGTTATTTTTTGTGGACTCCACTAGCCCATTGCCCTGTGGGTAATATTTAGAGGAAGCTTTAAGGTAGATTAAATGGATAATTCCCCACTAAAATAACTTATCACTACTAAAGGCCAAGGTATTATCTAATATTATTATTTAAGGTACACCAAATCTAGTCACAAGATTGTCATAAAAATCCAAGACTAGGTTCTCATTAGCCTCTTTATGTGCAGATGCCTCCACCCACCTTGTGAAGTAGTTATTATATGTTATTATCCACTTATTTACATCACTATAAGGGGGATGTATCATTACTATCATGTCCAAACCCCAATACATAAAGGGTTTTTCAACTTGAATGGGTTGTAAGGTAAGGGTAACTAGCTTTTATTTGTCAATAAACATGGTAAAATTTGAGCACTTTTTAACTCGAGTATGTGAATCTATAAAATAATGTATGCCAAAAATATATAGATATAATGATTGTATATTTTTTTAGCTTAGAATAAAAGTGTCCACTAGTAGGCCCATCATGAAATTTCTCAAGTAGTTTGTCAATTTGGTTTGATTCAACACATGTTATAAGCATACCTTATACATCGTTATTAAATAGATATCCATCCACCAAGATATAAGGTATGGTTTTCAATATAACATTCCTAATTTTTGTCCTATCTAATCCCATAGGACATTGGCCTATTTGTAGGAATTTTACCACATCATTGGTCTAGCTAAGAGGAGTGGTATTTGCAACTTCCATGGACTACCAACAATGACTCTTTATCTTTCTTCACCTCTACTATAATATTCTCACATAGACATATACCTATAATTTTTTACCCACCCATCTCTCTTCTCACTCAAATCTCTACTTAGTATAAACTCTTTGATGTTTGGGTGCACTACCATCACTATAAATTTGTTGTTAGACACCTACTATCTTTGTGGGAGATCCATCTAATTTCAAGACTCCTTTCTCATTGGGTTCATACTTGAGCTCTAGCTTATCAATTATGGTGTTTGGCATGACTGAGGTAGAGGCACCATTATCTATCATGAAATTGTAGACAAGAAAATATCCTATTATGAATGATAAGTATAATGGAGGTCACTTAACTTTCTTGGGAGCTTGGACTTCATTACTTTGACCATCATTATCATAAAGTGCAATCACCTTATCATCTTGCTTGTTCATGAGAGAGATCTTAGAGAGCTCTTATTGAAGAAGATATTTCTACCCTCAAATGAGTATAACATCTCACATAAAAATTCTAACATTATAATTCTTCATGTAATCCACAATGTTTAAGGGATAAATGGCACTTTTGGGTTTCAACTTGGAGGTAGAGGAATCACTTGTGGTTTGAGTGACTTATGGGATGAAGGTAATCTTCTACCATTGCCCATGTGTTTGATATGTCTACTATGTTATATAGGTTTTGTTGATTGTACTTTGACTGGTAGGATGATGAGTTACTTGGGGATGTGTTGGATTGGCCTTAGATTTACCTAAGTTATCATCAATCATCCTCCTCTTAGCCCTTATATGGGATACAACTGAATCATCTGACTTTAGTGCATTTTGCCCCAAGTTTGTTTTCATTTATTGAAAATTTTGTTCACCTTATTTAAAGTTTCAAAAGGTTGTCTTGTTAGGTGATTTACTCACATCAACTCCTTGTTAGCTTGGCACTTCTACTAGTGTCATGATAGGAATATCACCATGAGGCATTAGAGGATCTTGTTGTGGAGGAGGCATGGTGTCATGAACTTGAAATGTAGGACCCTAATCCATATAAGAATTATGACATATTTTCCATTTATATCCATCACCATCTCATTTTATTTACTCCATGGAGTAGATCATTGAAATTCTTATGCAAGTTTATTATGTGTTGGAACCAATGCCCTTGAATTACTAACAACATTGGGGTGTAGCTATTGTAAGGTCTGGCCTATATGATCTACACTTGACCTTATTGGTTGGGTGGATAAGGGGGTATATTTTATGGATAATATGGGTATGGATCTTGATAGGGCATTTGGTAGGGTCTATAATTTGTATGTTGTTGCATCTCTAAGGCTACCAACTCATTATTTTGAGCTTTAAGTAACCCCTCAATCTTACCAAGCCTATCTACTTGGCTACCATCAGATTGGTCTTAGTTGTTTGGAGTTGGAAATGGAGAAATGGTGGGGGTAGTAGGTTGGATCTATATAAAGAATATAATGAGGGGTTTAGGATTCAAATTTCCTACTTTAATCAATCAATTTTCTACTCTTATGGATATTTCATATGCCTCTATCAATGTGGCCCCACCCATGGACTATATCATTATAGCAACATCATAATTATTGGATCTTAATTAGTATAGGAAGGCATAATTAGGTGTAGGATTGATGATGACAAGGATCCTATCCCATGTCTTTTGAAATATATAATTAAAATCAACCATAGATTCTTAAGGTACCCTCTTAATTGAGGTGAGTTGTTCAGCTAGTGAAACATGATCACTTTTATCATCAAAATGCTTAAAAAGGCAATCGTAAAATTAATCCCAAGTGTTTATGGAGGTAGTAGTGAGAACCCTATACCACTGAATATCTTTACCTCTCAAGGTGGTTAGTAAGAGTCTCATGTTTACATTTTCTTGGGTGATGTTTTGTACTGAGCATAAGTTAACTATATCAGCTATGTGTTCCATAAGAGTGGTGGAGTTTTCCCTTGTTAAGTAAGGAAAAGTTTTCAAGGTAGTAACTAGGACATCATAAAATTGGTTAAGGTTGAAATGGATACCACCATTAAAAGGTAAAATTTCTTGCATTCTAGGCCTTTCCATTAGAATTAGGGGACTTGTAGCAGGCTATGTATGGATAAAATTGGTAGAATTAGGAGAGTTGGGAGAGTTGGGGTGTAGGATTAGGGTTAAACCTAGGAACTCTCTTTATCTTTGTAATATCTAAATATATCTTAGTAAATTCAATTTTATTACCTTTTGAAGATGATCTAGTGGATACCTTTTATATGAAACTACCTTCCAATCTATCATTAATTGTCCTTAGCCTTCTAGATTCCTTCCAATATTGTCTAGCTTGTCAAATAATGTCTTAAAGGAACTTGATAACTAGTCCCATTGTGTGGGTCAGAATTGTTAGGTAACTAGGTTGCACCCTTACTAAGGAAAATGATATTCACATCCACCTCAATCCTAGACCAACATTGGAATGACCTATTGGTTATTGGTTGCCTAAGATACAGGTCAAAAATCTAGTTTTGATGGGTCTAGTTTCCCTAATTTATCATTTCAATACTCTCTTTAATACCTAATATTATTGTAATGAAAATGGAAAAGAGATTAAAATTGGTAAAGGAACCTATACTAAAGTGGTGGTGCACTAGTGATTGAAGATCCACTCTTAGTCTATCTTTTGACCACACTAATGAACTTGGTAAAGATTAAAAATGATCAAACTTCTTAAAAATGTAATAAGAATGAATGTTTCATATAGAGGTTGAGTAATAGGTTTACAAATTGAAGGATAAATTCCTATATCTATGTAAGACATTATTGGCTTATGATACTTAAAGAATAACTTTACTTGCCAATACTTCATATAACCTATAATAGAATAATAACCTAAAGTTAGTTGCATGAAAGTACCTATATATGACAAAATAATTCATAAATTTTTCAAATAAACTCTCATGAATCACACTAACATTCAATAATAAATCTACAAGTATTCTCTTATTGATTCAAAGGAGTATAAGGCATTTTAGGCAGAGCTTTCCTAAATCTAGCTAAGGGATGATAAAGAAAGAGATAAATACTTGCTTAAATAGAAGTTTTATAGAAAATATATAATATTAAAATCATGGGAGGGGCTATTAATTAAGCCAAGATGGTGTATGGTAGTTAGAATAGGCCTATTCACTCTCCTCATGTATTGACACTTCTTCAATGAGTCCACCTTAACATTGAGAGAAGGTATGGAGGTTGTAACTCCCCTATTTTACTTCATGAAAGCCTTTATAATTATCAAAATATACAAATATTCCCTCTAGTGGTAGTTACATAGCACAAATTTGGTATGGATAGGCCTCCAAGAGGGGTGGAGTAGGTTTTCCTTTAATGTGCATGCAGACTTGTTCTTGAAACTGACTCTACCTTGTCATAATGGTATTTAATATAGTATATTATCACTTAGATTATATTTACCAATGATTCAAGTTGATTCATCAATGCCACCATGCCATTCTATGCCTATTATACTCTTTTACTTACAAATTAAGTATGTCTATTCTACTTATTCTTCATCTTTCTACTTATTTATTTATTAGGTGATTAGGATAGCTAAACTAGGCCTTCAAGTCATTAGAGAAGACCTAAAATATTATTTATTAACCACTTGTATCTATACTTATGCCTTTCCCAACTATCCTTCACCTACAAACACATTAACCTTGATAAACTAGGCTTTTCAGACCAATTTCATTGATTGGTTATTTAGAATGAGGTATCAGAGCTATTTATAGGCACTTTCATACATAATTTTGATATTAGAGAGGTATAATAAGCCTTTAAATTACATATCCCATCATTTTTAATTTTTTTTAGGCTCTACAACACATTTTTTACTTGAAACCCTACAAACTTACACTTTCATCAAGTGTTCATACAACCTCTACACAAGTAGGTGTCGTGGACATGAGCCCTTATGAGTTAGAAACATTCTCCAAGTTTTAATCAAGCAAGTATTGATAATTTAGATTCAGTTTTCATTAAACCTTCCTAGTCGAGTCACTCTTAGGGTTTAAGGGGGGTTTAAGAGTGTTTAGGGGTCTAGGGATGATTCATAGAGATTAGAACTTGGATCTCTAAACCAATTGTACCAAATTGAAGCCAATAGACCTCCTCACCTTCCCTAAAGTGTTTGGATTCCCATGAATATCATCAAATTTGTGATGATAATTTGAATATTCTCTATGGGAGGAACATACTCATTGAGTAACTCTTGTGTGTCTATAGGTAAAATGATCCATTATAGAGACTTCTCTTAAGGTTTAAGGTGATAAGGATGTGTTTGAACATCATAATTACTCCTCTCTTAAAGGTTCGATGTGTTATTGACAATCAAATGGCACTCTAATCCACATTTTGCTGATAGAGTCATATTGGACATAATGGATCAATCTATATGTAGACCTTGATCATGAATTTTTGTCTAAATCTTGGGTTTGCAAGGCATTCTTGCATCATATACAACCTAAACATTACCTTAGAGATCCTATGAAGTTGAATTATTGGCTTGATTGGACCATTTGGCCCCATTTTAATGTACATATCCATGAATTTCAACACTTGTGTTTATCTACATGTTGAACCAGTCATGAAGGTCACTTTGACGAATGCTATAGGACTTGTTTATATGTTATAGGACTCATTTTCCCTCATTGACTTCATTGTGTACACAAAGACTCTCCATCTTCTTGTTCTTAATCTCAAACTAACATTTCTAGGCCTATTTTATATAGTTTGACTCCTGTGTGTACCAATAAATAAGTCACTATGATACTCAGAAGGCTCTAAGATATCTTAAATGTCATTTCATGGTTAAGCCACTTCATTTGGTTGGGTTTTGAGGCTAAATTCCACCATCAGGTCACTTCTTAGGTTTATACAAGTTTTGAGATGTCTACCATCTTAATGATGGTTCATATCATATGAACATCCAAACCAAGAACAAATACCATGAATATAGATTTCACTAACATCCTCATCTTCTATTAATTTCCTAGGTTTCCATGCAAAGGGTGTGTGGAGTTAATAATGTTAGAAGGTGACACTATGGTTGTCTGTAAACCAATTCTAATTGGTTATATTCTTTAGGTTCATTCCTAAAGTTTATCCCCACTAATTCCAACCAATACTTCATGGATTCTTAGTTCACAAGGAAACTTAAACTTCCATAAGATATTTAGTCCTAAGCACCTATGTGGCGAAGTGGGTGAACATGTGAAGTTGAGATTTGAGTTGACTATGTGTAGGATGAATGGCTTGAGTAGGGTTTTGAAGACACTCTAATCATTTTTAACACTTCCTTCCACTTAAAACATCCTTAGCAGGGATTTTAACATCTTCACACATCCCTCATTGATCATCCAACTTGTTTCAAGATCTTGAAGGAATCTTGAGATGGCAGTAGGGTCTGTGAACATGCTTAAATGCTTGTATGCATTAGTCTATCTCCAAGAAATTATAGACCATTTTAGGAGGTATTATGACCTCTACCCATCATTTCAAAATTTTTTAGGACCATTTGTGAACCCAAGTATGATTATAAACCCTTAAAAGCATAGTTTTTCTCATTCAGCCCTAAGACTGACTATTATAGACAAAGCTTGGTTTAAGACAAAATAGTAAATATACATACTAATTTTATAGACTAAATGGATATATGATTGCCTTAAACTAGTCATGATGACCATTTTAAAATAAATTGGAGTCTTGGACATGCCCATAAGAGGCCCCAAACCATCATTTTAGCTTAGATTAGTAGTGAGCTACTTATTAACTATGTTTGAGCATGAAAATTTTGAGTATGGTCCCTTCCATTATTTCTTAAGATTTTTGTGATAATTAGGTTTCCATCATGTGCCTCACATCTAGTATCATTCTTATATAATGATTTTCCAATGTTTCTTTCTTTGCATACCACCCTCTACTGAGGCTTAAGGTTCATGTCTGAGTATGCATGTGTGTTCCCAAGCCTATGTTGAATTTATTTTACCTTATTCTATGTGATGAAAATCAAACATTAACTCTCATTTAATATGAAACCTATTCATCCTTTTATGAGTGTTCCTTTTTACCATAAGTAAGGTATGGCTCTTCATCTGCATCAACTCTACTATAGGTATGCACTCATATATGCTTGTTGTGTACAAGGGTCTGTGTACCATATTTGTATGAGAGGAAGATGATCTATATTCACTTGAAACTCCTATATCATATCTAATTATTCATTCACATATATAGGATGCACATCCTCCCATAATCATATCACTCCTTATGTTTATTATAAGTTCACATAGTGCCCTTTGGAGCCTCTATTATAGTAGGCTTAAAATAGTTAGATATAGGTGGAAATTATATTTCTCAATATGAAATATGACCATATATATTTAAAATTTCATGATTTCATTTCTCTCAAGGGTTTTAAGGGGATATAAATCTCTATTGGAATGACCTATACTAGGAATAAAGGATGGATGAGTGAATGAAGATGAATGTGGGGTGAAGGAGGGTGAAACATGAATAACAGAGTTGGAATGTAGTATGAATGGTAGTAAAAACAATGTGAAATTATAAGAGCATTAAAATGACATGAAATGGAGGATAAGATCCCTTTCAAAACTAGCCACATGGACCTTATACACATGTACACATATACCTAAGTAAACATGTCACTTTGGAAGCATAAATGAAGCATACACAACCAAAAGATGGAACCTAAGAATATTCGAGGAATCTTAAACTTTGATAAAAGTGATTGAGTGAGATTTGAGGTGAGGATGATGATTTTTAAGACTTTAAGTCTTCCATGGAGTTCCATAAGCTTAATCACAAGGTTATGATGATGATCCATTATCGATTTAAATCCTCCTTCCATGTTCTTGAGTTGGATTTAAAAGAACTATAGATGTCATTGAGCCACACAAAGTACTCATCACATAGTGACCCTAAAGTATGAAAAACATTTTATTCTTAGAGATCCTTTGAGATGATAAGAGGCCATTATACCTCCAACCTGAGTAAGGATCCATGGTGAAACTTGAAATACTCTTCAACTCAATAAACAACTTCTAGAAAAAACACTCAAACACTCTATTCATTGTCCAAAGCTGACTATAGGCTACAAAAAAAAAATAGTCTTGAAGGTTTTACATCTCTATGAGCACACATATGAGTAAAGTACTCAAAATTTTATGATAGGCTCCTTTAAGACCCAAGGAAAAAACATAAATCATTGGTTTGAATAGGAAAGCTAAGAATACATGAAAAATGTTCTACCCAACTTGGCTTGTGTAGATAAGAATGGAACATATATTACTTATGTTCTTAAATAATGTTCATACAACTCATGATACCAATATTAGGATGAATTCCTATGAGTGTAATTTATCTAAGTATAATTCCTCGTACCAAGATCTAGGACCTCCATTCTATCTCTTTCATATGGTACAATCATAAACTTGATGAGCTCTCTAAATATGCCAATGATATTGAGGATGATTTAGGATTGTTTTAAACTTATTTTTCATTATAACACATTTATTTCTTCTCCATTTGACATTACTAACCTCCCTCTGCAAAGCCATGACTCCACCTGAGCTAGTCTAGACTGTATAAATCCTACCACTTTAGAAACCTCTATAACTTATAATTTCCCTATATTTTTTCTTGTTTTATACCTAAAGACATAATTATTAGGTGTTTAAAAGGTGAAATATGGGTCATGTGGTATTTTTTAACCTAATGGTATGATTTGAGGGAGTTAAAAAGTCACTATTTAGCATGTATGGGGCCCATTTTAGAGGATTTAGGCATTGATCTTGATGTTAATGAGATCAATAAGGTATGAAATATTATATTAATTTCTTTATAAGGCTTATGATATCTATTAAATTCATGTGTCCTTACTTATTGTTCTATCAAGGCCAAATTAGGTCTCATTATGATCAAAAACATTGACTTTGGCACACATATATGACCTTAAAGAGGCATATCAACTAAATATCAAGTCAATATAATATGAAAAAACCTTTATGACCAATTATATACCTCAAAAAATCTTAATTCCCTTTCCATGATGCTCCTAAAAATTTAAATATGAACATACCTTATTCGACTTAGTAAAGTTAAGGTGTTTATGAGTCTTCATTAGACTACCTTCTTAATTTACCTTTACCATGGAATTTTTAAACTATTGGAGCTCCCTCAAAGTGACTAAAGGACATTTAAAATGATCAACCACCATTAAAACACTTTTTTTAAGTTATAAAGGAGAGATATGAAGACTGACAAAGTAAATGTAACATGAAAAAATAGTGGATTATTTGAACAACCCTCCAAACTAACAAGTATAATATGTAGTCATAAGATTAATGATATATCAGGACTAAAAGTCATTATTTTGACTCCTTACTAGGTTTGGGATGATAAATTGGTCAATAGGTAATTTAAGAGACATTTTGTTGTGGTAGAAAACTCATTATTATGTCTCACTCATGTCAAATGAGAGAGAATAATTTGGGGATTGCTTAGAGGACCCATCCATATGAGTACAGGAGCTAAAGTTTCATATCTAGTCCTCATGGTTATCCTATAATATATTATCAAAGTTTTCTTATTTATATCACTTTGGGATGATAATATTCTCTTAAGGGATGGATTTGTTCAATTGTAACTTTTAGTCTTAAGGTTGACAAAAACTAGATTATGATTGTTTTAGCCTTAAAATACCCATCCATATGTGTATTCATAGATGGTAAATTTATTGAGATAATTAGGCCCAATATATTACCCTCACTAAACAAATTTTGGTCCTTTAAGATACATTTAGATGTGAGATAAAATTCATTTCCATGTCTCACTCATGTCGAGAGAGAGAGAACCTCTAGGAATTGCTTAGATGACTTGTTCATGAAAGTGTACCAGATAAAAATTTATATATATCCCTCATGATTCTCTTGTAACTTACAATCAAATTTCCCTAATTTTTGTCATTTTATAATGATAATATTCTCTTAAGGGATGCATCTGGTCAAGTGTAACTTTTGGTCATAGGGCCTAACAGAGACTAGATGATGATTGTTCTAGCATTAAAATGCCATATAGATTTATCAACATAGATGGTTCATAAATTAGGCTAAAGAGACCTAATATACTCCCCACACTAACCAAATTTTTATCCTTTAAGAGATATTTGGCTATGATATAAATCTCGTTTCTATGTATTGCTCATGTTGAATGAGAGATAATCCTCTATGGGTTGCTTAAAGGACTCATCCATGCAAGTTTAGGAGTTGATTATTTTTCTCTAACCCTCTAAATTATCCTACAATGTGAGATTGAAGTTCACTCAATTTTATCACTTTGGGATGATAATATTCTCTTAAGGGATACATCCAATCAATTACAACTTTTGATCCTGAGGCCTAATAAAGATTAGATAATGATTATTATAGTCTTAAAATGCCCATCCATATGTGTCCATGTAGATAGTTCATTTATTAGGCTAATTATACCCAATATATGCCCCTCACTAACCATATTTTATTCCTTTAATATATATTCAGCTATGAGAGGAAAATAATTTTGATGTCTCACTCATATTAAGGGAGAGATAATCCTCCAAGGGTTTGTTATAGGAATAATTCATTCAAGTGTAAGGCCATAAGTCCATAAAAGTGTAATATTTAATGGTTCATCCCTAGCCCCTATGGTTCTCTTGCAGTGCATGACCAAGGTTTGATTAGTTTTCTCACTTTGGGATGATAATTTTCTCTTAAGTGACACATCAAGTCAAGTGCAAATTTTAGTCCTAGGGCCTGACCAAGAATAGATAATAGTAGTGCTAGCCTTAAAACATCCATCTAAATGTTTCCACATAGACAATTCATCAATTTGGATAATGAGGCCCAAGATATGCCCCCCACTAACCAATTTTGGTCCTTTAAGAGACATTTGGTTGTGAAAGAAAACTCATTATCATGTTTCACCCTTATCAAATGAGACAAAATCCTCTAAAGTTTTCTTAGAGGACCTACCTATATAAGTGTAAGAGTCAATGGTTCATCTTGATCCCTCACATTTCTCCTGAAACATGCAACCAAAGTTTTCATAGTTTTTTTCACTTTATGACAATATGATTCTCTTAAGGTATGCATCCAATCAACTATAACTTTTGGTATTAGGGCTAGATCAAGATTAGATAAAAACTATTTTGGCCTTAAAATGTCCATCTAGATGTGTCTATGTAGATGGTTCATCTATTGGACTAATTAGGCCCAATATATGCCACCCATTGACCAATTTTTGGTCCTTTAATAAACATTTATCTGCAAGATAAAACTCATTTCCATGTCTCATTCATGTTAGGTGAGATAGTATCCTCTATGGGTTGATTAGAGGACTTGTCCATAGAAGTGTAAGAGATAAAAGTTTCTCTTTATCCCTCATGTTTCTCTTATAATTTTAAAATGAATTTCACTAAGTTTTCTCACTTTAGAATGATAATATTATCTTATGAGATGTATCTGGTGAACTCTAAATTTCAATCTTGAGGACTAATGGAGACTAGATAATGATCATTCTAGCCTTAAAATTCCATCTAAATGTGTCCACATAGATGGTTCATCAATTGAGATAATGAGTCCCAACATATTCCATTCACTGACCACATTTTAGTCTTTTAATAAACATTGGGCTATGAGAAAAGACTTATTCTTGTGTCTTTATCATCTCAAGTGAGAGAAAATAATCTTAAAGTTACTTAAAAGACCCCCTCTATATGGATAGGGTGTACCACAACTTTAGATTTGTTTTTTATGTTTTTTCACTTGGATTTTCACCCTTTGATAAGATGAAAATCTCTCATCATCCAAGTGGCACATTGAAATTACCTCTAGGCTTGTGGGCAGCCTAAGAAATGAGGTAAGTCTCTAGATAGGGCTAGCTCCCTTGATGTACAACTTAAGATTGAACCTACAACTAAAATTGGGGGGTGAAAAGGGAGAGAAATAACTGAAATAAAATATAAATTAAGGAGGTGATACATAAAATAAATTTGATGACTTCCAACAATTGCATTCTACACTTGAGACCAAGAAACAAACTAAAAATACACTCCTTCAATCTTCATCTTCTCACATCAATGCTACATTGTGAGATCATGGATGAATATGCAAAGATAGGACTAGAAAAGAGTGATTAAATGGAACTAATGAAGATAATAAATCACTCAACATTTCACATCCCATAAAACACTTCACATGCCCTACAAGAAGAAGTTTTCCAATTTCATACAAGATGAAAGAATGAGACCACATGCTAGGAATCCATAGTATTCACTACACAAGATTCATCATTAAAGTGGAATTTTTTTTGAATAGTCATGAAGAGGTAAAAATTTTTAATTTTATTGATTAAAATTTATACAAATGATTAAGGCTTCACCATACTCAGGTGGATCATCCCATACAATGCCAAAATGGCCAACTCTTATAGAGTTCGAGAGAGAGAGAAGAAGAGAAGTCCAAGGGTAACAAGGACACTTGTAAAAATAATAATAATAGTTATCCATGCATGGTAAGATTATATGGGTCAAAAAATGTAAGGTTAGGAGCAAAAAGTGTCAATTCAAGTCATCAAATTTATGCAAAGCAGCCTAAAATTCTTTTTCTTGCACAAAAAATTGGCTTCATGATTAATCTTATTTAAGTGAATTTTAGATAATCTAGGGAAGGTAAAAAGATTTGAATGGAAGGGGAGGATCTCATAAATTACTCTCCATGAATTGGTGTCATGCTTGGTCTTCTAGAATTACTTGGAAGAGAGCCATCATCATCTGCACTCTAAAAAACCTCCTTCTCATACACCTAGCACATGTGTCTTCCAATTTGGCATCAGTTTATAATGAAAATATATGAGATAGGTTTAATGACAATTTTAGATACCCTAAATGTCCTTGGAAGCATCAGGGGCACCTTAAAATCACTTTACTTAAATATTTATTCTCTTCTCTCTAGCTTGCCCAATATGCCAGATTTGACTGGCCAAGTTGAAGGACCTATTTGAGGCACTTAGGAAAATTTTAAAGGAATGAAACTAACATGGGGAGTTATCTTAAGTCTCAATATTTCCATACATGTGTCTTTCATCTCTTGAAACTTCATACAACCTAAAAACACGCAAAATAGTGAGAAAAATCCTATTTTTTCCTCCATCCATACAAGTCCATGTAGACATCTAGAATGGGAAGGAGCTTGGGTGACTCCTCTTAAAGATCCAATATGTTTCCTAATAAAAATGATCCATCTAGTGGAATTTCCAACTCCATTTTCCAAGATTGGTCCTTAGCAAGGGTTTAGTAGGGTTTTAGGCTTATTTTCACCCTTAAGCTTGTTTCATAAACACCTGATGTTGGAGTTGAAAAAAAAATCCACAAATTTGTTTTTTAATACCCCTCATATATTCCATAAACTTTTTTGGTCTCTACACAAAGCCTCATGGGAGATGTGAGCTTCTAAAGATGGCTTATCAAGCTTGTCTCCTTTGTTTTAATAGACCTAAGTTAATTTTGAGCCAAAAAATGGCCTTCTCATGGTTTTAATTTCACTATAAAAGATTTAAAAACTTTTTATAGACCCCATAAGCATGATCTAAAAATGTATAATTCCACCTCTTGTGTAAAATATAAGCAACTCTTCATTTGATTACTAGGCCTATTGTTGGTATATAGGTCTACCTGTAATGTTTTAGTTTGAGATCCACCTTGTTTATTTCATTTCATCCACATATATTTAATACACCTGTATACATATCATGTACATGATTAAAGAGGTTAGAAAGCTTATTTAATGCTTAAAGTGACTAAACCTTCTCATTTGGAGCCTTAGGCCTAACCTTGCCTAATACATTTGCCTGTAACCCTTGGTGTATAAAGCACTCTATTAAGTTCCGTTCCTCTATGAGGTTTTTTTTCATTATGCCTTAAGTGTTATCAAGATTATAATATCTTCAAACTAGGTTCCACTTAGTTCCAAACTCATCTTTGTGCCTATTTCAACAAAGTTGCCACTTTGTGCTCAAGGGGAAGTACCCCTTATCTAAGACAAAATAGGGGGTACTTCCACTGTTTGCTTATTAAAACCAACACTTGAATATGATCCTTCAAGTGATAAAGGTGTCTTGTACAAAGTTTAAAATCTTAGTGATAATTCTAGACCTCCAAACTTCCTAGATTTATATGGCATACTACTTAGATAAAGATTGTGCAGGGGTAAATAGAAGTGGACTATGTGTTTCATCATTTAGGCCCCTCTACTTATTCTAAGTCCATCATGACATCTAAATGAAACTATTTTTACCATGATGGAGGTGATATCCTTCACTCTTATCATTCCAATCCTTTACTTTAATTCCCTATCTCCTTGCCTAGGTGATTGAGTATGCATATATCTAACTATATTTTCCTACCTTTGGGCCTATCCATAGGTTGTTTATCTCTCATTACGCTTGGTCATGGTTGTAAAAGACTCATCATGAAGTATGAAAATTATATCATAACTTCTCTCACCTTGAACTCACTATATATACTCTTTGTACTCTTAATTGATTTCCTTGTTTGACTCCTGCCTGGACTGAGACACAATGCTCTTGAAACCATGTAGGTGTCAATGAGACCAACTGAGCCTAGTAATGATGTTAGAGACATTCCCTTGAGATCCTTTAGGTTACAAAAACAAATATATATATATATATATATATATATATATATACACACACTCACCTTGAAATCCCTAAGCTACTACCAAAACTCATTTCTTAGGTCACTATTCAAATTGAGATAAACCCTTTTACCCTGCTTGCTATAGGTTGTCATTGACCCTATCCACTTTGTCATAGTGCCCATGAACTCTTTGGTATAACCTCTAAGGTTATAAAATATATCTTCATACTTTTAATTAACTTGAGTATCTTAAAATCCAAACTAAACCTCATGCTAGTTCCTTGTCTTATATCCTACTTATAGGTCAACATTTCCCTTTAAGAATACAGATTGTAGGTGTTGTTTGGGAGACAACACACAAAGTACAATCCTTTGTGATGATCCCTTTAACCATGGATGTTGCTTGACTATTTGGAAGTATTTTAACTTGATATAATGGTCTAATGTCAAATTTGAAAATAAATATTGAAAAAAATCAAACTTCTTATAGATAACGTTACCCAAAAATAGTGTTTTTATGAGCCACTTTAGGTCTTTTGAAAACAACCTTCCTTTAGCATATGCCCTTCAAACCTAGTAGGGCTCTTGTCTATGATAGGGAATTCATGATTCACTTATTTATATGTCTTAGGATACTTTGGAATCATGTTTAATAAGGCCTATTAAAACCTCACGGAGCTCTATTTACTCATTTTAGGGATATTTTCCCAAAACACAATCCTCATCACCTTAAACTGGTTTTTAGCCTTCTCTTGCTAGATTGACACCATTATATGAGTATGTCTTGGTAAATTTAGTCTAATAGGATCCAAATAAGGAATTAAAAAATGTTTTAATGTCTCAAAAGGCACCTCCTTGATTTGTTAGCACCACCTATAGGTGGTCATGGACTATAGATAGGGCAGTTAATAAGTATAAAGGTGAAATATGTGCATTTCCTTAGCTATATCTTGAATTATGAACCAATATCAACCCCATAAATACACTTATCACATTCCAAAGAGATTGAAACCATTATTAATGTTATCATCATATTATGACATAACCATGGAGATCCTTGGAGGTGCATATTCTGAGTTGTATGTAGATTGTGTCTATGGGTAATGCATGACTACGAATCATGAGACATTTGCTTGGAGAAAGGAGGTGAAAGGTGAAGGGAGGTTCATATAACTTTGGAAATATGATAATGAACCAAAATCCATCTTTTAAAAACATGACCAAAGCATAAAACTCTTAGAGATGATGAAAACTGCCCAAAACTCAAAAAATATATATCTTTCTACAAATTGAGGTGATTAGCATGTCAAAATCACTCCAAACTTGAAACTAATAATGGGAAGTGTTATATAAGGAGGTGAAAATCCTATTGAAACAATCGTAGCATCTAAATCATACAGAATTACTCAAAATAAGGTAAAACTTGAAGGGTGCATGGATGAGTATGTAGTTTTGGAGGTTGAACTTCAAATGGATGATTCATAAAGCTCAGGCCACCAATATTCAAGCTACATATATGGGTTTTAAGCTATTTGAGTGTACAACCTACCAAGAGAATTTTACTTGAAACTCTTTTTGTTGTCCATACCAAGTTAAAACTTGCAAGTTACTTTAGTCTACCAAGAAGAGAAAGAAAGGAGATGTAAGGTTTTGAGCAAGAAAGATCAATTTCAGATCAAATCAAATATGTATTTGAGTATGGGGAAGATGAAGAGTCACATTTTACACAACACACTTCTCAAGGAGGTTGTACAAGTGCAAAAATCACTCTTTCATTCAAGAAAACTACCTTTCTCTGAGTAACTTAACACTTTTTAGCTAGTGACAGCTACTAAAGACCTCCTAGATCGCATGGCATGTGATAAAACTCTTTAAAACTTGCACATTTCCTAAGAAACCTATATAAAGCATTAAATACACCATTTTGACCCTTAAAATGACTTCAAATGGTAAATAGACCTAGAAAAAAAATAACCAAAGCTAGTACAACATTAATTGACACCTCATGACCTATGAAACAACTCATGACAATACATTATACCCCTTATAGGTTTGAAAATCAAGTTTTTTACTAGGGGTGCCCTAATTTGACCTAAAAGTCAAATTTGATCAATATATTAGTGACTCATAGGGGTAGTATGCTTGTTATACTAACTAGGCCAATAGCCTTATTAGTCCATTGGGATTATGGAGTCATATAAAGACTAGTACAAACAAGAGACTTTGACCATTGACCTATTATTAATTTGACCTGTCAAGATCAAATTACTACCCCTATCATTCACAACTTTCCTAAATCTTGCCAATATACCTTTAAAGTTGATCAAACCAAGGAATTATGGCCTAAAAATCACTAATTTTGGTCAAAAGTGTCAAAAATGGATTGTAAATTGGTCATTATCATTTCAAAATATCATTGTCAAGTTCAAATATGTAGATAATCCATTCATAGGGATCAATTTTGAAAGAAAATGGAACTTTTGAGGAGCTACATGTGGATTCAGGACCTCAAATTTTATACATATAGTAATTATAAGTTGTATAACCTTATAAAAAAGTTTAATGGCCATTGGAAAAGTGTAGATACTCATTTTTTTGTAGCAATCCTTAGCATTTATGTTGGAGATCACCATTGGAGTAAGGATCATTTTGGAGTTCCACAGAGGTTTCTAAGTCTAGGTAAAAGTTTGAAAAGCATGGGATTATGTTTTTAAATAATAATAAAACCCTTAAATAGTGTTAAAACTCTAAATTTTAAGCAAACCATGCTCATACAAGATTTTGCAAGCAAATAGGCATAAAGACCAAAAAAGGGTTTTTTGACTTTTCAAGCAAAATGTGATTTCAGAGTGTTTTGATAGCATGGTACATACCCCATGATGATTTTTTAAGGAATTGAGAATAACATGAATATTTATTGTCATTTTGGTGAAATTTTCATTTTTTTAGTTTTAGACACCCTACCAAGCCTCCTATTCAGATACTCATATCTTTCACCACGTATGGAGTTTGGATGAATTATCTTATTATGTTTTTATTAATCCTATTTAATTATAATTTATAAAAAAATTGAGACAATTTGAGTGGTTTTTATTTATGAAAAATCATTAAGAGTATAGGTAGCTTATAATACAATCAAAACCCTACAAACAAATTTCTCCATGTCATGAATTTTTATATATTTTTAATGGCAACCCAATATTTTCAAAGATGTTTTGGGGGTTAGTGATATACACATAAATATATTTTTTTTGGATTTGGAGGTATGTACTTCATGAAATATCATTTTTAAAATTTGGTTCCAAAGCCTGCTAAACCCTCAAAAAATTAGTTTTGAAAAAAGTTGATTTTATTGAAATAAAATAATATTTAATCAAATTTAAACCTTTTCAAATGTCAATTAAACTTAGAGAGGATTCCATATATATCAATTTTATGCATCGAGATGTATGGATGATGATAGGAATCATGTTTTTATGTAAACAAAGCATGTAAAATGAAGTACATGAGACTTCAATAAAATATAATAAATGGAGATAAAATAATAATACTTTTATTCATAATAAAATTTTAATTTGGTTATAAATCATCCTAGCAGTTTCCTAACCAACACAATCAAAATGGCCAGTCTGTAGGAAAATGTAGCAAAATAGGCCTAGTCAACCCTGTTGACTGAATGATGATTATTTTCTCATCAAAATAAAATATATTGTGATTATAAAATTTTTTCAGGTATATTTAATTACTTTTTTAGGTTTCATGAAATCTTGTTTTAGGTTTAATGGAGTCTAAATGCAAGAAGATATGCTATTAGGCATAATTGGCCTAATAAGCTTAATTGGTCAATCAAGCAAGTAAAAAATGATCTTAAAAATATATAAAATGAATTAATTTTTGATTTACCATGTATAATATATGTTTTTTAAATTTATATATCATTATGAAGTCAATACATAAGTTTAAATTCATGCAAGTTGAGCTCAAGTTGAGTTAACTAGTCCTTAAGGGTCAAATCTCTTCGTTTGACTAGTTTCATGCATCTCTCATGCTTTTCATACAAGATAAATACTTTAAATAACTTAAAATAACTTTAAATATGGATTTATATTATAATTTATATCATTATTTTTATGCAAATAAGGTTTAAAAGTTAACATGGGCCCACCACTTCTCAATTCTATGTCAAAAATGAAGAACATACACTTTTTAAAGAATTAGAAGATTTTAAAGCCTTTATTTAATATTGTAAAAGGATTTTAGTCTTATTTTAACTTAAATAAGACTAATCCTTCTCTTTTCCATGTTAATTTGTATTTATCTAAGTTTTTATACTTATATATTAGCTTTTTGAAGCCATTTTTCATTAATTGTTGAAGGCAGAGAAGAAATTGTAATTAACACCATTTATCAAATAAAGAAGATTTTTTGCATAGATTTTTTCTAATCAAAATAAAGTATATTTGTATTGTGTACCAGTATATAAGTGAGATATATATCCCATTTTTTAAAGTCATTTCCAAAACTACTATGAAAGTCTCACCCTCTATAGGTCATTTGAAGAGATAGGAATAGAATTTTGTAATCCAAAATCCTCTCAATCCTTTATTTAAAATACTAATGTTTAGGGGAAATTTGAAGACTTCATATTTATTTATATGTGTTCCTTAATTTTAATAGATTTAAAATAATACCAATCATTTAGGTGCATCACCCCATTAGATAGTATTTCCCATTTTAGTTTTCTTCTCCCTTTTCATCCCAAAAAATCAAAATAGTTTAGTTTTAAAGATAAATCGTAAGGTAACCATCCCTCTCTAGAGGTTCTCAGTACAAAGTCACCCACACTCTAAGAAGATACAATTGTATCAATTGTATGGAGGGTGTGTTTTTCACATGTTTAATCAGGTTGCACTCTAGAGTGATAATAGTTTTTGACATGCCCAATGGGACAATCATTTTATACACTAACCTTTAGAGGCATCTAAAAGATCAATGCAACTTTCAGGCACTCAAAGCTAGCTATGAACATCATGTATCATTTGAATATTGATTAATTTTAGCATTTGGCTTACTAATGGTCTCAAATGAATTATTTTAGTATGGATCCATATTATTCTCACTGTAATATCCCCTGTTTCCTTTTAATTCTGAAATTGGATATTTTTTTGACTATTCCTCTGTATTTTGCTTTTTGATATTTTGCATGATTAAAGATATGATTTTGCAAGATAAATTCAAATAAACAAATAAACCATAGTAAATCTCTTAACTCACAAATTAGTGCTCTTATTATTCTTCAAAATGATTACAATAATGTATCTTTGGCATGCATATAAAGTAATACAAATATCATCTCAAAACCTGATCTTTTGCAAATTTGGAATGGCTCTCGAGTTGTTGTGTCAACAACACAATCGCCGACATTGGTTATTCTACCATTATCAGTTGATATACTACTAATCTCAGTCTCTGTTGGTTAGCTACTCTGATGATGTTGGTCTTCAATCGACTGATGTTGGTCACTGGGATGTCGATGTCAGTTATTGTGTCCCCTACAGTGCTATCTGGCCTATGGCAGAATGGTACAAAATTGTATAAAACTATACAGATTCCATACAGGAGCAAGATAATATGTTGCCACCTATATTTTGGTCCTTGATCTCAAGATCTCTATTTGGACAATTAATTAAATCAAAACATAAGGAAATAAATACCTGAAATCCTTATGATAACTTCTATGTGAAGTTATCTCCCAAACCTATAAACCTCTGTGATAACTTTTGTATGAAGCTATCTCTCAAATCGGTAATAGATCAGTTGATATTTCACAACCTCTAAATCGCACACACTGAAGAGTAGACATTCTCCAATGCAAATGGAATCCTAGAACCCTTGGCTCAGTCTTCACAGAAGAATTCTTAGCAACAATCAATATCAATAATCTCATAATCATAATCAATAATTTTCCTCCCTCCAATAAGAAACCCCTATATCCTCTAAAAAGATGCACTTGCCCTAATTAGGGTTTCTCAATTAAAATATGCTAAATAATTAATATTTGATTAAATCAATCAAATATTAATATCTCCCTTAATACATGTCAGATCCTTGAACCATTCAAAGCTGGTGAACCAGGGAGTGATTCGGCACATGATCATGCCATAATAGGTATGCTCTACTAAATGCTAACATTCCCTATATAATAGGAGCTTAGACAAATGTTCCCAAAAAAGCCCAAATGAATGCCAATTAAAACAAATTTTGCTAATCGAAGCCAAGCCAAGATCCATTATGACCCTTTATCCATCCTATCAACCTATGAAGGTCGCATAATAGGCTAATCCTCAACTCTGAAGATGTCAACTGAAAAGGGGACATGACAATCTACCCCTCTTGAAATTTCTTGTCCCCAAGCAATCTCGGAACAATAAACCAATCAATCCACCTAGATCCCAAATGTAGTCATGATCTATACTGATGACAATCAACACAAGCTCCTGCAATATCCTCTGAAGTATGACCAAGAGGAATCGATAATCAAAATGGTGAATGAAACTCAACCAAACTCCAAGATTACAAATACCATGTACACATTCCACCATGCTATGTAGAAGGCACACTCCAACTCTACAACAAATCCCAAATGGAACTAAGCCAAGTGTGGAGAACCCTCAGACTATACCTCTACTATGATCAACATATCTCTGATGTAAGTCATGCACCAACAAGCTATCAACCCCAGTGCCCCTCACTATGCCATGACTATCACAACTCTCATCCCACGGTGTCAAATCATCCCAAGTACCAAGATAAGGATCCCAATAGCCAAATCATGAGTGGAAAACCACTAACAACTAATCACTAACCAAACCTGAACCAACTACTACCTCTCAAGACACCTCCAAAGGAGTAGTATCACAAATAAGAACCAAACCAACTGTTGGCTCACCAACATCACAATTAATCTCTGAAGTACTACCATCCATTCTCTGTGAATTAACTCCAAAGCTCATATCAACATACAGAGTATTAAAAATTGTAGCATCACTATCCAACTCCTCCATACTGAAAGAAACTACCAAAGAAACTAAGTCCTCAAAATTGTCCACTACATTCTCTTGGGTGACATCTGCAATAGTCAGATCCTGGGACTCTTCTACAATCTCTGTCATATCTAAGAGATCATCAACACTTAGTGTACTAACATCTGAGCACACCTCCACACTTTGAATGCAAGCATTGGACTCATCCTCATCTAACTCTGAAGAGGCTGCTACTGAAACTATCTCATCATCACCATCTCCTATCTCATGAGAATCATGGGACATGCTATTGTCCTATCTAACTGATTTATAGTGCTCTCTCCTCAAATTAATAAAGCAATCAAAATACATCCTCTTCTGAACCTCAAGTGATAATAACTCCCACTCCTCATTCACTACCATAAGTGTGTCAGCAAATAGGGGCTCTCCTGCCACCTCCTTTACTGGAGCCTCTAGTTCCTCTTGAATAAATGTAGGCCATGTAGGCCTATCAGGTGTCTTGAAATGGGTCAGTGGTGGTCTCTGATTAATAGTAGCACTCTTGTTATCTCCTTACTTTTTAATTTGTGTTATGGACCCTTTAACAATGGATGTAATACTTTATTTTAATTTGTCTTCAAATGTAGGGTCTAAAAAAAATTCATTTAACCTCTTCAAACTTTGTTTCAGCTTCACCATATCCTTGTCCCACTATTTCTAAGTACTTGAAGTACCCATGATTTACTAGCCGGTTCAATGTCCAAACTACCCAAACTACCCAACAGGATGGCAAGAATTTGGCTTTGATCTACCCAACAAGATGGCAGGTATTTAGCTCTAATACCACTGTAATATCCCCTGTTTCCCTTCAATTTTGAAACTGGATATTTTTTTGACTATTCCTCTATATTTTGCTTTTTGATATTTTGCATGAATAAAGATATGATTTTGCAAGATAAATTCAAATAAACAAATAAACCACAATAAATCTCTTAAATCGCAAATTAGTGCTCTTATTATTCTTCAAAATGATTACAATAATGTATCTCTGGCATGCATATAAAGTAATACAAATATCATCTCAAAACTTGATTTTTTGCAAATTTGGAACAACTCTCAGGTTGCTATGTCAACAACACAGTCACTGACATCGGTTATTCTACCATCATCGATCGATATACTACCAACATCGATCTATATCAGTCAGCTACTCTAATGACATCAGTCTTCAGTTGGTTAATGTCGGTCACTGGGATGTCGATGTCGGTTCTCATGTTCCCTATGGCACTGTCTGGCCTGTGGCAGAATGGTATGGAATTGTACAGAATTGTATGGATTCCATATAGGAGTAAGATAATATGCTGCAGCCTATATTTTGGTCCCTGATCTCAAGATCTCTATTTGGACAATTAATTAAATCAAAACATAAGGAAATAAACACCTGAAATCCTTGTGATAACTTCTATATGAAGTTATCTCCCAAACCTATAAACCTCTGTGATAACTTTTGTATGAAGCTATCTCTCAAATCGGTAATAAATTAGTTGATATTTCATAACCTCTAAATCGCACACACTAAAGAGTGGATGTTCTCCAATGCAAATGGAATCCTGGAACCCTTGGCTCAGTCTTCACAGAAGAATTCTTAGCAACAATCAATATCAATAATCTCATAATCATAATCAATAATTTGCCTCCCTCCAATAAGAAACCCTTATATCCTCCAAAAAGATGCACTTGCCCTAATTAGGGTTTCATAATTAAGAATTAGGGTTTCTCAATTAAAATATGCTAAATAATTAATATTTGATTAAACCAATCAAATATTAATATCTCCCTCAATACATTTCAGATCCCCAAACCATTTGAAGCTAGTGAGCCAGGGAGTGATTTTGCACATGATCATGCCATAACAGGTATGCTCTATTGTATGCTAACATTCCCTATATAATAGGAGCTCAGACAAATGTGCCCAAAAAAGCCCAAATGAATGCCAACTAAAACAAATTTTGCTAATCAAAGCTAAGTCAAGCTCCATTATGACCCTCTATCCATCCTATCAGCCTACAAAGGTCGCATAATAGGCTAATCCTCAACTCTGAAGATGTCAACTGAAAAAAGGACATGACACTCACTATGATCAGTATGACCAACTACACTTTGATCTTCACCAAGAGTATGAGGATCTATATCAGTCATATATGCAAGAGTACTAACCTGATCCTTCCTATAAACAACCATTATATCATAATACTAACCCTTACTAGTCTTATCATGAGCCATCCTACCCATTTATCCAACCTAATCATGGCCATTTTGTAGCTACCCAATTCATACCAATAATTAAATAAACTTTAGTGAGCCTTAAAAAGCATGCACTAAAGTTATACTCATAGAGATATTATGGCCAAGATACCCCTATTCACCAGATCCATTATGTGAGAGAGTCTTTTCATAAAATACAAGAGTAATGGACACCTATTGAGAGAGAAAATTAGGGTAATCTCACTAGTGAAATGATGGATGTAGGTGGTTACATTCAAATTATTGAAGACAAATTAAAAGGCCTTAAGGAATAATAGGCTCATCCTTACTCTTATTATATGCCATCCATTCCTTCTCAAGATACCATTCCAAGAGCCCCTTTAATTTTTCCAAATTACTCATATGTTTCTCAATCCCTCCCTTCTTGGATTTATATCCAAGCAAACTATAAAAAAAAGGAGATTATTATGGCCTAGCTTGTTGTTGAGATCATTGACCACTTTAAAGAGAAGACATTCTAGGAGAATATTGATAAGCAAATCAAAGATTTGGAGCTAAAGACAAGGAAAGAAGAAGAGAACCAGAATCAAAAGGTCAAAAAATATCATTTATCTTTCCCATCTTGGAACCAAATCATGGAGTTAAGTAAGAAAGAGGAACAATCAAGCATAATTCAGGATGTTGAATTCAAGCAAGAGATCATTTAACCTCATGAGCAACATCATGATGCCAAAGAAGATGACTTGAAAGATAATTATTAAGAGTTTGAATTTGAGACAGATGAAGTGAAAACAATTTTTTATTCAAAAGATAGCCATGAGGACAACTCACATAGAGCCATCGGTGAGATGGAGAATATTCTTGGTAAAGATGAGACAAGTGCAACATATCAAGAAATTTCATTTGACTTCATCCAAAAGGTAGAAATATGTGATCAACATGTTTAAAATGGTAAGAATAATGATTAATTTCATGTATTTTCCATTGATCATGATGAAGAGGCCTTTTGAGATGATTTAGAGAGTTTTTGTTCAAAGTTTGATAGTCCATCTCCATCCTAAGTGGATATTGATGAATGTCTTGTAAAGAGTATTATTGTAGTTGTTCATCAAGAAGAAATTAAAGTCATATTATAGCCATGTTTGGATTCTTATCAAGGATATAAAGACTTTGACAAAGTAACACTTTAAATGGATTCAAATGAAGACATCAATCCAAGTATACTAGCTGAATTGTCAATACAATCATTGAATGAGAATGTGTCAAATCATGATCAACCTATGAATGAGGTAGAGATAGCACCTTTGATGTAACAAAGAATAATATGGGAGGAGGATGATTGGATCTTAGATCCATATCTTGAATCCATACACCTAAGAATGGAAGTTGGATGCCTAGTTGCATCATCCAGAATAGATGAACATATAAGTGATCCCATTTGTAGAAGAGAGATATCAAAAAGAAGCAAATACGTTTCAATGTTCCATAGTGCATCAAATAGATTTAGATTTTATCTAGGAGGGCCATCAAGGTGTAGGTTAGTTTGTACATAATATATTCCTTGTGTTTCATTCCTCTAAGTGCATATCTGCACATGCTTTTAGCAGTTGTTTTTTTCTTTTCGTGTTGTTGTTGTCATTTCCTCTATGTGCACATGTTTGTTGTCTTATTTTTGTCTTTGCTCACAAAATATATTATAATATTTAGTGTATATCAAAGTCTATACTTGTCAAAGTTTTTGATTTATCTAACCAACAAGCTGGTCAACCCCTAAAAGTCATCAAAATTGTTATTAATTTGAGATGTCAAGGTCAAATTACTACCCCTATCATTCATAACTTTCTCAAATATCACCAATATACCTTTAAATTTTGTAAAAACAAGAAATTTTGGCCTAAAATTAACTAATTTTGGTCAAAAATGGATATTAAATGGGCATTATCATTTCAAAATAACATTATCAAGTTCAAATATGCAAATAATCCATGCATAAGGATCAATTTTGAGATAAAATTGAACATTCTAGGAGATATAAGTGGTTTAAAGACCTAGTTTTTTTTACACAATATAATTATGAGCTGAATAACTCTTTTACAAAGTTTAATTATCATTGGACAAGTGGAGATACTTGATTTTTTTAACAGTCCTTAGCATGTCCATTAGAGATCACCATTAGAGGAGGCATCATTTTGGAGTTCCATAGAAGTTTATAAGTCTAGTTAAAAGTTTTAAAATCATGGTATGATGTTTTTACATCATAATTATATCTTTAGAGAGTGTCAAAACTATAAATTTTAAGTAAACCATGCTCATATAGGCTTTTACAAGCAAATAGGCATAAAGGCCAAAAATGATTTTTTGAATTTCCAAGTAAAATTTGATTTCAAAGCATTTTAATAGAATTTTAAAGACCCCATGATTATTTTTTATGGAATTTAGATTAATGTGAATATTTATTTTCATTTTGGTGAAATTTCCACTTTTTTAGTTCTAGACACCCTTCCTAACCTCCTATTCAGATGCTCATATATTTCACCTCATATGGATTTTAGATTAATTATATTATTATTTTTTATTGATCCTATGAAATTATAATTAATAATAAATTTATACCATTTGAGTGGTTTTACTTTATGAATAATCATTACGAGTGTAGGCAACTCAAAATGTAGTCAAAACCCTACAGGCACATTTCTTCACATCGTAACTTTTTATATATTTTTAATGGGAACCCAATATTTTTAGGGATTTTTAGGGTGGGTTAGATTTATACACATAAATATAAAAATTTTGGTATTTGGAGGTCTGTACTTCATGAACCATCATTTTGAAAATTCAACTTCAAAGCCCACCTAAACCCTCAAAAAACTAGTTTTAAAACAAGTTCATTTTATTGAAATTAAATCATCTTGAATCAACCTAAATTTTTTTAAAATATCAATTAAAATTATAAATTATTATATAAATATCAATTTTATGCATGGAGATGTATGGATGAGGGCATAAATCATGTTTTTTGTGTAAAAAAGCTTGTAAAATGAAGTACAAGACACTTCAATGAAATATAATCAATAAAGATAAAATCATAAGAATTTTTATTCATATTTAAATTTTAATTTTTTCATAAATCATCCTAGAAGTGTCCCAACTAGCTCAATCAAAATGGTCAGTCTATAGAAAAATGGAGCAAAATAGGCCTAGTCAACCATGTTGACTAAATGGTGAGTGTTTTCTCATCAAAAACAAATATATTATGATGATAAATTTTTTTACAGGTATATTTAATTAATTTTTCAGGTTTCATAACATATTTTTTTAGGTTTAATGGATTCTGATTGCAAGAATATAGGCTATTAGGCCTAATTAGCCTAATAGGCTTAATTGGTCAATCAAACAGGTAAAGAATGGCATTGAAAATCTATAAAATGAATTAATTTTGGATTTACCACATGGAATATATTTTTTTAAGGTTTATATATCATTAAAAATTAAATCTTCAAGTTTAAATTCATGCAAGTTGAGTTAACTAGTCCTTCAGGGTCAAATCTCTTTGAGTGACTAGTTTGACTAGTTTCATGCATCTCCCATGCTTTTCATGCAAGATAAATACTTTCAAGAACTTAAAATAATTTAAATATGTATTTATATTCTAATTTATTGCATTATTTTCATGAAAATAATGTTGAAAAGTCAACATGGGCCCACCATTTCTCAATTATATGCCAAAAATAAAGAACATGCAATTTTTGAAAAATTGGAAGATTTTAAAGCCTTTATCCAATATTGTAAAAGGAGTTTAGTCTTATTTTAACTAAAATAATACTAATAATTCTATTTTACATGTGAATTTTAATTTATTTAAGGCCTTATACTTATATATTATCTTTTTGAAGCCATTTTTCATTGATTGTTGAAGCCAAAGAAGAAATTGTAATTGACACCATTTATTAAATAAAGAAGATTTTTTGCATAGATTTTTTTGGATCAGAATAGAGTGTATTTTTTATTTTGTACCAAAATATAAGTGATATTTATATCTCCTTTTTTCAAGTAATTTCCACACCTAATATGAAAATCTCACCCTCTACAGGTCATTTGAAGAGATAGGAATAAAAAATTTCAATCCAAAACTCTCTCAATCCTTCATCCAAAATACTAATGTTTAGGGGAAATTTGAATACTTCCTATTGACTTATATGTGTGCCTTAATTTAAATAGATTTAAAAAAATACCAATCATTTATGTGCATCACCTCATTAGATAATATTTCCCATTTCAATTTCCTTCTCTCTTTTCATCCCAAAAAATCAAAATCATTTAGTTTTTAGAGATAAATATTAATGGAACCAACCCTCTTTAGAGGTTATTCTTAGTACAAAGTCACCCACACTTTTAGAATATCAAATTGTCTTAGTCAGAAGGAGGGTTTATTTTGTACATCTTCAAGTAGGGTGACTCCAAAGTGATAACATGACCCAAATTTGATCAAAACAAGACAACTAAGACTACCTCAACCACACAAAGGATAAGGACACACATAACAAATAAAATAAACACACAAGACACACACATGTGCATAATAACTTAGGGAAATTAGGAAACAACCTACTATTCACAAATAGAAATTAAACATACCTCCTTTCTATGATCAAAATGAAAAATTCTTGAATCATCCTCATGGTGGGATGAAAAATAGTGCCAAGCATATTTCTCTTTGGATTGAGTGATTTATGGACCAGACCTCTTCTTTTTCACTTCACTTGATTTGATATCAAATATATAATCCTCAAATAGGTATTAATTTAATACATATTCCTCTTAAACATGTTCACACACTTCATGATGTTTTCCACTCTTCATTTCATAGTCAACTTACATCTCATTAGTAGGCATGGCTTCAAAAGGATTGATTTCATGTTCTTTGGAAGATTAAGGACAATAAGAGCTTGGTCCATATTTCAAGATTTGATGTGTTTCTCCAAACTTATTGAGAGGATTACATCCCATCTTGATGACTTCAAATATGTCATCATCAAATTCACATGCTTCTTGAAAGGAAAGATTTGATAGAATGTTTTTCCTTTATATACTTACTTGTGTACCAAAGCTAACTTCTCCATCTTTGACTATATTATATCCTCCTTTAAGAGGGGTATAACATGCCATAATGACTTCAAACAATTCATATAAAGGTTAATTAAAAACTTATCTTAGTCCATCCATGGTATCTTTCAAGGTGATGAAAGTGTTAATGATCATTTCTTCCTCATCCAATATGGAGGCAAAAGCTTGTGAATTATCCTTTTGTTCACAAAAGGGAGTCCCTTTGGTGATTTCTTCCTCATAAACACTCATGACATATTCTTTATCAGCCATTATTTGAGCATGTTCATGTTCATTTTCCTCTCTCAAGATAGGTTCTTCAACATAAAGGAAACATTCTTCATCATCAACCAAGCAAAGAGATTCAACATAAGGAATCACCTCTTCTTTAACACTTAGGACCTGTTGAGGGTTATCAAGTTATGTCTCAACTACTAAAATCTAATTTTTATTTTTAAATCTTTAAGATATTTAACCTATTCCATGGTTATGTTAACACTAGGCATATTTAAATCATGGGATCTAACCCAACGAGGATGCCAAGGAGGTAAGTTTCCTTCAAGAAAGAGTTATCTCTCTTTATCAACTAGTTGATCCTCCTTTGGTTCCCACACCATAACTCCATCAAGGAAAAGGGTGATGGGGTAAGGATAAGATGAACTAGCTAGTGGAGGTGGAATGTAGAGCTCAAGGTCATATTGATAATGCAAGGTAAGAGACTCTTTAGGAAGCTCTCTACGAAGGGGAGATGGGGTGTGTTTAGGCATAAGATCTTCTTTTGGGTATAAACCTTACACCTCACCTTAACTTAGCAATCTCATCTTTGCTTATAATTCCTCTATTTTCTTGGATAGGTTATTTTGGAAAATCTTCTCTTGAAGTTGATAGGAATTATCATGGGAGTAAGGATTGCATGAATGTTGCCATAAATTAGAAGAAGTTTCTTGAGGAAGGGTGGGAAGGACTTGTAAAGGGTCAACTCCATTCTCCACTTCACAATCTTTGACAATGATATTCTCTTATTTCTTGCCCAATGACTCCAGTATTTTTATGTAGCTCATGATCTTAAGATTGGAAATCTCTTCTTGAAGAAAGTTAGGAGAGGTTTGTATAGGATTAAACTTATTTTCAACTTCACACTCCTTTTCAAGACTCTTCTCTTCTTTCTTACCCCATGATTATACTATCTCACTCCAACATAGGATTCTAGGATTATGAATCTCCTTTTAAAGTTGCGGGGATATAATATGAGATAGGAATGAGGGCTCAATATTCACTTCCTTTGCTACCAACATGGACTATTGTATATGTATATTAGCTAACTCAATTTGTCTATCAAGGTTATTTTAAAACACAATATTTATCCTTTCAACCCTTTCTTCCAAATGATAGGGAAAAGGATGAGCTTGTTAAGCCTAATTTGGCTCATGAGTAGGGGTCATGTACAGCTAATAAGAAGCTTGGGTAAGTGAATATGGAGGTTGATAGACTTGGTAAGGCTACCTCTGATTAATTCTTAGCTTTTCCTCCAAAGATGCAATCAAACCACTCACATTAAGCATCTTACTTGTGAGCCTTTGCTAATTGTCTTTCTCAATAGGTTCCCACTCTTTCTTTACTAACTCTAATGCATTTATCAGTTGATATATGGAATGATTAGGAATCATTTTCCAACATCCCCTTTTACTATGAAGCTCCAACATATACCTTTCATATCCCAAAAGTGATTGTTTGAAAATGGAAATGTGTTGATTGGAGAAAAGATTAGGTTGACTAGGAATAAGATATTGAGAAGGTTTGTTATAGGACTGATACAACTCATGATAGGGATGAATATGAACAAATTGGGACTTATAATTATCATAACAATCTTGACCAAGAACTTGTTCATTTTGATAGGGAATGGGGCAAGATGGATATGTTTCACCAACTTGTAGAGAACAAAACTCAAATCCAAGGTCATCCATGAATCTTCATTAAAAGAAAGGACATAAAGAAATATCTTACCATCAATATTCAAAGGATAACTTGGGCTACTTGAACAACTGATATGTCTTTGTAGTCACTATTGATGCTTGAAAAGATGCCTCCAAAGGTTGATGTATAGAAGGACAATACCAAAAATCTTCCAACTCTTGAAACAAGAACCCTTCAGGCATCCCAAAAGTTGTCAATTGGATTTTCACCCTTTGAGGAGATGCAAATCTCTCCTCATTCAAGTGACACAATTGAATTACCTCTAGGCTTATGGGCAGCCTAAGGAATAAGGTAAGTCTTTAGATAGGATTATCTCACTTGATGTACCACTTAGGATTGAACCTATAACTAAACTTGGGGAGTGAAAAGGGATAGAAATAAATGAAAGCAAATCTAAACTAAGTAGGTGATACACCAAATCAATTTGATGAATTATAATCAATTAAATTCTACACTTGAGACCAAGAAATAAACTAAAAATACACTCCTTCAATCTTCATCTTCTCACATAAATGCTACATTGTGATGTCATGGATGAATGTGCAAAGCTAGGAGGACTATAAAAGAGGATTTTAATGGAACTAATGAAAATACTAACTCAATTAACATTTCACATCCCATAAAACACTTCACATACCCTACAAGAAGAATTTTTCTAGTTGTAAACAAGGTGAAAGAATGAGACCAAATGCTAGGAATCCATAGTCTTCACTAAACAAGATTCATCATTCAACTAGAACACACTTGTGAATAGTCATGAAAAGGTAAACCTTATTCATTTTATTCATCAAAAGGTATAAAAATAAATATGGCTTCACCATACTTAGTTGAGTAACCCATAGAATGCAAAAATGGCCAACTCTTATAGAGTTTGAGAGAGAGAGAGAGAGAGAGAGAGAGAGAGAGAGAGAGAGAGAGAGAGAGAGAGAGAGAGAGAGAGAGAGAGAGAGAGAGAGAGAGAGAGAGAGAGAGAGAAAGAAGTCCAAGGGTCACAAGCACACTTTTCAAACTAATAATAATGTTTATCCATGAATGGGAAGATTATATGGGTCTAACCATGAAATTTAATGATCAAAAAGTGTCAATCCATGTCATCAAAGTTATGCAAAGTGGCCTAAAATTCATTTTCTTGCATAGAAAATTACCTTCATGATTAGGCCTATTTGAGTGACTTATAACTAATATAGGGTAGTTATAATTATTTTAATGGAAGGGGAGGATCTCATAAATATCTTTCCATTCATTGGTTTCATGCATGGTCTTTTGGAATCACCTGGAAGAGAGACATCATCACCTACACTCTAGGAAACCTCCTTCTCATACACCTAGAACACTTGGATTCAAATTTGGCATTAGTTTCCAATGAAAATATATAAAATAGGTTTAATTACAAGTTTAAATACCATAAATATCCTTTTAATCATCAGGGGAACCTTAAAATCACTTTAATTGAAGATTTCTTCTCTTCTCTCTAGCTTGTCCAATATGCCAAATTTGACTTGCCAAGTTGAAGGACCTATTTGAGGCACTTATTAAAATTTTCAAGGAATTAAAATCACATGTATATTTATCTTAAGTCTCAATATTTCCATCCATATGTCTTAAATCTCTTGGAACTTCTTATAACCTAAAAAACACAAAAATGAGTGAGAAAAGCCAATTTTTGCCTCCATTCATACAAGTCCATACAAATATATAGCATGGGAATGATATTGGGTGAGTCATATACAATTTAAAATATGTTTATTTATTTAAATGATCTATTTGATGGCATTTACAACTCTATTTTTGAAGATTGGTCCATAGTAAGGGTTTAGTAGGGTTTTAGGCCTCTTTTCACCCTTAAGCTTGTTTCATAAAACCTAATGTTGGAGTTGAAAAAAATATAAAAAAATGTGTTATTTAAGACACCTCATAGCTTCCCTAAACTTCTCTGGTCTCCATTCAAAGCCTCATGGGAGATGTGAGCTTCTAAAGATGGCCTATCGAGTTTGTCTCCTTTGTTTCAATAGACCTGAATTAATTTTGAGCCAAAAATGGCTTTCTAATGGTTTTAATTTCACTATAAAATATTTAAAAACTTTTTATGGACCCTAAAATCATTCTAAAACAAGTTATAATGTTCACCTCTTGTGAAAAATAGAAGCAACTCTTCATTTGACTGCTAGGCCTGTTGTTGCTATAAAGGTTTGCCTGCAACATTTCAGTTTGAGACCCCCCTTTTTTAATTGCTTGCATACACATATATTTAATACACCTTTATCCATATAATTTACATAATTAAAGAGTATATAAATTTATTTCATGTTTAAAGTAACTAAACCTTCTCATTTAGACCATTAGGTCCAGCCTTGCCTAGTAGGTTTGCCTACAACCCTTGGTCTATGGAGAACTCTATTGGGTTACCTTAATTTATGAGGTGTATTTTATAATTCCTTAGGTTTTATTATTATTATCACATCTTCCAATTAAGTTCCACTTATCTCCATGCCCATCTTTGTGTCTATTTCAACAAACTTACCACTTTGTGTTCAAGGGGAAGTACCCCCTATTTGAGACAAAACATGGGCTACTTTACCTATTTTCCTAGTAAAACCAACACTTTAATAGGATAAATCAAGTGATAAATGTGTCTTGTATAAATTTTCAACTCTTGGTGACAATTATATCCCTCCAAACTTCCCAAATTTCCAAGGTAGACTACTCAGATAAAGACTATGTAGGGGTATATAAAGTGGATTGTGTGTATCATCATTTAGGCCCCTATAAATTTTATAAGTATATAATTTCATCTCAATTAAAATATTTTTACCATTATGTATATGTTATCCTTCACTCCTATCATTCCAATCCTTTAATTTACTTCCCTCTCTTTGCCTAGGCGACTGAGTATGCATATTTCTAATTGTATTTTCCTACCTTTGGGTATGTCTCTAGGTTGTTTATCTCCTATTAGGCTTAGTCATGCTGCTAAAATACTTTTCATGAATTATTAAAACTATATCATAACTTATCTCACATTTAACTCACTATATATATTCTTTTTACTCTTAACTGAGTTCCTTCCTTCTTTGACTCCAGCTTGGACAGAGACACCATGCTCTTAAAACCTTGTAGGTGTCAATGAGACCATCTGAGCTTGGTAATGATGTTGGATATATTACTTGGAGATCCATTAGGTAAAAAAAAACCTATCTATAATTTTACTCACCTTTAAATTCCTAATATACTACCCAAACTCATTGTTTAGGTCACTGTCCATACTGAGACAACCCTTTTACCCTTCTTGTTATAGGTTGTCATTGACCCTGTCCACCTTTTCATAGTTCCCATGAACTCTTTGTTTTATAATTTGATGTTATAACACATATATCCATACTTTTACTCATCTTGAGTACCCTAAAATCCAAACTAAACTTCATACTAGTTCCTTATTTGTATATCCTACTTGTAGGTCAACATTTCCCTTCAAGACTATGAACTATAGGTGTTGTTTAGGAGACAACACACAAAGTACCATCCTTTGTGATGATCCCTTTAACCATGGAGGTTAATTGAATATTTGGAATCATTTTACCTTGATATCATGGTCTAATTTCAACTTTTAAAATAAATATTGAAAAAATTCAAACTTCTTGTAGATAACATTACCTAGAAACAATGTTTTTGTTAGCCACTTTAGGTCCTTTTAAAACCGCCTTCCTTTATCATCTACACTTCAAACCTAGTATGGATCTTTTATATGATAGGTAATTCATGATTCAATTATTTATATGTCTTAAGATACTTTGGAATCATGTTTTATAATGCCTATAATAACCTCATGGAGCTCTGTTTACTCATTTTAGGGATAATTTCCCAAAGCACATTCCTCATCTCCTTAAACTAGTTTTAAGCCTTCTCTTGATATATTTACACCATTATATGATTTTTTATTGGTTACTTTAGTCTAATATGTTATAAATACGAAATTAAAACTTTATTTATGTCTCAGAAGACACCTCCCTTCTCTATTAGCACCACCTGTAGGTGGTCATGGATTGTAGACAGGGCAGTTAACAAGTATAAAGGTGAAACATGTGCATTTCCTTAGTTATCTCTTGAATTGTGAACCAATCTCAAACCCCTAAATACACTTCTCACATTCTAAATATATTGACACCATTATTAAGTTTCTCTTCATATTATGACATAACCATGGAGATCCCTATAGGTGCATATTCTGAGTTGTATGTAGACTGTGTGTATGGGTAATGCATGACTACCAACCATGAGAAATATTATTAGAGAAATAATATGAAAGGTGAATGGAGGTTTATATAAATTTTAAAACATGATAATGAACCAAAATCCATCTTTTGAAACCATGACCAAAGCACAAAACTCTTGGAGATGATGAAAACTGCCCAAAACTTAGAAAATTATATATTTCTACAAAATTAGGTGATTAGCATGTAAAAATCACTCCAAAATTTAAAAAATCATATGAAATTTTATATAATTAGGTAAATGTTATATGAAAACAATCTCATCATCTGAATTGTATGAAATTGCTAAAACCAAGGCAAAACCTAAAGGGTGCAAGAATGAGTAGGCATTTTTTGAGGATAAAATTCAAATGGATGATTCTAAAGTACCAATATTAAATATCCATATATGGATTTTAAGGAATATTAGTTTAAAATAACCTCCCAAGGTCATTCTACCTGAAACTCTTTTTCTTGGCTATAGCAAGTGGAAACCTACAAGTCACTTCAGTTTGCCAAGAAGAACAAAAAAGGAGCTGAAAGGTTTTGAGAAAAAAATGCCAATTTTAGAACAAACCAAATTTGGATTTCATAATTTATAAGGTAAAGAGTCACATTTACACATTCTTCAAGTGGTACACTTCGCAAGGAGACTATACAAGTGCCAAATTTGCTCTTTTTTTAAATAAAACTACCTTTCTCTAAGTAACCTAACAATTTTTTGTTAGTGAAATTTAATAAAGACCTCTTAGGACACATTTCAAATGATAAAACTCTTTGACACTTTCACATTCCCCAAGAAACCTATAAAAATCATTAAATACATCATTTTTGACCCTTAAAATGACTTAAAATGATAAATAGACCTAGAAAATAAATGACCAAAGCTAGTACAATATTAATTGACATCTCATGACCTAAAAAAACCTCATGACAATACACTATACCCCCTTATAGGTCTAAAAATCAATTTTTTTACTAGGGGTGCCCTAATTTGACCTAAAACTCAAATTTGGTCAACAATATGACTATGTATTATTTCATTATTGTTTGAAGTATAAAATTTGAACCATGTGCATATAAACATGTGTCATTGTATGACTCATTGGTGTAATATATAGATGTATTTTTTTTATCACATGTTTATTTATGCTATGATAAAATGTGATGTAAAATGTATGTTTTATTATTTTCTATAAAATGTGAAAAAATGCATGATAAAAATGAATGACAACATAGAGTAAATGTAAATGAAAAATATCAGGTATGTATATATAAAATTGATAAATAAAATATGTGAAAAATGATATAAAATTAATGTAAAACACACCATAGAAAATGATATATGTAAAACATTGTAAGTAAATGAAATATCAATGAATGGAAAACACAAACAAATAGATGTAAGTAAATGAAATATCAATGAATGAAAAACATAAATAAAGATAAGTAAGTAAATAAAATGTGATCTCATGTAAGATGAACATGTCAAATCAAACATGAAGAAATTATAAATGACTAAAAATGGAATGTAAGTCCAAATTTAAGACAATAATGTCAATTCAATCATAAATAAAAACATGGAAGGATGTAAAATGTCTTATGTAATATATGTGAAGTTTATGAAAATCAAACAAGAACATGATGGATAAATGAAACTCAAAATATCTAAAGGATGACTACTTAATCTTAGTGTTTGTTCTAAAATGTGATGTAAGAAGTCACAACCACCTAATGAAATGATTATGGTAACAATGATATGGTGTGGACAATATTGATGTAAGGATGTTTTTTAAGAAGGCCTAGTCCTATGTAAGGTCTTAAAATACAACTCATAAACTAAAATAAAAAAAATCATAAGGTAACATGATCAAGGATGTGATCAGATAAAAGTGATACCCACCAAGGGTAATATTAATAAAGTGGTTGGACAAAGCTAAGAAAAATCAACATCAAGGGCCTAAGATACTGAATAGTGATCACAAAGCTAGGGATAATAATTGAAGTACATGGATTTTCTCATGAAATCTATATTCATGAAAATTAAATGTATCCTACCTTCCCATAACATGTTCCCCACTCCTCATCACCCCTTATAGAGTCATATGTGTAATGCAAAGATTGAATACTTGTGTGAGAAAGTAGGTGACACTAAGAATGTAGTAATATAGTATGATAATATAATGAGACATCCTACCCCCATCTACTAGTTACCACAAAGAAATGAAACTTAGTTTTATCATGAAGACAAATGTAGATTTTTATCTTTGACTAGAATTAGATATGTGCCAAATAGAGATCATGTCTTTTTGTGTGATCTAGCTTTTGAGATATAACATGCCTTTTAACATTTATTTTTCCTACTATATGGGTTTTAACTCTTATTTTTTTATATTACTCATCCATAAAAATTAATATAATCAAACATGGGTGAAAATAAGTATCTAACATGATAGATATTACACTTGGATACTAGAGAGAAGGACCTAAAGACTATGGTGTCTAAAGATTCCTAGACTTGCCCACAAATAAGTATGCAATTTCAAAAATTGACCTACATGTGCCTCAAGTGAAATTAAATAAGGTAAAAATATGGATCATTAAATATCCATCCATGTAAATAAGGTTGTTATAATGATTAATATTTTTATAGTTGATCATAAGGAGGGAAAATAATACTTCAAATAAGATATGGGGTTATGTTGTGATAGTAATATCACTAAGGATTTTTACTAATGTTAAAGGGTTAGAGTACAAGAATTATGTAATTATTAATCATCCCAAAAGAGGGGGAAGGTAAGTTTTGATATTTAAAATATGGGGAATATAAATGGTCACTAAGGAATTATGAATTAAATAAGGCAATAATGAAATAAAATGAAACCCAAAGGTGTTATCTAAGTTTTAAAATAGAATTGAAGGCCAAAAATAAATGATAACAAATAACCAAAAAGAAAATAATGGTTTAAGTAAAGTGATATAAAGGTGAAATAAAATTTTGAAATGTAAAGTGTTAAAAAATAAAAGAGAACCATGACATATAAAATATATGTACAATAAGGCATAAGAAATGTTATATATAATATAAAATCTAATCATATGAAAATGTGAAGAATAATGTGATATGAATCATATATGTGATCACAAATTCTAATATAAATATATACATACATCATCAAAAACATTTTATAGATCTCATTTTAATTATTATTTGGCTTGAATCATAGCTTTTTTACTTTATTAAAGAGTCATGCAAGAATTGCCTAGTGAATGAGCTTTATCAAGAAGTTAGGGACATTGGAAGAAGGGTGACACTATGGTGCCTCCTATTAAGGATATTTAAGGAAAATAACCTATTATATCTGATGTTTTATATCATCTAATCTATTATAATGATCTATATAAGGAAAAGGCTTCCCCTTTATTCGAGAATGACCCCCTAGGAACCTTACTAAGAAAGATAAGGCATAGGCCTTAGGAATTCACAAAAGTTTTGTTGGATTAATTTTAAGATATAAATATGATGTGTAGTAAAATAATTAAAAATAGAATAATACAATAATTCCAAATACAATAGACTTCCTATGTTTGGGGATGTAATCTAGAGATATCTTTATAGGTAAAAAATTCAGCTACCAAAAAATGAGATTAATTAAAGACAAAACACATCTAAGTAATATTGAATAGTATGGAAATGATTAAAATAATGTGTGTTAATTCCATGGAAACAAAAATGTGCCTATAATTATTTTACTATGGTATTATACTATCTAATACAAGATCTATGTTTTGTAGCTTGTGTTGTGATAAGAATCTCTAGTATGCTTGATAATTTTTAGTGCAATGGTCAGCTACCTTATGAAACTCATAATATGTATCTTATGCCAATAATATAGGTGAATATTAATGTTGGTTTATGTATATAACCTCATCAAATATATCATCATATCAAATAATCTAAAGGTAGGATCATGAATTGGTATTGTATCTACTTCTCTAGGAAACTACCTCAGTGTGGCTCATATCAATGTAGCCAACATCTTAGGAGGAATTGTGATCAAAGTATTAGAAAATATAAATAATATATAATTTCCCATAATATAATTATCAAGGATCATACTCTATAGAGACTTGGAAGCAACTAGAGTAGTATGTGAAGAAACAAGGACTATTTCACGTAATTTGGACTTAACTATAGTCCAACTAAAAAATAATTATCAATAATATGCCTACATTATTCAAAATTTTATAATTTTTAATTCTCACAAATATAATAAATGGAGAATAGATCTAAATTATTACCATAATATCAATGTGTAACTTATGCAAAACCCAAAAACTATTCATTTTCAAAGATTATCTCCCATCTAATTTAGGGACATAAGTCTAGATTATCTGAAATAGTCCATAAATTGTAATAAGTTCCATATCTAACATATAAAAATCAAACAAATAGGGAGGAATTTAAGTTAAATTATAATGAGTATTAAATATATCAACTGTGTTAATTCAACAAGAGTCTGAAGAGTCATGAGAGTGTTAAAGAGAGGATCAGTAACAAAATATTTTTGAATTCTTAGCTTAGGCATAAACCACTAAGAATGGATTATCCAAGATATAATTATCATTTTAATTAGGTGTATGAAGATATATTTGGAGGTAATTTATGAATATCGCTAGAGGAAGAGTGAGGAATACGATTAAAGGGAATGACCATAGAAGTGGGAAATTCATAAGTTGTCTTCTTGAGAGAATAAGGTCACAAAAATGGGTAACTAAGGGATAATGCTAGAAGGAAGATTTAAGGTTTTAATTTTAAGAACAATATCATTAAGATAATAAATTTTATCATCTAATAGGTTAGGTGGTATGTTTACCTCAATCTCTAGGTGAAATTATAGCCTTGGTTAGATTTGATGAGATAGTTAAAGTGTTGAGATTCACAAAAAGGTATGCTAGGGAAAAGTTCAAGGGTAGATATTTTAAAGATGACACATTATTAGCATTTTTTAAATTACAATGTAGTGTGACCTTGAATATTTATATGACACATTTGTATATAAAAGAGGTGACTACTCTCATGTGATTAGTGTAGGGTTAACTAAGAAAAATGTTATAGGATAATGGAAAGTTGCATATCATGACTTTAACTCTAAACATGATGGGAGGGGGGTTAGGAATCCAAACAAAACCAAGAAGAGGTATTTTTATTTCATCATAATATTGACACATGTTTTGGATTTATTTAAGGTTATATTTGGAGTATCCAATATTTTTGATGAAATTGAAGGAGGTGGCATAGGTTTCAAGCCCCTCATCAATCAAGGTACATTTGAATTGAATATCACCAGCTTGGACACTAATGAATATATGATGTTCATCTAAATGACATAATATTTCCTTGGGTATCATGTAATTAATAGTAATATTAAGTGAGAGATAAACATCCATAGTCTCATCAACCTGAATGGACATTTATTCACATTGTTATAGGATATTATCCTCAAATCTAGACAAGATAACTTCTTTCCCCATAAATGGAGGTGAGGTATGTTCATTTAAAATATAAGTTGAATCAATTAATTGAAATTATGTGGAAAAGTCCTCATTATATCAATAAAAATAATTTGAGATGTGAGGTTAGAAACTTATTCAATGGTATCTAAATCATCAAATCCTAAGAGAATAGGTAGGACTAAGTAAGGGTCCATAATACTAAAGTACATTAATTGAATGAGGTTTGAAGTGTTTTAAAAATAATTATCAATAAAAATATTCATTATCATCCTGGTTAATGTAGTTTGTTACACATAAAATTTATAAACAAACTACATCAAACTAGTCGTTGTAGTAGTATACGGTTGGGGGACAATAATAGACTTCATTGAATTGGTTGATGTAGTAGGAACAAGGCTAGGAATAGGAGCTAATTATTTTAGGATATACATTATATTTGATTATAGTTTGTAAACTATTGACTACATTGGGTTATTAATATAGTGGTAAAAAATAACTAAGAAAAAATAGATTGTATCTAGGTGGTCAATATAGTAGGGATAAAATTGATAGATTATATTGGGGTGGTTATTAAATTAAGAATAATTTTTATAAAGGATTATTATATTGAGTTAGATAATTCAATTGGGTTATTTGGGTTTGAAATTATTTTTTCATAATCAACATCTATAAATGAGAGAGAGAGAGAGAGAGGTATTATATATTATTTGATAAGATAGGTAGTATGAGAAGGGAAAGGATAAAGGTCAATGTAGGAGACTTTGTGCATCACATTGTTCATGTTAACTAGGTTATCTTTATTGGTATAAGAGGGAGAGTTAATTATGGTTTCAAAAACATTAGTGGTAGTGAGATAATTAGAATTGTGTTTTTGGTTTTGAGTATGATTAGGAAGTGGATCTTTATAGATGGAAAGATGAACATTAGCTTGATTTAGAGCTTCATGATTGAATTTTGAGCCATGGGATTTAGATACTTATCATAAACTTGTTGATATTATTGGATGATAGATTCATGATCTAAATTAGTAATAATAATATAATCAAAAAAAAAATTGTAAGTTGTCTACAAGTTTCATGGGAGTGTCCCTGAATTACATGATATTAGAAGAAATTTTAGGGATCATATTAATGATTGGTAGAGCAATAAGGATCAAGGTCTCTAGCTAAGGTTTTATGAATGTGTTTCCTAAATTTAGTTAGGGAAATAGACTTATGTAATGGAATTCCTATAAGAGGTTTGTAATGTGTCACTTTTTTTGATCCCTTGAGGATATCAGCATGGATAGTGTATGCGGATTCATAACTATCTATGACACCATCATTAGTAACATGTTTTTAATCCATCATAACCATACAAGTTATAGACATAGTTTGGGAAGGATATAATTGTCTTAGGAGAAACTCTTAACATTTAACTTGATCAAAGGCTTATTCAAATGGTTTTGGGTATAAATTCCTAACTTTTTATTAAATTTTGGGATGAAGAGCACTGGTAAATAAATGAAAGAGGTTGTATTCTAAGATTTTGTGTTAATACTTATTAGATAACGTTGTCCAACATGTTTTTAATTAATTAAATGGGATAAATTATTTTTAGGAAGATTATGTCTAAAATTATTGAACCAATGTATTTGTAGACACTAGAAAATTACACATAATGTTTCTAGATGTTGAAATGCTTTGAGACCCCTTAGGGACCACCTAACCCTTCTGGACCCACTAACCAACCCATAAAACCCTAGATATAGTTAGCTACTAAGATAAATAATTAATAACTTACTAACTAACCCTTCACCCAACCCTTTTTAACCCACATTGACCCCTTTACCTTTAGACACTTGACTTTTGATGGTCAGCATAACCACCAATGGTTAGGTTGACTGTCAATGGTCAGGTCCTTACCATTATAACACAAAACTAGCTATGTGTAATATAACATAGCAAAATTTAATATGTCTACCATACATGGTGTTAATGAACTATGAAGCATCAAAATCTGAAGCCTAATCTCCTAAGGAACCTTTTATCCTCCATCTCTCTTTGCCTATAAAAGGAGGGGAGTATTTTCACTTGAACTTACACTTAATGAGGAGATGGAACAAGTTTTCCCTCATTAAAGTGAGACAATGTAACCACCTCACGGTTTTGGGTATCCCTATTAGGAGGTGGACCTTTATATTTGGGGTTAGCTCCCCTTAATGCATCACTAAAGCTTATATCCTACTACTAATACTTGGGAGGTGAAAAGGGATAGGGATAACATGAAAGTAAACCTAGTCTATCATCAGTGATACACCAAAATATTTTATCTACCCATACCTTTATTATGCACTTGGAACTAAGGAAAAGTTGCACATACACTTCATCCAATATCAATCTTCCCTCTCACATAAATGATTCAACATGGGGTCTTGGAGATAACATAGGCTAGGAAGAACTAGATAATAGGCATTATAAGAAACTGTATTGAGTATTCTACTCACTAAACCTATAATTTACTTTGACACTTCTTGCTGACCTGAAAAAGAGAGATTACAAACACACAAGGTACCAAGGAGAGTAACATGTGAAGATAAATGAAACTTACACATGCACAAGACTAAAAACCATCATGTACACTTAATGAAATATTTTAATGAGGTTAAAAACGTGTATTTATTATCTCAAAGAAAATTTTTGGTAGGGCTTCACCATACCCAGGTAGAGAGATTCATATAATAGCCAAGAAGGCTCAATTTATAGAATATGTGAGAGGAAAGAGAGAAGGGGAGTCCAAGAGCCATAGAGACACTTGTTACTAAAATAAATATTAGTTAATTTTGCATGTGAGATAGATATTTGGAAATATATGCATCCACAGGAGTTATAAATGTCATCTCTAATCTCTAGGACCTATAAAGTGGTCAAGAAACTCCTTTCCTTGTACAAAAAATTGCCCCTCATGATTAGCCTTCCAAACTACCTTATCACTAAAACTAATCAGGTATGATGATGGATTTGAGTGAGAGGATTTACTAATAATCCCTCATGTAAATTTTATAGGTTCTTGATCATCCCTATCATTCTTTCCATGCACTATCATCCTTGGCAATCTCAAAATAACTCCTTTCCATACACCTCTCACACTTGGCACCTATAAACTCTTAAATTATACCATATGATCCATAAAATAATAGGAATGACATGTTTTAAAAGTTTCCATTGCATTATTTTCAAGAAATAAGCCTTAAAAGGCCTTTTAATTGAAAATTTACCATTTTCTCCTAAGTGTCCACTATCTACCTACTAGATTGGATGAAAGGAAAGAGATAATAGATAGAATTAAGATATTATAAACCTATTAAAATAATCATGAGGACTTATGATAATTCCTCCCAAAGGTGATTAGGTCTCTTGAAAGTCTTCTTACACCTACAAAACACATAAAAAGGAAAAAAGAGCCCTATTTTACCCTATTTCTTATAGATCTATAAAACAACATGGTATTGGAGGGTCATTGAGAAATTCCTATAAATTTTTCCCAAGGTTTAATGACATTTACATCTCATATTCATGCTTAATTTGCTTCATCTTTCCAATCGGGTATGTGAGAAGGGTTTGCAAGGGTTTTAAGTGAATTTTGGTCTTAACCTTTGTTCATAAAGGTTTGATGTTGGAATATTCTAAAAATTACACTAAGGGATCATTAGATCCATATATTAATTTTAAAAATTCCTTATGGTCCCATGCAAAGGCTCATGAAAGATATGAGCATTCCAAGATGACCATTTGAGTCATTTTTACATAATTTAGAGGGTCTAACTACTTTCTAAGCCCAAAATGGCTTCTTGGAGACTTTATATACAAACCAAAGGTTTAAAAATATCTTTATAAGTCCAAATAAAATTATCCAATCACTATAATATCTCCCTTAGGTCCAAAAATGAAATTGACCCCTATTTTGAGACAAGGCCTATACCTTGCCAATGAGTTTGTGTGGACCCTAAACTCAAAATGACTCTATTTGCACTTAATATATAATTTTAAATATTTAAAACATAATTTTAATCCCCATTAGTATTATACAAAACATTACAAGGATTTTTAAAGGTTAAAACTTGAAATGACCCTTCATGAGGGCTTAGGCCTGTTCCTTGCCTTACCCTGATACCTGCAAACCCTCTTAGTTAGAACATCATGATTTCCTTAAAAATACATATAAATGTTATATATATATATATATATATATATATATATAATTTTTTTCCCAACTTTAAAAACCTTCATCCAAGACCTCCCTAGCTTTTGGTCCTCTATTTCACTTATCTCCATGGAGTGACTGGGTATATGTAAGGGGAAAAGTGCCCCCTATTTGAGATAAAATAGGGGGAAATTCCATTATAAATATTAATAAAAATATTATTTAATTATATTAAATAACTCCCAAGGGTACTCTATACCAAATTTCAGCCCTCAACTCCAAGTTTTGATCACCAAACTTCATATATTTCTAAGGCAGACTTTGAAGTGCAGGACTGTGCATGGTAGGCAGGGTATAACTTATTTTTGCCTTTAAAAAGGTTATATTTTTATTTTTTATCATTTAATTATGTCCATGAATTTATTTTTTTCAATATATCCTTATTTCAATAATTCCATAATATGACTCTTACTAGAACATTCATATACCCTATTTTGGCTAGATTAGGCTTCATGTTAGTTATGGACTAAGACAAACTAAAACCCCTATTTGTAGGTGCATTATGAGTTTTTACACCCTTATATTAGGTTTAATTAGGTTTTAAATGAGATAAATGAGGTAATTATTCATTTTTATAATCCAAATTTACCAATAAAATCTCTTTTTATGCAAAGGAGACCCCACATCTCACTCACTACCCACATACCCTGTTTAACTATATTTCATGCCTTCTAGGCCTAATATAGGTTAGTATGGATCCTTGTATTATGATCATAGTGTTAATAAATTCCTCCATTCATATTTGGTGTCATACCATGTCTAATTTGTTTTGAACTTACTCATATGCCCTCCTAGAACTCAAACAGTGTCTTCCCTCCTTGACTGAGACAGTCCTCTCATTAACACCCTGCATATAGGTTGTTATAACCTATTTGAGGTTGTTTATGATTTTGAATGTCCTTAAATTATTGTATTTATAAAAAAAATCTATTATTTGCCTTTTATTCATCATTAATGGGTTAAACAACTTTAAAGTATATTAAACCAACTCACTATCTAACACAGTCATACATAGGACTATAAGTGTTGATATTCACTAAGACCTTGATCTTGAAATATGAAGGTCCTATTAAAAGCTTGGAAGTCCATTACAATCAATACTTGACTATATTCACCTTGAAATTTTTTAAAACATCATTCAAACACCATTTTTAGATGATTGATTTCAAACTCAACTATAGGTACATATTTACTACCCTTATATGGATAGAGTATGAACATGGGAGGCTACAAACATGATGTATCGTATTTTTTTATCATCCTATAGGCTATTTGTGAATCATTAGAATCATTTAGGACCATATATATATGGGAAAAGGCCTAATATTCATGTTTTATGTAAAAAAGGCCAATTATTAATTGTAGGCCTGTAGATGTATCTGAGTGTATTCAGTGTTTTTCATGGCACCTTTGGAGTTTTCAAACATCATCCTCCACTATTCCATCCTCATTAAAAAATTTCAAGGCCATTGTATATGGTATATACAACATGATTGACCAAGTTATATGTCTTTTAAATCATTAACACCATGTTTTAAATTGATCCAAAAATTCTTCTTGCCCTCTGTTTGGCCATTTTAGGGACTGAGACACTAAACTCAATTTTCACTGCTAGGAGGGTTATTCATGACTTGTTTATCATTATATCACTTCACACAAGTTTTTCATGGACTTTTCAATATTAAAGGGTTCTATATATGTCTCATTACATGGTTTGGCACTCCTGAGAGCATCTTAGCCCCATGTTTAAGCCCTCTTGTAGGTATGCATACAATTGTAATAGGCAGTGAAGGAAAAGGTAGACAAGGTGCATAGTTTAGGCCTTAAGGTTCCTTATTGATTCATAAAATTCACTTTTATAACTTCAAACATCTTAAACACATCTGAATTATTCACCTTGACATAGAAAATCTCCATTTAAGCCACATGAAATAAATGTGGATGCAAAAGAGCATCTTATAAGTAAATAGAAACCTAGGATGTTTCTAAATTTCATGAGACTTACAAAAACAAAAGGATAATGTATAGCATGTGTATAGGTCTGTATAAACATTTTAAAACATTAAACCCATCAAAACTAGGTAAGATAATTTGAAACAGTCTCAAAAGGAGACACCTCATGGATGCACATGCATTAAAAGTTGCTTAGAGTGTTATCAATTGTTTAGAAAGGAGGGGGCACAAAATTACAAGTTTTTGTTATGAAAATTATGATCACTAAAATTGATATCCACCCATATAATCATTCTTCCCAACTCCTCTTATACGACCCATGCCAAGTTCTTAAAGTTGGCCCTTCTTTGTTTGCCAAGAGAAAATAGAGGAAAAGAAGTTGTAGATGGAATTTTTTACATTCCTCCCTTAAAAAATAATAATTTAAAAGATTTTTTGGAGGTGAAGAGTCACTCCACCCAAGTTTTTATCTTAATATGAGTTCAAGGAATCCATATAAATGCCTAAAAGGCCCTAAAAACAAGGAGAACTCCCATTTTTTGCACATAAATAACTCCTAGCTGACATCTAACTACTCCTAACATGATCTTGACCTCTTCCACATTGAAACTCACCTTTGTGACAAATTTTTCTTCTTAAAAGTCTATACAAGTCAATTAATAAGCTAAAAAAAGTGGCCAAATGACCTTCTTTCCACATGAAACCTAGCACATGATAAATTCATGACTTGAAAACACTTTATAACATGCCAAATACCATATTAAGACATATTAAACATAACTTTTCACTTTGACTAAGCTTTACTAGGTTTGACTAATGTTGACTTTGGTTGACTAACCTAGTACAAGGAGGGTGAGCTTAGACCAAAGCTAGAGGAAGGATAAGTAAGATATGTAGGACAATATGAGACCCCATCAGACATGGAAACCTTCTTCAAAAGTAAAAAATAGTATGGGTTGACCCAATTTGACCAAAGGTTAAATTTGGTCAATAGGGAGTAAGAGGTGAAGAGGATCACTTTAAAACATCAAACAAGCATTATAACACATAGGCAATAACTACAATAGATATTCAAACCTTTGCCAAAATTTCTCCATCAATCATCCATCAACCATTTAGCAAGGAATAGGTATATTTGTATCCCAAATTTATTATTTTGGTTTTTGACCTCCTTGACCCAATCAAACCTTTCTATATCTTACTTTCTAACTCTCAAAACCTTAACAAACCTCAAACTACTCATTGACCCATTATACAAATCCTATTTTAATCATATTCAAAATCTATAAGAACTGTTGATGGTCACCCTCAACTGCTAATGATTACCCAACTATCTATGGTCAGCTTAACCACTGACACTTACCCCAACCATCTATGATCACTGTGGCAAGAAATAATATTAATTCATTTACAACACCTTACCCCCAACCAAATTTGACTTTTTGTATCCCTACCTATTCACATACCCTTTCCTGATTTTTTTAACCTGTCCTGATCTATTTTAACACTAGTATTAACCTATTATTGCTATATTTAGTTTATTTTTCACTATCAAGGATCTATTTCTTCTTATATTTTATTTTAGTTCTTTTTTTATTTGATTTAATTACTTTCTTTTATCTCTTTCAACTTAATTATTATCAAAGAGTGGATTAATAGCCTCCTAACAAGCTCATACTTCTTGGATCTAGCTCACTCTAGGTATTCCATCGTACTATCTTTCTTAAAACCTCTTTATATGAGTGATTTATTATATATAGGTCATCCTTCTAAGAGAAAAAGGAGCTCTCCACACTTGTCTAGATCACACATTCACAATAACAAGGTTATTCTACCACACCCTTATTACTAGTTTCTTACCTTCTTAATTAATAAATGATAAAAAATTAAGAGAAACATTTTGACATGCCCTGTGGGACATATCATCATCTAGGTGCCCTTTTGTTCCTATATTCTAGGATCATAAAATGAAATTAAAAATTTCTTTTGGGTATAAAATAAAACTTACATACATTGATTGCTTACATGTTCTTAATTCATCTATTTAACTTAAAAGTAAAGTAATAAATCATAGTTTCACTCTTGTTCTCACAAACTTTACCAAACCACATAATCAATCAACACATCAAAACAATTGACATAAGGCCTAACTAGGATTTCATCACCTAGCGGTACATTTTACCCTTTGGCTATCTTACTTGGAGGTCATTACCAAGAATAAAAACCAACCCCTTAGGGAACACCTAGTCCTTTTAGACCCACTAACCAACCCATTGAACCTTGGGTCTAGTTATCTACTAAGCTAACTAATTCACTAACTTACTAACTAACCCTTCACCCTACCCTTTTTAACTTACCTTAACCCATTTACCTTCAGACACTTGACCCTCAATGGTCATCATAACTATTGATGGTTAAGCTAACCATTGATGGTGATGTCCTCACCATTATAACACAACACCAACTATTTACAAGCTAACATGGTATAATTTAATATGTTTGCCTTACCTAATGATAATGAACTATGAAGCATAAAAATCAACATCCTAACCTCCTAAGGAACCTTCTATCCTCCATCTCTCTTTTCCTATAAAAAGAGGGGATTATGAGGTGAAGATGATCATTTTAAAATATCAGACAAACATTCTAGCACACAGGCAATCAAACTCTTAGCCAACTAGTCTTCCAATAATTTAGCAACTATAATAGTTATTTGAACCTCTACCAAAATTTATCTTGAGGTAAAGTACTATTACTTTTCTAAAATTACTCCAATAATTATCCATCAATTATTTAGTAAGCAATAGGTATATTTGTATCTTAGTTTTGTTATTTTGGTTTCTGACCTCCCTAACCCAATCAAACCTTTATACATCTTACTTTCTACTTATATAGACCTTAGACCACTCATTGACCCATTTTACAACTCATTTTTTGATCAGCTTCAGAATCCATAAGAATTATTGATGGTCACCTTGATTACCAATGGTCACCCTTAACCACCGATGGTTACCCAACCACTAATAGTTATCTTATTTTTTGAATGCCATCCTAACCATCGATGGTCACTATGGAAAGAAATAATAATAAGTTATTTCCAATACCTTACCCCCAACCAAATATAACTTTCTATATCCCTACATGTTCACATACCCCTACCTGTTTTTTTGAACTTGGCCCAATCTATTTTAGCACTATTATTGACCCATTATTGTTATATTTTGTTTATTCTTCATTATCAAGTATCTATTTCTTCTTATATTTTATTTTAGTTCTTGCTATTATTTGATGCAAGTACTTCTTTTTATCTCTTTCAACTTAACTATTATCAAAGAGTGGATTGACAGCCTCCTAGTAAGCTCATGCTTCTTGGATCTAGCTCACACTAAGTATTCCACCTTACTATATTTCTAAAAACCTCTTTGTATGGGTTATTTATTATCTATAGGTCATCCTTCTAAGAAAAAAAGGAGATCTCCACACTCATCTAGATCACATGTTCACAAAAACTAGGCTCTTCTACCAAACCCTTATTACTAGTTTTTCACCCTCTTTATTAATCAATAAATGAGAAAAAATTAAGATAAATAGTGTTAACTGAGTATTTTAGGCTAGAGATAATGTTATACTTGAGTTTTTTGTACCAATAAAGGGCACCACTAGAAAATGTTTTGTCTATAATTTTTTTAACTATAAAAGTGTTTATCTTAATCCAATCTTTTTAAAGGCTACCAAAATCTTTTAAATGTAAATCAAGATCAGTGGACCCATTATATGTGATAGATTGAGTTATACTACCTATGTCTATGTTTAAAATTTGAGGAACTAATGTTTTATTTTGAAGATGCTTAATTACATAATAAATGGAGGTTGAGGAATTATATTATCATGTGCATCTCTAAGAGGGTTGGCGGTATTCATATTTTTCAATCCCCATTGAGGTTATTTAGGATTATTTTTCATTTTAAAAAGTTAATTTTACATTTGCATAATCTAAATTTTATTAGCAATTTGAAAGGTATCCATTTGGTTCATCGATTGAAATAATATTTAATGACTACTAAGGGTTATTTGGATACCAGATGAAGCTTGAGTATATGTTAAGATGCATGAGTTATGGCATTGACATGGGTATGAGTGTGGTCACTTTGAGTAGGCCTATTAAATGAAATACTTGCCATGTCACTAGAAATACTAGGCATGGTGGAGGAAGAAGGGAGAGAGGAATTTGTGTAATGACTTCCAAAAATCCAATATAAAAGTTATGTGTAGGGGAAAGAGGTGACTCCGCATGAGGGCCTATCATGAGATGATATATAACTAAAGGGTCCTTGATCCTATTCATATGATTTGCATTAATGTAAATGATTATTTTAGGAGTATACTAAAGTTCAGTCTCATCCTCTATAATAGGCATGTGTTAAGTATTGTTAAGTGTATTAATAGTTTTGGAATAATTAGTTCATGATTTTTAGTTCTAGTAGATATATGACAATTACTCATGTCTTCATTTTCCAAATTAGTGTAATGTAAAGGAGATCTAGATGTTTTGTAATAGTTGGTCAAATCCATCATGTCTTGTTATGTTTTCTATTTAGAATCAACAAACATGTATTACATGATGGAAGAGGAAAAAATATGAAATCATAATGTATCAGCCAAGCTGATGTAGTCAGTGACTAAACTAAAAAAAATAGACTATATTGATTTACTTTATGTAGTTAGGTAGGTAAGGAAATTAATATATTAGAGTCTATTAAGCTAACCATTATAGTCAAGCAAGAAGACGCTGGAAAAGATTTGGTCAATGAAGTCAAGCATATAGGAGTTGAAAATAACATACTATATTGGGATGGATGATATAGTCAATCAAGTAGATGCTAGGAAAAATTAGACTATATTGAACTAGATGATGTAATCAAACTGATAGATATTAAGAAAATTATATTATATTGAGTTGATTGATGTAGTCATGATAAAGGGATGGTAAATAATAATATTTTATCGATCAAGTTGATGTATTAAAGAAAACAAATAAATCAAATTATATCAAACCTAGTCAATTTAGTTCACACATAAGATAATTTTATCAAAGTGGTTGATGCAATTATAACACACATCACATAATTATATTGGCACTATTTGATGCAATCTATAATAAATCAAACAATTCAAGTAATAATTTTAATCTAACTAACTCTTCAAAAGAAAGATTAGGTAGATGTACTAAAAGTATTTGATTGATAGTGTGTGCTCTCAAATATACTTAATCTTTTATTGATTAGTGTTATCCCAATGTTTCAAACCACTAACTACAATGGTTAACCATGCATGTATCCCATTTACCCCAGTTCAAGGTTACAATGAGAGTAAGTTCATTGGGTGATAAGGTCCTATGAAGAGCACCACAAAATCAAATAAATGGTTAGTTTCCTAAGGTTCAATAAAATTATAATCCTATAAATTTCTAATATACCATGAAGGACATGGAAACTAAAGTATGTGTTTAGTGTTGTATTATGGTTATGAATATTGGGGAAAGCCATTAATGCTATAATGTCTTGTAAATAGGACACCATGTAACCCTAAATGACATCCATTAAGTAGTGTGAGAACTGTCATAACATAGTTTATAGGTAAAACCAAACAATTATAAAATAAAGTACCAAAACCATTTTTGAAAACCAATTTTTAGTTTCCAATGAATTAAAATAAATATATAGTCAATACTAATAAACAAAATTATGATAAAAATGAAACAAATGAATTTATATTAGCACTATCCAATGTAGTTATGAACACATAAGAGAATTTTATTAGGTTGGCTAATGCAGTTAGTGCAAACACAAAATGACTTGGGTTGGTTGAAGTCATTTATAAACATGAAGGGGATTGTATTGCATTAGATGATACAATTGGTTGGAAAATGAAACTAATATAAAATTGTATTAGGTTGGTTGATTAATTTGGTTAAAAGATAAAACCAATACATAAATGTATTGAGTTGGCCAATATATTTTGTTGAGAGATAAAAATCATACATAATTATATCGAGATAGCTAATACATTTAGCTAAGCGAGTGAAGGTAATGGTAAGCTTCACATCAGGTTCAATATAATGTATGCACAAGCTAGGATTTGCTTAAAACTATCCAATCTCAAGAGATTTAGACTTGGTGAAGGTCAATCAAAGAGATCATGATACTTAATGTTTGAGTGGTGACTAAGTGTGGATCTTCAGACCTAAAAATAGGGGTACCTACTCACTAATGTCAAAGGAAAGGGTTCTAAAGTCTTTAGGCCTATGAAACAAAGGAATAGCTCTAACTACACTTCTAATGATATTATCAAAGGACTTTCAAAAGTTAATGTATGTATTTGTGTGAGTAAATTAAAGTAAAGGGGAAAGGTTAGGATAATTAAAATGGGTAAGGATCCATGGTAGACAAAAGCAGGTTTAGGTTACCTAATATTGGATAAATGTCAAGTCCAAGAAATCCTATAGCCACACTAGGTATAAGTTTATAGATAACTTAGATAAGGATACATACATACATTTATTTACTAAACAAGAAACATATATCTATTAAATGAAATAAAGGAAAGATAATAAGGTTAGAAATACTTACCTTGATGAGGACCCATTGAGCCTCAATCTCTCCATTTGATAATGGTTCTTTGAAAGATATTTTTGTGGTTATGAATACTTCAAGGGATAGACAAATAGGTTCTAATCCAAAAAAGGACATCCTAATAAATCTACAAGACAAGCTTCTTGTAAGATAAGATTCTACCTATGGCTCCTCCAAATGTGATTAGGGTATATTTGAAAGAGAAAGTAGAGTAAATAAGTGTGAAATATTGTATTTATATGTTTGTAATGAAATATTCCTTGTATATATAGTTGTAAAATGCTTAAAACTAAACTAAGCTGATGAAATCATCCATATCAATGTAGTTAGGAGGAGTTGGTAGACATTGAATTATGTCAGTTAGGTTGAAGTAGTGCAAATGCCATAAATACAAGCTCAAAACTACAATGGCTAGGCTAATACAATATAATGAAGGAAAAAACCTAAAATATATGGTATTGGCCTAGCTAATGCTATATGATATGAGTAAACTCATAAAACTACATGGAATAAGATGGAAAGAAGGTAGGAAGTAAAATCCAAGCAAGTTAAACTATATATAGGAATGATATGCTCATGACATAGATATAAACATCTATTTCAAAACACCAAATGCATACCCAACCCTTTCTCAGTGTACCCTTTAATTCATAAACATGAGGGGATTAAAGCTCGATAATTTGATGCAAGAGAAAGAAAAGCATTAATAAATGATAAATTGAAAAATATTATGTGTGTATAGTATATACAATGATTGGACTATGTCAGTTTAATTAGGAGATGATTTTTTTGGGCATTTTGGCACCATTGTCAAGGAAGGTGTCAAGCACTATAATCTCCAAAGGTTTAGATATGTTTCATGATTTTGTAGAATTAAAAATCCATGCTTTCATATAAGTAAAATTTCCTATTTTATAGAGCAAAATTTCTTATTTTATAGAGTAAATTTTCATCTACCATAATATTTATTTATTTCAAGAGTAAATTTACTTCCTTATAAATTTATATTTTAAATTTATATAAAACTTTATTAGGAAAAACTATCCTTTTGAACTAACCCTATCTAGGGTAGGGAATAACAACACAAATAGAAGGTGGAAGTATTTGTTTATAACATGAAAATAATTACTTGCAAAGAATTTTGCCTAGAAGGCTAAGCTTATTTATAAAAAAAGAAGTTGGGATATCACTTACAATAATAGAGATATCACCTTAAAAAAAACAAAAAAGCATTACTTGTAGTAACATATATATATATATATATATATATATATATATATATATATATATATATATATATATATATATTGGAGGTATGCATCAACTACAACTATTTCTTTAGTCACTGTAGGTGATATCTCTATTGATACAAATGATATATTTTTTTAGTTTGAAATGTCCTTAGCCAAATATGTTTATTCATTGGGTTTATTTAGGTCTTTCTAGACTTTTCTTATTCCTAAAAATCAAGATTTTTGTAGACTTATTTTAGATTTTATCGACTAACCTATTATATGTTTCTTGAGTGGTTATTTCCTTGTATTTTATTCATAAAGGTATTCTAAAGATACCAAGCCATTGATATTTACCAGCTATAAAAATATAGGGTGATTAAATTCCATAGGGGAGCCCATTCAAAAATTTATAAGTTCTCATAACTTTTAAGATTATGACACATGGACACATCTTAGGCACCTAGAGCTCGAAGGGAGGTAGTTAATAGTTCAATGTCCCAAAATATATTGAGATTATGTGAGACATCCACATGTCAATAAATCAGGTTATATAATTAAATTAGAAGTCCATATAAGACTCAAGGTCTAAAGGCCCATGGAATCATTGCAATAACCAAGGATTTGGAGGGTTAATTTAAATAATGTAGGCCTTTGATCGAAGATTCAATAAAAAGGCACCACGTAGCAGTATCAATGGTTCAAATCTCACCCGAAATTGCAAAGAAGTAGAATTGTAAAATTGAATAAGTGTCAAAGGTAGAGTAACCCCAAAATCATGCCGCATGACATGATCTCATTCAATTAGAGTAGATTAATTCTTGTAAAAATGGCTAAATGTCAAAGACTTATAAGTCCCAAGGTCATTCCAAGTAGTATGATCTTGGGAAATTGGGGTTGTATAAGAAAATAGACTAGATAGACATGAGTCATACACATGGCATAATCATGGAAATCTAGGTTTAGTGGAAGTGTAAAAATGTTATAAATATTGAAGACTCTCTAACCTCTAACTCCCCATAATTAAAACACATGTTATAAGTCCCAAGATCATTCCATATAATATGATCTTGGGAAATTGGGGTTGTATAAGAAAATAGACTGGATAGACATGAGTCATACACATGGCATAATCATGGAAATCTAGGTTTAGTGGAAGTTTAAAAATGTTCTAACTATTGAAGAATCTCTAACCTCTAATTCCCCATAATTACAACACATGCTCACATCTCAAGGATTCAAATATTAGGAAAGGTGATGCATAGTAAATTAGTTTTCAAAGATAGTCTGAGACTAAATTCTTAATATTATAGCACATGGTCACATCTCTAGAATTCAATGATCATAGAGTAAAAATGCATAGTTTAGAAAGTAAAGTACATGACCAATAGTGAAGAGTTTCCCAAAGACCTTGACCTCTACTATGATTCCGTGTGGCACCATCACATGATCCAAAATGTGGTAGGATTTTCAAAACAAAACACAATTAACAATCAAATATTCCTCATATTTATGATATCATGCTAATGATACGATCTCATGGACTCACAATATGTAGAGTATACAAAGCAAACATTTAAACTTGATATTTCATGACTTTCATGATTGTGATAGATGTCATGGTATTGATAGCACATAACCATGAAATTCATGTAAAATTTTATGACTAAGTAGAGAAAGAAGGGGCATGAAATGATGGTTTTAACTCAAATATGAGTTGTATAATAAAGAGACAAGATAGAAAATAACATGTTAAAACATTTGGATAATGTTATTTAAGCATCATAGTATGTAGGAACCCAAGCATTTTTATACTTTCCATAGCCTATAATCCATTAAATACCCTAAAATTAATACTTTTGGATTTGATTTTGAAATATAACATGAGTATTAATTAGAGAAATTATAGAGATATAGATAGATATAGAAGACAAAATTGAGAGGATTGTTCACATCTCCAAGGCAAAATTGACTTGCTAAGGATATTAATAAGTTTATAAAGATGATGAGATGCACCTATATACAAATTGGAATAAATTATTATTACAATATTTATCTATCACCAAAATTTAATAAGAAAAGGGTGCATATAAAAGAGGTTTTTTTTCATGGAGATAAGTAAATGGAATTATGAATGGATAAAACTAGAGCATGAATTTATTATTCCATCATTGGGATCTTTATATAATGAGGCAGTTTTTCTTGTTTATACCATTGATCAATTTATGGAGAATAATTGAATGCCAATGAGTTTTGGGTCATTGGACCTTGAAATGAATTAAATTTTCTATCCCATTTCACTTATAAAATAATGTAAATTATTTTAATATTGAATTTTTTCCTTGAATAAGCTCATATTTTCTTTTCTTGATGTATTATCTTAGGCAGTTGAATTGTGATTAATTTTTATTCAATTTTCATGGTGAGACCATTTAATTTTGGTATCATTGATAGTAAATGTTGGTTATCCATCAAGGAAATGGGTCTAATTACCTTGCATATTTAATTATTAGTGCTTACCATTATAAAGGGTTGACACATTTTGTACTAAAACTCTATCAAGATTATGTCAAGATTACACCTTCCATTCTCCCTTATTTTATCATGATTGTCTACCAAAATATATTTATTTGAGAGAAGTAACACATGCAAATAATTTATTTGAATAATATTTTTGTAAGTTAATATACAATCAGATTATGCAACAACTAATTTGATTGATTTTGGATTCTCATTTTTTATTTATTTTGAAGCTTTCATTAAGTCATTGTGTGAAATAGTTATAGGCTTGAATGTTTTCTTTATTTTGATATATATTCTAAAATATATTTTCACATTTTCATTTGAGTCTTGTTCATTTAGTTATTAAGTTGTGAAATAGCTAAACTTGATTCCCAATGATATAATTTCTTCCAACCATGATTTCTATTTCTCAACACTAAAATATCTAATCTTGATCAAAGAATCATCCCTTTTTCTACCTTACTCTTTCCCTCTTTTTTACATTTTTTTAAGGTTAGATGTCCTACTTATTAGATTATAATTTCATTATATAATGAAATATATATATTAAACCTATGGTTTCAATAAACCCACAACATTATACAAATTTAATTCAGGTAAAGAGATTAGTTGAACCTTTAATGGTAATAGTTGCTGCTAACCTAGCTACATATTATAGAAATTTCTTGGCCCTTTAATACCTAGTAAAATATTAAAAATGAGAGGAATTTCATCTCATGTGTTATATAATACTTTTTCCTCTTAGATAATCTAATTCAATATTTGTATTTTGAGTGGGTCATAAATTGAGCCTAACAATTTCATGACCAAATAAACTATGAGGAACTTTAAACATTTAGGCCTTCATGAACACCCATTATTTTATATATGGAAAACCATTCAATTGTAAAACCTAAAGGATTAATATAATAACTTGTTATTATGGTAGACTCATGGTAATAAACATTTATTCCATGATATCACATCTAAAATTAAACCTAGGCAAATACTCTTTGATCTTAGTTTGACCTTGGTTGGCTATAGTTTATGCATTCATTAGCTTCATGTCAAGGAACATACTCATTTCCAATGAAAACACCATAAAGAAATTGATTTTATATCTACCTACCCAACCTTCATATAAATGTGATAAATATTTATGGGTATAATTTGATGATTATGATCAAGTTACCTTACAAACCCTATTTACCATTGAACACAATCCATTATTATAAACACAAGATGAAGGCATAGTCACTTCCAATGTTATAAACAACATATATATGGTAGACCAACATATTGATAACATCCTTAAATTCAAACATTTTCCATTTTGTAATATCTTTCTTAAAGATGACCCCTAAAACATAAAGGAGGATATTACGATCTTTCATTACCTTATACCACATACTTGATGCCTTAACACTCTTACAAAGAATATTGAATCTATGATATCACTATCAAAAAAGTGGACATACCACCCAGAAGGCCCCTCAATATCAATTATAAATTGGATTCCACATAAGAAACATAGCTAATCACCATTTTAAAAAACATAAAACATCATTTACATGGTGTTGTATTCAACACCCCCCACCTTGAATTTTTTATTTGAAAAGTGGGGACCCCCTTTGTTTTTAAAGGACTTATATATTATTTAGGTCTATATGTGTTTGATATGTTTCTTATTATCTGTAAAAACTTGATATTTTAGACATCAAATCATATGTTGGTACACCTATTTTCCATTTCAAAGGATTTATTGAAAAAATTTATTAGTGGAAATTTGGGAAGAATTTCTATGTATGACAAGAATTCAGATTGGCTTATTTGAATTCTTTTATTTAGAGTTGAGTATTTTGGTTCTTTTATTTGGAAGGTTTTTATTTGAAAGGTTTTTATTTAGATAATTTTGGTCTTTGAAAACTATTTGTTCAGGAACTTTATTTCTAATTTTGGTTGACAACTTAGTCTTCAATAACTTTTATTCAAATTATTTGTTCTATTTGGCATCTTTTTGGTCGACAACTTTTCTTCAAATACTTTCTCTTCAACACTTCTTAGTCAATAACTTTACTTCAAAAACTTTGGTCTTCAAAAGATTTTTTGGTCTTTGGATACTTTCTCTTTGGTAGCTTTTATTTTGAAGGTTTTCACTTGAGAACTTTTTCTATAAATATTTTTTCCTAAATGACTATTTCTCCAAAGAGTACCTAATCTTTGGGAACTATTTATTTGTCAGCTTTCAAACAAATATTTTTGAAATGAATCTCTCTAAATATAATTTTACTCTTTGGGGTCTTTTGAATGTAATACGATGCTCACCATATCATACCAATAGAACTAAAGCCAAAGCTTGACCCCCTAACTAAACCATATAGTGACAAGTGTCAAAAGGAAAAAGTAACACCATGGTACCCCAAATGATCAAGCATACTACATGGCATACCCACTAGGACTACATGGTAAAGTTTAAATTTAATGAGGGTGAATAGATTGTGGATGTTGGTAATCAATATTGCATGAATTAGAATGAATTCATAAATATATAACATCGAGCCCTTAATCAAGTTCACCCTATTTGAATTTTAAGAGATCGAGTGCACATAGCCTTCTATAATATCAAAACCCATATTTATGTCTAAAATGACTTGAAATTTGCATAATTTATTTTTAGGCCACTAGTTTTGAAAGCCTAAATCACACCAACATCTATTAACAATAATGGCATCTTTATTTAAGACATACAAGGGAGCATCAACACCATATAAGTTTTCCATCAAGTACTCCACTTAATACTTAGACATAATTTTTGAAGAAATTATGTTTGATGGCCTCCATGCCAATTACTCAACTCTATAAGAGGTAATAAATAGTGTATATACATTCACATTAGAGGAGGGCATCTCATCCAAGGAGAAATAACTTACCGCTGAATTGATTCCATTTAAATGGTAGACACTTCATTATGCAGCTTCCAAATCAAAATTCATGTCATCTATTGACTTACTACAAGGCCTATTCTTCAAAGGTTGAATTTTAAATAGAATCTATCTATACTATGTTGATAACAACACATTTTTTGCATACATATTTAGAGATACATTCATGAAGTATTTAAGTCTCCTTATTCTATATTTTATATTTGATTTACACACTATGGTCACTTAGAAGAAAAATATTAATATGTAGAAAACATTAGGGAAGTGGCTTCTCATAGGAGAGACTTTCACTGTCAAGGAACATATCAAGAATCTTGTCCCTTTCATTTGATCCAAGATGGGAATTCATATAGGCATGGTGTTATTAAACGGACTCTTTGGCCACCTAAGGATCTATTTTATACATCTAGAATGGATGGCCTTGTTAGATCTGCTCATTACTTTAGAGCACACCTATGCATTGGGGGAGGTCATCAGTTCTTACCTATATGAACATATTCTACACAAGTATAAGAGGCCCCAAGGGGGAAATTTATATATTATGTCATATGTTATAGATATAATAATGGTAACTATTTACAAGAATAATGGAGTTATATGGAGTCCTAACCTTGATTTTATCAAGAATTGAATATGTCACTTCTATTCTTTTATTCACATATATGCATATGTAAGGAACAATGCCAAAATTGTAGAGGACCTCTATCATCAGGTTTGGATGGTCATTCATAGCCACCCTCTAGATAGGATTTCAAGTATCATTACCAAAATACTCATTCATTTGGGTGACTATTGGCTCTACCCTGATTATATAGTCATCATGGTTGTTGGGCATAGGGTAGACCCTCTTTTGTTTGCCATTTTGTCCCTGACAAAGTTGTAAAAAAAGTGATTTACTTCCAAATATGTAATTTTATAGATGAGTATTAGATAAATAATAAGAAAGACACTTTCCAAATCTCTCATATCACTATTATAAGGATTCAATATAAATTTAGGAGACATTTTAGGGAAACTAAGAATAAAAGGAGGGATTTTGCATTGGCTACTCTACCCCATAAGGATTGGGACCCCCTTTGGAGAGTAAAACAAAACATTTTCAGCCTTGGCATCCCATAAAAAATAAGATCCTTTTGACCATACCTTCCTATTCATTAATGCCAAAGATGATGAGGAAGTAAAGGAAAGGTTTGAGACTATGAGCTTAAGCAAAGACTTGTTGAGGGTGATACATGTTGACCCCTCCCTTACACTTAGCAAGGTAAATTTAGGATCACACCACTAGGCATATGTAGATCCTCTAACTTATAGAGTGGTAGGGATTACCAATGTCGACACCTAAAATTGGCCATAATTAGCTTCTAACCAAACTTCAAATCGATTCTCACCAACCATTCCAAATTAAGCCTAGGAATCATTGAACACCCTAGCTTTACTTTTGCATCATTAATCAAAGATCATAATCATGTTGAGACATCCCTAATTTGGGTATTATATCATATACAATAATAACCTCTCATGGATTCATACCTAATCACCTTATGGAATTACAAATGTCAATTTTTCCTATGGACCTATTAATTGGGGTAATAGAACACTTATATCAAATCTTGGAAGAGCTAAAAGGCTAATCTAAATTAATTAACAAGTTAAATAGGATTAAATTCCTAGTTGAATTATCCATTTACAATTAATGAATATTTAAAAAGGGAAATTCAAAAATTCAAAATATCTTAGCCTTTTATCATTGCCTTTATGAGTTATCAAGCTCTTTGAAAATATCTTAAAATGTCTAATTTTGAGAGCCATGCCTAGTAATTACAAATCATAATTACTTGACAACTATTAAATCAAATAGAGTTATATTTGACTCACCTAGGTTTAGTTTGAACCCATTTAAACCATAAAATCAACCTTAAATCACTATTTCTCTCAATTTTTGCTCATTTCTTAATTAAGGAAGAAGGTAAGAAACTAGTAATAAGGGTGTGGAAAAAGAACCTGGTTATTATACATACATGATCTAGATGAGTGTGGAGAGATCATTTTTGTCTTGAAAGGGTGACCTATAGATATGAAATTACTAAAAAAATTGGTTGTTTGAAAGATAGTAAGGTGGAATACCTAGCATGAGTTAGATCCAAGAAGTGTGAGATTTCTACGAGGCTATCAATCTACTCTTTGATAACAATTAAGTTGAAAGAGGAAGAAAGGAAATATTTTAATTAAATAATAAAAAGAACTAAAATTAAATACAAATAAAAATAGATGCTTGATAATGAAATAAACTAAATATAGTAATAGTGGTTCAATACTAGTGCTAAAGTAGGTCAGGTTAGGTTTTAAAAATTAGGTAGGGGTTTATGAATAGGTAGGGAAATAGATAGTTAGATTTGGTTGGGGGTATTGGGTTAGAAATAACTTATTGTTATTTATTAACATAATGACTATCAATGTTTGGGGTGACCATCAATGTTTAAGCTAACTATCGATAGTTGGGTAACCATTAGTGGTTGGGGGTGATTATCAATGGTCGAGGTGGCCATCAATAATTCTTGTGGATTATAAAGATGTTCAAAAAAGGAGTTACAAAATGGGTCAATTAGTGGTCCATAGTTTGTTAAAGTTTAGGGAGTTACAAATTAAGAGGTAGAAAGGTATGATTGGGTCAGGGACGTCAGAAACCAAAATAACAAAATTGGGATACAAATATATGTATTTCTTGCTAAATGATTGATGGTTGATTGTTGGACTAATTTTAGTAGAGTAATGGTACTTTGCCTCAAGAGAAATTTTGGTAAAGGTTCAAATCTTTGTTGTAGTTGTTGAATTATTATAAGGAAGACTAGATGGAAAGCTTAAATACCTATGTGCTAGAATGCTTGTAATGATGATTCTTCTCACCTCTTAGTCCCCTCCTTTTATAGGTAAAGAGAGATGGAGGATAGAAGGTTCCCTAGGAGGTTAGCTTGTTGATTTTGATGCTTCATAGTTTGTTAGCAATGGGAAAGGTGGACATCTTAAATTGTGTCATGCTAACTTGTACACAACTAGTATTTGTGTTAGAACAAGGAAGACCTGACCATTGATGGATAGGCTAACTATCAGTGGACATGTTGACTATTGGTAGTCAAGTGTCTAGAGGTAAAGGGGTCAAGGTGACTTAAAAGGGTTAGATTAAGGTTAGTTAGTGAGTTAGTGAGTTTAGTTAACTAGATAACTAACTTGACCTAGGGCTCGATGGGTTGGTTAATGGGTCAAGAAGGGTTAGGTGGTCCCTAGGGTGTCTTGAAGAATTTAAACATCTAGAACCTTTATGTGTTGGTTTCTAGTGTTTACACTCACCTTGGGTGAGATTTAATTCCTAAGGCTATAAATACTAGGCCATAACTCTTCATTTTTGAACTCTAATAGTCTAAAGTTATAACTCTAATTTGGAGAGAGACAAGATTTGTAATAGTGTTATAATGCCAAAATCTTAAGTTAAGCCACATCAAAAACCAATGGTGCCAAGGAGAGAAGGAGCTACTAAAACCACCATTTCCAAATACTTATTAATGCATAAGTTTAACAAGTCACTTAACAAAGCATTTGGAGATCCTAAGGAAGGTAAAAGAGGTATTGTCTTTTATGTTTTAATTGTGCTTTCATCTATATTTTCTTACTAATCTCTCCCTAGTATCTAGGCTAGAAGTGTAAGTGTTAGTATGTTTATTTGACTTTCATTTGTTTAAATTGGCACTATACTGACCTCCCTTCTAGGATTCATATGATCACATAGTAGCATGCCCAATGGGATGTCAAGCATCCCATATAAGGAAGTAAATTAATATGTAGCTATTAGTTTTGTTAATGAATGCCTAATAATCTTCAAATTTTGAGTTTTAACTTTGTTTTTCATGTATTTTGTTTTTTAGTGAAACATAGTTTACATAGAGACCAACATCAATTCTTCTAGAACTAATGTCAATTCTCCCTAATTGAAATCAACCCTTATGTTTAGAACAGAGCATGGTAGAAATGTGATTAATGAGTTTTTTGCATCTAAGATCCTGAATATCATTTGAATGATTATTTTCCTACATGATCTAGTGTCATTTGTTTATTTTTATGCTTGTGTTACTAACAGTCTTTTTTGTGAAATATATATTATATTTTTCTATGTTCTATAGGAAACTAACATTTATTTGTGTTAATTGATGTCAATCCATATGGACTGACTAATCTCAATCCCTATAGATCAACATTGATCTTTGCATAGATCGACATCAATCTCTGAGATAGAAAATGGAGAAACCTGAGAGTAAAATACAAAAAATTATTTTCTCATTCAATTTTTGGATTATAAGAAGGAAAAACCCTCTAAAAATTTTAGGTCCTAAGGTGGAAAATATAAAATATGAACATGGTAAAAACTTGCACACTTTGTCTTTGGTATTTAAAATGAACTTAGTTTATTTTTCATGCCTTAGTTATTTTTGAAGTTTTGCAAAGTTTTTTTCAACAAGTGCCAAGGGGCTTAAAATTCACAACAAATCTCATTTTAGTGATTAAAATGAACTCTCACACTAGAAAAATGATCTTAAGAGTTTAATTTTCATTATATATTTTTTTAAGATGTTTATTTTAGCAAAATTATTAATGTGTGTATGCTCTCCCTCCATCCCCTTTAGGGAGCTTTAGTGACCAAAATTTATCATTATTTTCCTTGATTACTTTATTCTAAAATCATGAAAATAATGTTTATAATTACCTCCTCAAATTTGTATGGTTTGGGTGACCCAAATACGACCTTAAAGTCTTTTCACTTGTCTTTTATTTTTATGTATTTTGGCTTGTGAGTGGGAGTTCGTCACCTCTTCACAAGTTTTTTAGGGAATATTTGACCTGATAATTCATCTCCTAGCATCATTTCAACCCAATTCCATGTTGGGGTATACAAATCAAGGGTGACCCACTAGGATTCTTATTTTGAGTAGTTAAAATAAGTTATGTTAGTGGTACTCCAACTCAAATGATAGGGACAACTCAGACATTGTACCATAATAAGCAAGTGATAGATGTAGTGTTTGTGAAAAGGACAAAAACTTTTCAAAATAAAATAGTTGATGTGGGTCCAATTGACATGATTACATCTCTTATGTTATCCATACTTGGGACCATCTAGATATGCATGAAAATTGATAGATTAGAACAACCCCACTTACCACAAATATATTGTTGATGTAGGGCAAGTATCTCAAAGTTCCATGTTAGAGTAAAAACCCTTAGGAGAAGAGGGTGCATAAAAACCTTACTTTTCATGTGCTTATATTTTTTGATTGACACTTAAAATCCTCCCAAGAATGAGTATATTGATGAAATTTAACAATACTATGCAACCTTGTCAGTTTTAGGATTTAGGACATTACACTTAGGTGTTTATGTCATTTTATCCTCTATTGCATGGTTTTTTGGGTTTAAATTATTATTTTGTTATGCCAAATATAAATTAGTCTTATCTTATACATCACTTCATTATTTTAAGAGGTTTTACACCATCTATTGGCATCATACCTATGCCTTAGTCTTTCAAGTCTTGTTTTTGTGTGTCATTCGATTGTAAAGGGTGTTTTTACATTGACCAATTCATTTCAAACCTTTATATGCCTTTGAATATTTAAAAAACCATTTTTTACATCTTTAGGGTTTGATAATGTCATTTTTTTCTCAACTAATTTCATATAATTATTTTCCTTGTGTCCAAATTTTACTTTAAAACCAAAGCGACATGTGCCTAATGGGATCTATACGTAGTGTAATTATGTTGTTCAATTTTTTATAGCTTATTTTTTAATTAACCTTGATAAGTTCAAATTCAAACATTGATTGATTTCTACCTATGTTTTGTGTAAATTTTGGCCTAGACATAGATCTTTCTCTTTTGGGTTGTGAAACTTAGGTTAACTATTTATTCAATTTGAGAATTATTATTTGTGCTTAGATTTGGGAAAAATATCCTATCTCCATATTACTTTTGTTTCATGATTTATACCAATTGACCAAGTTCATGTCTAAAGTCAAATGACTAGTTTATGCCAATGCATTTTAAATTTGTTAGATTGAATCTCATATCTTGTTTTTAAAGTCTAGATTTTGTGACTTTTTAAAAAGTCCTAGCATATGCATATTTTGAGCTTGGATTTTGTGCCATATTTTTCCAGAATACCTAGCAAATTTTTTTCTTAGATTTGACTTGTTTGAAACACTTTGTACTTAGAGTTTGGCATTCCATTTTTATTTCATCCACTTGACCTTTTGTGTGAGACATTTAACATTAGACTATTTTATAAAAAGTTTTAGCATAGACCTTTTGGAGATAAAAATCCATCATTTTACCAAGTTATACCAAGTTTGAACCATTTTTCCCCTGGGCATTAATTTTAAGAGTTTATATAAATCTAATCCCACATTCATCATTGATTAAAATATGTCTCACTATACTCATAGTGGAGCCATATATAATCTAGGATATGGTAATTTGGTCATGTAATATGACTTTATTCAAGACCCATATAGTGATAATTTATTTTATGAGACAAATCCCTATCCACCTTACAACACTCAGTTGAGGGGAAAAAAATCAAGATCCTGTAGCTCACTATTTGGTCAACATGCCTCTATACTTGGAGCAAGACCAAAAATAAATATCATAGTACTTAGTTAGTGTACCTTTAGTTTTATACCAAGTTCAACAATAATTATACTACATTATGATGTCATTGACATATGACCCTTATTTGTTTGATTTTTACTTGATTGAAAATAGGGACCAATTTTTAATAAGAGATATAAAGGTAAAGGCCAAGTTTCTAGAAAAAATCTCCCATAAAACGTTTCCAAGTTTATTTAGAGTGCCTTACAACATGCCTTATAACCAAACCAATGGAAAAGCCACTTCTATTAATCCTCAAGCTCTAGTTTTGATGCCATATCAATATCCACATATGCTTGTCATAATAAAAGGTCTCATGGAGGACCATTTTATACAAATGTAGATAGCATATCAGACCTATTTGAACTTAGTACAAAATTTTAATAACCTAAACATTTCAAATGCTTCACTTATCGAGTTAGCTCCTTTAACAAGAGTCTTGATCAAATTGGCAATCCAAGAGAATTTGTGTAAAGACCCATTTGAATAAAAGAATTTATTTTGATACATGTTGAATACCCTAGCCATCAAATAAGTGTCTAATGCTTCTATGTAGATGAATGATCCAAATGTGGTGAATATCATGCAAGTTTCATCCAATCCAAGACAAAGTGGTGTAACTGTACAAATAATTAGTCTACAACAAGTGCCTTTAGTTAATACCATGAGTGGTTCACAATTGTAAGAGGTAGGAACTTCTACCTCTAAACCACAATAATCTACCTCTAATCCTCAACTAGATATTTCATCAAGCATTCAATCACAAGGATTAAGTAGTCAAGTGACAACTAGTGTCTTGCCTCAAAAAGATGTGATGAATGTTACTCCACCATAATAGGTGAAAACTAACATTCCATAACAAATGGGACTATACAATATGCAAACATAGTAGAGATCAAAAATTTTACCACCTTAATAGGGGTTACTAATGTTCTACCTCATTAGGTAGTGATAAGTATACCTCTTTACTCATAGACCAATATACTATTACAATCATTAATGATGTCTAATCAATAACATACATCTATTGGGTAGTGACAAATTCCATACATTCAATAAGCATCTACTTCCCAATAAGGGTTCATACAACTAATAGGTTCTACTATTTTACAAGTGCTAAACCAATAATAATTTCCTTTTATTCCAAATGTGCCACAAATCCAATGTTAGGGTTTTGTTGCACAACAAGTTATCCTTAATCAGCCAAGTTTGACTATTCAATAGTAAGTACTTAGTCAACCTTAGTAGGCATAATACTTCACCCAACTCCATATCCTTATATCTCAACCACAATTCCCCCAAAACTAGGCCTATAGACTAAATCTTAACCAAAATATTGCACTACAATGTGCCTAATTTCAATAGTTGCATCTTAATTTACATATGCATATTCCTAGTCAATTATCTAACCAAAACAACATTCCACAATAAACCATGCCTCCACTATAACCTAATCAAATTAATCCATGTTTGACCACCTAGCCTCCATCATAGGCTAATGTTTCATCTATTTTCTTGGTATAGGAATTATAATAGATGAATGATGAAATTGCAACCATCCAAGTTAGGAAGTAGAATAAGATGTTTAAGATAGATGATGTGTGTTCTTACCCATTTAACATGGAGTATCTATAGATACAATTTATTATAGGGTAAAAAACATCTAAGTTATATAAATATAAGGATAAAGGAGACCCTGAGGCCTATTTAATAGAGTTTTTTGTTCCTTGCCAGCTAGTGGTTTATAATGACATATACCTCCTACTTTTGTTTCCTCAAAGTCTAGCAAGATAGGATTTAGAGTGGTTGTTGAAATTTTTGAAGAACTCAGTATCCAATTTTGATGACCTTTTAGAAAATTTTGTGTAGCATTTTTTCTACAATATTAAACATGAGATTTCATTGGTAGATTCTACCCAAGCCAAGTATAAGGCTAGTGAAAGTTTTAAAAGTTATCTAGATTGATGGAGAACACTTTCCAGTTGTTTCACTCATAATTTACTAGACAATAAATCAGCCAATATGTTTACCAATAATTTTCACAATGAGATATCTTACCATCTAAAAATGTAGTGTACACACACTTTCAATGAGATCATTGATAAAGGTTTGCTACTTTAAAAGTATCTTAGTAACAAAGGGATAATCAATCTTACCTCATAAAATCAAAACCATAGCTAGATCCAAAACTAAGGAAATGACCAAAATAAGATTATATTAGGATAGGCTTTGGAGTGGTTCTTCAAATTTCCAAAGAACTTGGTATCTAATTTTGATGAACTTTCTAATAAGTTTGTGCAGCATTTCTCCTACAATCACAAACATGATAATTTGTTGGTAGATTTGACCCAAGACAAATAGAAGGATAGTGAAAGTTTAAAAAGTTATATACAATGATGGATAACACTTTCCATCTTTTTCACTCATAGTTTACTAGACAAGCAATTAGCCATTGTGTTTACCAAGAATTTGCACAATGAGATATCTTACCATATATAAATGTAGTGTACACACACTTTCAAGGATATCATTGATAAAGTTTTGATAATAAAAAAATGTCTTATTAACAAATATATAATCAATCTTACCTTTTAAAATTAGAACCATGGCTAAAGCCAAAACCAAGGAAATTACCAAAATTAAAATCATAACCAAGTCCAAGTGTAAGCATCGGTACCATATTAGACCAATAATTATGAAAAATCCAAGCAATTTAACTAGAACAAAAATGTTGTTGGAAATGGATTAACTAAGTCACAACATGTCCAAATGGTGAAAATATCATATTCCTAACTAATTCCACAAATACAAATTACTCCTCACCAACCTCTTCAGTGAGTGTAGTTTTCATAGCATCCTGGACTATCTCAACAAATATAGCAACCAATATCTTTACAAACCCATCCTCTGAGATTAAATGGGCCTACTCGTCAATTTTTTAGTGACCTTGGAGATCCTATTAAAGTTGGTTTTTGCAAACTATCTACCATTAATCTGATTAGTTAGCCCATTTTGAAGAACTATCCTAAGGGAATTCCTTATCTAGATTGGTATAGACAAAATAAATTTATAGAATACCATTAGGTTAATAGGCATAATCTATACCATTATGTGAAAATAAAACATCTCATTCAAAATATGTTGGAAAATGGGGAGATAACATTAGATAATAGAGTTTCTACATCCAATCATAACCTAGGTATTTATTAAAACCCTTTTCCAGAACATAGCAATAATAACCAATAGAAGCAACAAAGTCTAGAATAATAGCATTAGTATCAATAACCAAGACAACAATAATAATATTAGTAGCATTAGAACCAACATCAACCAAATGGATGGAATCGAGGCTAGAATGATGCCAATAACCAACATACTTACCACACAGTTTCACATGACTATAACAAATTTGTAGGACATATTGTAGGAGGTCACATTTATAAAATATCCATCAATCCAAGATGATGTACTAACCAAATAAGACCATTAATAACCAAGTCCATCTAGCTAAATTATGCTAGTGATCTTTATTTGACTTGGGACTACATATAGGCATACCAACAAGTAGGGATTACTACTTTTTAACCTTATACCAATAACTTGTCATTGACCCATGACCACATAGAAGTGCACTAGCAATTGAGACTTATCATATATGAACCCTCACCACCATCATTTTCTAGAAATAATGATCTTTTATCTAATCCTAATTATGAAATCACAACTTTGAGGTCAAATATTACCATCTTAGGCCCATAGCCATCTACCACTCCACCCACCAACCCACTGTTATGGCTAGGAATAAGCCATTTACCATTGTACAAGACAATATGTTTGATATTGTGGAATAACTTCAAAATAAGCCTACACAAATTTACATTTTAGATTTGTTACATATGTATAACATCCATAAGAACATATTGATAGAGTTCACTGGTTAATCCCAAGTTTTGACAACATATCCCTAGATAAATTCCAAGCTTTGGTTGGACATCTATCCCTAAGCCATCAATTATCCTTCAATAAAAGTGATATTTCATCCCTTGACCCTCTTCATAGCAATCCATTATACATAGAATTTGTCATAATATGGCACAAAGTGAAGCATATCCTCATAGACAATGGATCGGGCCTAAATATTGTGTCTCTAAAGCTCATCAAGCTTCTCAGATACATAAAAACCAATCTCCATCTTAAAAAGATCACAATCAAGGCCTACAACAATGAAGAGTGAAAATCATAAGGCACCATTAGCTTGATAATTATCATTGGGCCTTTGACCCATGATACATTATGCTATGTTTTAGACCTAGATTTGTCATACAATTTTCTCTTCCATAAACCTTAGATACATGAGATTTGTGCAATCCCTTCAACATTACACCATTGCCTCAAGCTCTCTCATTATGGCATGGAGGTTATCATTCATAGAGATTTTTAGCCCTGTAAACATTCAAAGCATTTGGAGGCTAAGTATGAAAGCTATAACTATAATTTTGTCTTGAATCCAATTCCCAAAAAGGACAAGGGGACATAAATTCTTGTTGATTTGTTAGAGGCTAATTGCATTAACCTAGATACCCTTGATTAAACTTCCCACATGCTACCTACTAAAATGTCCAATCATTTTACCATCATATACAATGGCCTAGGAAAATATTTGACACATGATAGATTCCACATTACCAAGCTTCCATAGAACCCAAAGTCCCATGGAAGACCCAAAGCTAAGCCACCTTGCATGGAATGGAAATGGAAGGGAAAAGGCAAACTACATAGTCCAACTCATATCATTTTGACACCCACTAATAGCTAAGAATAATAACCTCTTGTAAATGATGAATCACAGTTATATAATGTAAAATTGGTTGATGTTATAAAAATTCCAAGTATACTATTCCTAATAGGATTATGGAGAAGCAAGCCTGTGAAGTAGGAGGTCTAAGGCCCAATCAACAAGGAATGCTTGAGCCAATATTCATGACTCAATATAAAGGAACCTATGGTCTCAAATTTAAACCACCTAGGGTGACCTGGCATATCTTATTCATGTTCTAAAGCCAATGACTAGTGATGATGATGTTGATAGTGAAGCAGAGTTTGATCATAGCCCTTATGAAGACCTGGTCAATACCAATATATTTGACATTCCTACTATTTATAGCCTTAGACTAGTTATTTTACATAATATACTTCATTTATATCATCCTTAACTTATATCCTATGATTAACAAGAATCCATAATGTTTGTAGATGATTTTGAGAATGATGAGACCTTTTGCAATTTTATAAGCCTATGAGACAATGTTCCATTGGGAGACCATAAACAAGGGTTATCAATCATATCGAATCCTTTAGCCTATTTTGGATAATGGGTTAACACCCTTAGACATAAAAAAATATATAAAACATTAAGGTCCCATAGTGAAAACATCTTTTAGGCACTTTCAGACTAGGATAAAAGTAAAGATAAAGGTGATTCTTTTGGTAAAAACTTGATTCAAGTGCCATTATATGAGGATGTTCAACTATCCCCTAATGAAGTAAAGGAGACCACCAATGATTAACATAAATATGGGTTTGAGTTTAGTTTATAAGAGTAACATACATTCAACCGCATCATTTAAGAATTTTCAATAGTATTTGTCACATGGCCATACTTACTATTGGGAGATTCTAATTTGTTTTGCCTAGGAGAACTTAAAGAGCCAATCCAAATAAAGGAATCTACCATTTTAGGCCAATTCAAATCATTACCAACCATTTTAGAATATGGTTTGACTCTCCATATAGAGGATACTATATAAGTTAACATCAAGACTCTAGATGACCCAAAATGGATAAATTTAGTCATGTCCCTCACTGAGGAGGAATGTGACATATTTACAATGATTTTGATGGAATCTTTTGACATATTTTCTTGGGCCTATTCCAACATGCCAAGTTTGGACCCTACCTTATATGTACACCACCTTATTATACATCCTAATGCAAAACCTATGAAATAAAAACTACGTAAGATGCATCCTCACATTGTTGTATTAGTAAATAAAGAGCTATAAAAACTCTTAGAAATAAGATGTATTCAATTGATCAAATATTTAGAGTGGATCTCAAATGTTATGCCAATCAGTAAGAAGCTAGAAGGAATTAGAATTTTCAATAATTTTAGAGATATAAATAAGGCCTAACCCAAGGATGACTTTCCTCTTCCACACATTGACATGATTGTTGACTCCATATCTGGGTACAAAATGCTTTCATTGATGGATGCATTTTTAGGATACAACCAGATCTGAATTATGCCAAAAGACCAACATAAAATAGTATTCACCACTCCATGGGGAAAATTTTGTTATTAGGTTATGCCATTTGGTCTTAATAATTATGGGACCACATACCAAATATCCATGACCACTATATTTCATGATATGATGCATAACATTATTGAAGACTACGTTGATGACATACTCAGTAAATCAAAGACTAAGGTCGATCATCTAATGGCACTATGAAGAATATTTAAGAAACTACATGAGTATAAATTCAAACTTAATCTTAAGAAGTGTGTTTTGGGAGTTACTTTAGGCATATTACTTAGCTTCATTATGTCTCATATAGGTATTGGAGTTGATCCAACCAAAGTACAAACCATTATCAAGATGCCACCACCATCTAATTTAAAGCAGATCCATAATTTACAAGGTAATATTTAGTCTATCAGATGCTTCATTTCTCAATTGGATGAGAAATTACTTACTAAAGAAAGGTGTCACATTTCATTGGGCTGATGAATTCCAAAACATTTAGCATTTAAAGGACTATCTTTCCAATCCACCTATTTTGTTTCCACCAATTCTAGGAAATGCATTTTTATTATATCTATTAGCCATAGATAAATCCTTGGGGGAAATTTTATCTCAATATAATGATAATGGAAAATAAAATGTCATGTACTATCTAAGCCATACATTTGTCATGTATGAGAATAATTATTTTCCCATGAAAAAGCCTATTTAGTTATGGTCTTTATAGCTTAGAAACTAAGACATTACACACTAAACAACAAGACCATAGTTATTCCTAAAGTATATTTGCTCAGGAATATACTATCCAAAATGTATTTATAAGGTTGCATGTCCAAATGTATCATGCTTCTGAGCAGGTTCAAGACATAGTATGTTAACCAGAAGGCCATTAAGGGATAAGCACCTGTAGATCAAATTGTTGAAGCTCCCCTTACAGATATTAAACCACTCACATTCCAATTCCCATATGAGTCCATTATGACCATCATTGAAGCACATTTTGAGTAAAATCACTAGAATATGTATTTTATGGATCATTCACAACACATAGATTGATGGTGGGCCTATTATTTATTACACATAAGAGGATCTTATCCCTGCATCATTCTATATTAACTTTCCTTATACCAAAAACATGGTTGAATATGAATCACTCATTGTAGGGATTTTTTAGGTAGTACAATGAAATATTCATGATATCAAGGTTTATGGTGATTCTTAGTTAATCATCAATTAAGTTATATACCTCTTTTAGACCAAGGATGACAAGTTGGTACCATATAAGGCCATGGTCGACACTCTCAATTAGTATATTACCAACATACATTTTAGACACATAGTAAGGGCCAATAATAGAGAAATGGATGCCATGGCCACCATTGACTCCTTGATCTTCCATCCAAATATGGCAAAATAATATCAATTCCTTATTAAAAATCTTTTAGCACCAGCTCATGAACCTTCAACCATTGCAATGATATATGATATATGATATATGGTATTTAGAACTTTATGCCTACCTTTATGACCACATTATGCCACCATATCTATCCCATAAACAATTAGAGGCCTTTATCCACTAAGCCACATGCTATAACTTACTTGGACCAACCCTTTACTGCCACAACTTTGATGTAACTCTATTTCATTTTTTAAATTTTATAGAATTAACATTAGCATTACAAGAAGTTCATGAAGGAGTATGTGTATCCCACATTAGTGGGGCCATCCCAGCCAAAAATCTCCTACATACTAGGTACTATTGGCCAAATATGGATGTAGATGGAGCTACGTATGTCAAAAAGTATGGCAAGTGTCAAAGGTATGCCAGTCTCATTCTTGCCCCAGCCAAAACATAAAACTAATGCTTACACCATGGTCATTTAATACATGGGATATTGATCTCATTGGGAAGATAAACCTAACCTCCTTTGATGAGCATAAACACATCCTCACCACTATAAAATATTTCACTAAGTGGGTTGAAGTTATACTCCTCACTTATATGACTAGAAAACAAATTTCCGAATTCATCTTCAACCATCTCATTTGTTGCTATGGTATCTCATCTAACATTATATATTATAATAGTGGATCATTCAAAAATAAGCATGTCAAATCATTATGTGTTGAGTATAAAATTACTCAACATTATTCTATATATATCACCCACAAGGTAACAACCAAGAAGAAGCATCCAACAAAACTAGTGTTCATATACTTAAAAAGATTTTCAATGATATCAGCTATGATTAAAACCTAAAAATATTATGTTCCCTTTAGGCATACCACACCAATTATTATACCCCAATAAGAGCTACTCCATATTCCCTAGTTTATGGCACTGAGGCCATTCTTCCCATTGAGGTTAAATTAACTTATTTTTTATCTCTTTGAATCATGTCCTAGATGATAAATATTATCAAGTTAATCACCTATAAGATTTTGAGTTACTTAATGAGACATGCATGGCTATAGTCAATAGCCTTAAATCATACCATAATAGACTCTGTGGCCACTATAACTAGTGGGTCAAACATAGATAGTTTGAGCTTGGTGATCTTATACTCAAAGAAAACCAGCATAATACTATGATTGAGAAGAAACACAAGGGAAAATTCAAACCTAACTAGATAGGCCCATATATCATTATTTAAAATTATGGCTCTAGAGCATATAGGCTTGCTACACTAAACAAGGATGAAATTGATGAGCCGATGAACATAATACACCTCAAGCATTACTTTGCTTGAGAGACTTGAAGTATTATTTATGAGGCCCATTTTCATTGTACCATAATAGAGACATTATTATTTGTACCATATGCCACATACCATTCTCCCATGCCTTTCATATCTATCAAGTTATTTTTACCCTCCCTACCTAACCCTTTTGATGTTGGTTCCATTCTATTGGTTCTGTAGCCATTTTTAACACAAAAATTTAGATCAAATTTCAGTAGTTGAATCATTATTCTCAATAGAGTCCATAATTTGGAATAGTATAATAATGGTTTGGTAGTTTCTCCTTCATTCCTTATTCATTCCATTTTGAGATATTTTTTATTAAAACTACCTTTGGGTAAATCAGAGTGTCATCCATCGTGATACTAAGTATAACCACCTATGGGTAAATTAGTATCATTAACCTATGCCATTTTCACCTAATTATAACCACCTATGGGAAAATTAGGAATAAAACATTTATCCATCATGATTTTAATTACCACCTTGCCATGTGTATGTCATACTGTGCCATTTTCATTCTTTGCCTAGTTTACGAATTTGTTGGTACCTAGTTAGATTCCTCTAATGTAAAGTAGAACTATAGTGACTTGAGGTCCCATCTTGGGACTGTGTAGGTAATGCTTAATTTACATTGAGGAAAGGTTGGTCACCCCTAACATCCCATGCTCTTTTCATTTTGTGAGCAATTTTAATTTTTAATTCTCTCACCATTTCATGAGCTTGGACTATTTAGTATCTTATCATTCTCAATCAAGTTGAGAAACTCTAAAAGTTTTAAAAACATTTGTAAAATGATCTATAAAATCCTAAACATTAAACACTTATTTACCTTAAAGTCTAGGATCCTTATCTAATTCATAAGAAACCACTTATCATTTAGTTTCCCCATCCTTAATGGCATGACATCCCATGTTCTTTTCATTTTATGAGTTCATTCCCATATCTCCTTTCTCACATCAATCATGTTTTCATGTTCATAATTTTCTTTTATCCTATTTCTTGAGAGAACTACATTTGGCCTAAATTTTATTTTAGACCTTGCATACAAGAAACCATGTAAGTAACATTTACTTGCCTAGTGCATCTCGAGTCAGCTCAGCCACCCCTGTCCTTTTCTTCTACTCCCCCATTTTATTTGTTTGTTTCATTATCTCCTATGTTTTAGGGGAAATGTTCATTGTCTTGTTTTTTCTCTATTTGTGCTAGAATTATGATTAATCATGGTTTGTTTATTCTTTGTCTTATTTTTCCTTTGGTTTGTTAATGTTTTGATTTTTTTTCATTTTATTTGCTTATTTATTTTCTTTCTTATTGTGCCTTAATTCAGTCTATGTGTATTCATTGGATGATTCCTTACACATTATTATTAAGTCCCTCCATATTCATATGTTAACATTATCATCATAGTTTTTATCTTTGGTGCATTATTTTTAATTATGTATTAGATCATGTGTCAGTCCTTATGCATATTTTGGCTAAGTTATTATGGTGTTCCATCATGATGCATACCATCATGTGCTATAGAAAAAATCATCTTGGAAAGTCTTATAATTAATATGGCACATTAAAAATTCCCACTTTACCCAAATCATTCCAAATATAGATTCATTATATCATGCCATAATTTTAATCCTTACTAGTTTAGATGTGCATTTCCATACTAGCAGGTTGCCCAAATCCATCTTTATCTTTTGTACCAATTTTCCATCATATTTTTCATCATCATGGTACCAATGATTATAACTACCTCTAGACAAATCATTGTACCTTGTCCCACTTTCACTGACAACGATTCTAACCAACTTTATGCAAATCATTATGTATCATCCCAACCAAAGAAACAATGCTTATAATCACCTATGGGAACATCATTGTGTTCCACTATATTTGGAGGTTAATGATTATAACCACCCATGGGAAAATCATTTTCTTCCTTCTACCCAACCAAGACATGTTTTCATTGTGATAATGCTTATAACCACCTTTAGGCAAACCATTATCTTTATCTACCCAACTGGGGCATGTTTTTATTCTACCAATGATTATAGTTGACTCTAGTCAAATCATTATTTTCCCTTTTAAATGATTATAAAAACCTTTGGTCAAATCATTATTTTGTTACCCTAAGCCTTTTTTGATGATTATAACCACCTTTGGGTAAATCATTACCTTTTTTGTCCATCCTATGCTGATGATTATAACCACTTTTGGGCAAATCATCTTGTTTGTTTGCCTAACCATGGAAGCTCTATATACCACTAATTATAATATCCTATGGGAAAATTAATCTTTTCCACACCATTTTATCTTTTTGGTCTCATCATTTCCTACTTTTAAGGGTCTGATCACTGACCACTTTTTATCAACCATTCTTTTAAGGGGGCATCTATAGTTCATCCATTATCATTGAAGTAGTAATCATGAAAGCCCATTTCATTATTTTAGAAGATGTTACTATGCCTATGTCTTGGAACACCTTCTAATATAGAGGAAAACTATAGACACTTAAAACTATCCTCAACTAACTTCCAACCAAACTTTAGATTGATTCCTACCAACCATTAAAAATTAAGCCTAGGAACCACTGAACATCCCAAATTTTCTTTCTCATCATTCATAGAATCTTAGAATCATGTTGAGACATCCCTACTTTGGGTATTCTATTTTATGAAATAATAACCTATCAGATATTCATCCATAATCACCTTTTAACATCACAACTTTTAATTTGTCATATAAACCTATTAAGTGGGGCAGTTACACACTTAAATGAAATCTTAGAAGAGATAAAAGGCTAATCTAAATCAATTAACAAGTTAAATAGGATTAAATGCCTAGTCTAATTATTCATTTAAAATTAATGAATATCTAAAAAAATGAAATTCAAAAATTCAAAATATCTTAGCCTTTCATCAATGCCTTTATGAGCTGTCAAGCCTTTTGATAATATATTAAAAGATCTAATTTTGAGAGCCATGCCTAGTATTTATAAATTATAATTACTTGGAAAATATGAACTAAAATATAGTTAGATTTGACTCATCTAGGATTATTTTGAACCCATTTTAAGCCTAAACTCAACCTTAACTCACCTTGGTTGAGAGTTAATTCCTAAGGCTATAAATACAAGGCCATACCTATTCATTTCTAAGATCTCATAAGCCAAAGTTTTAATTATAATTTGGAGAGAGGAAAGCTTTAAAATAATGTTATAATGACAAAATATTAATCCATATACATCAAAATCCAATGGTGTGAAAGAGATAATTAGTTACACAAACCTCCATTTCCAAAGGCTTCTTGATGCACAAGCCGAGCAAGCCACTCAACAAAGAATTTGAAGATCTGAAGGAAGGTAAAAGAGGTATTATATATTATGTTTTTTTTTTATTTCATCTATCTTTTGTTACTAAGCTCTCCCTAGTATCTAGGCTAAGAGTGTAAGTATTAGTGTGTTTATTTGAAGTTAATTTACTTAAAATAACACTATACTAACCTCCCTTCTTGGATTCCTATGATCACAATCAATAGCTATAATACCAAGGTAAAGATCCCCAAAAACCACCTATTGTGATTAAAAATCTATAAGATTAAGATAAAGTGGTAGGGGAAACATTTTATATTGGAGAAAATGAGAAAGAGTAAGAGATATAAGAGACAATAACTGATACATAGGAAGAAAAAGAATAGACTCATCTAGTTTAAGAATATATTATTGAACTAAGGAGAGTTAAATAGGAAATAGTAGAGGAGGTAACACAATAAAATGATAACATAATTAGGGAAGATGTGAAGATCATTTTCCTAGACTCTTTTGATGAGTTATAGATGGCACTTATTATGGTAGCTTCAATAACCCTAACATCTAGTATGACTCTTCCTCCTCTTACCCAACAATTGACTACTCCACAAGTTGAGAAAATAATATTGTGATATCAAAAGAAACTAAGGGAAGAGAGACCTCAGACCCCATACATAGAGATAATTAGTGAAGAGGGACAAACTTTAGTGGAAGGTGATTCAATTCAAAAGGTGGATGAAGAAGAGCTACAGTAAGCTAAGGTCTTGAGCTTATAAGGAATAAAAGTAAAGGCACCAATAAATGGTGACCAATATGGTAAGGGTATTCTATTCACTTATCCCCTAGGCCTTTATTATTTAATGTCCTTATTGGTTGATTCTATTATTATTTTTATAATTACTTATACTTTCATTCCTATGTAATCACTCTCTACTAGTCTTCTTTTCATTTCTCCAACCACTACTCCCCCAATTGTTACTTCTGCTTATTCAACCATTACCCCTACATGTTGGAGATTTGTTAATGATGTCATGATGATGTCATAGAGGTTTTTAGGTGAGTATATTAAAATACTTGATAGTCTAATTGATAATGATAAAGTGTGCAATGAGTTTGTCCTAATATGCTTGAAGAAGGCTTGGTTGATCATTAGAGTTTGCATGATTAGAGATGTTCAAGGATGAGTATGGTAATTTATGTATGTTTATATGGTTTTAATAATAATTTTGCCTATGTGTTATGTGATAAATTTTATATCATGCACTAAAACATGTCAAAATATATGGAAGTGCAAAGTTGGGCTCTTAGGTAGTTTGATAGTGTTTTCCCATACTTAGCCAAATTTGCATGAGGCAAAAAAGAGCTGAGTAAGTAGTTTAGTGATGAAATATATCAAAAATGTGTATTTTTCAAGATAATTTTATCATATGGATTTATTTAGTTTTATGACTAGTTTATTTATGCTAAATTTTATATCATGCACCGAAGCATGTCAAAAGATATGCATGTGCAAAGTTGGTCTTTCCAGATAGTTCTTAACATAGTTAGCTCCGTGAACAGATAAATCTAAGGAGGAATTTTAATGTAATTATATATCACACATGTGAGGATTTCAAGATAAAATTAAAAAATTATTATATTCTCCTATGTGAGGAGATAATATGATCCAAATTTGAGAACATGCGAGTGAGTGAAGTAAAAGATAGGATTGTATAAAGTTGGCCTTCCAAGCAGATAAGAAAGGTTCTTATACTTAGTCAAATTTACATAAGGTAAAGTTTGAGAAACATCAATGAAGTTAATTTACTCTAATATTTTAGGAAGTTATGAGATTTTTCCAAGTGTTTGATGCTTACTATTAAGTATAGATAAAGATTAAGCTTCTTGCAAGGATCAACGATTCATAGGACTTCATACATCTAGATCTATGGTGTGCAGTAAGTCAAATGGGTCAAAGTTTTTGATGCTTAAACTGAGTAAGGATCAAGTTCCTTAGAAAATTATAAATTTATTTTGTTCACTCCAATATTTGTAGAAGTATTGAGATGAGGATAAGTGTTTGATGTTTAACGTTAAGTAGAGATAAAGACTGAGCTACATACAGGAGATCAACAGATCACATTGGATCAAATAGTCAAGATGAAGATCCAATGATGAGAAATGAAATTAAAAGGTCAATTTACTTAAAATAATTTTTATGTTACATGTCTAATATAATAATTGAGGACATGAGATGATAGCATAGTGTTTAAAGTTTAACTGTTTGTATTTGAATATTTGAATTTACAAAGGAATGACTAGTGTCTGGTTTTTTGGCCATAACTTCTGATCCAAGGAGAATTAGCTCATGGTGTAAAAAAAATATGTATAATAATCAATGTCACATTTTTAAATATAAATTTTAGGATCTAAAAGAGTGTAAAATCAAATTTATGAAGGTTTAAATTTGACTGTGTTTGACAATGTTCTGCAAGTAACCTAAGAAGGGTATTTGAGCTCATTTTGATGTGGTTTCAATATCTCACAATGAATTACCTATTGAATCATGTTTTATACTCCATGAATATATTTTTTGTGCACTATGAATTTTTTAAAATTCATATACAGTATGAATAAACCTTAAGAATTTGACTATATATTCTTTCATGATGTTCATGTGCACTAGATCAATATTTGAGTTGTTTGATCATACACAAAAGTGATAATATTTTAATATGATCATTTAAATATGTTTAAGTGGACATAAGGAGTGGAAAAATTTAATTTAATTTGGTCTTATGTTCTTTTTTTTTCTTGATGAAGTTCTAAATGGGTGAATAGGTCTCTATGAGACCTCTACAGGGTATAAGGGCCTATTTGATAAGTGTAGCTACTTAAGGGTGACCCATAGATGATATGTCCAACCTATGTGGATGGTATTAAGATATGTCTCAATGAGATAGATGCATTAATGGTTAATTCATGGATATTGGCCAACCAAGATGGGTTATACTAAAATCATGGTATAAATACAATGCCTATTTGGCCTATTTGTTCTAGTTGTTTTTGTGTAGAGCTAAGAAAAGGAGAGAACCTTTGAAAGAAAAGGTATAGGTTAGTGAGAACCAAAATAAAGTAAAAAGGATTAGACATGATAGTCTAAGCAAGGTGTTAAAGGTGATTACATAGGTTTTTGGACCTAATAAGCCTAGAAGAGGCAGAATGATTAAGTATGTTCAAGAGGCTATTTGAAAAAGTGTGTATGGTGAAAAAAGGGAAGATGAAGACTATGTGTGCCCAATGGATGATTTAAATATTATAACATATGTATGACTATGTATATGACTATTTGGTCATAATTATTTTTGTTAAAATAGTGCTCTTGTAGATTTAGTGTGAGTGAAGGTGAAGAGGGATAAGCATATGTCCATCATCAAGTAATATAGACATCATTCCAAAGGTGGATGTGTTCTTATGTGTTGTTGTGGAAGCTCAACATATAGAGGGTTGCATCCTCATTAAAAGGTGAAACTTTTTAGAGGTCTAGTTGTTGTTTCAGCTTAGCTAGATAGGTGTAGAAGTTCCTTATGGGATTACAATCTCACTAAAATAAGGGATGGTAGTTCCTTGATTATTTTTAGTTGGTCTAAATTAGATCTTGTCATTATAGGAATATATTCCATCTTACAAGGTTTAGTGGGTTTTATTCCCTAAGAGGGTTTCCCACATATATGTTTGTGTTGATGTGATGTATGGTCTTTTTCATGCTTTGGATGTATGTGCTTTCATGTTTATGTTGCTAAATTAAGTTGATGAATGATGTAATGGTTTTATAATTGAATGTGAATTATTGTATAATGATTCAACCCCCCCTCCACCTCAATAAATACTATCAATAATTGGTATCATATCAGGTCCTTTGGAGGAAGCTTAATAGCTTGAAGGACATCCTAAGTAGCATAAGATGGCTAAGCACTTGAAGAAATAAAATATTGAATTGAGATCAATGGTCAAAATTCCTGAAGAACATATTATCCATATTGAAAATCAAGCATGTAGAATGAAAGATGAATTGGTTAAAGAAGTTAAGATGGATAAGGAGATTATCCAAGTTCTCAGAGTTAGTTAGAGGATGCATGTTCAAGAATGAGAGCTAAAGGAGATGAATATGTTCAAATGAAGTTTGATCTAGTTTCCCTAAAATATGAGTATGAAATGGTCCTAATTATTAAGCAAGGATATACTAAGAGAGGGTTATGATTCAATATGTCATATATATTATAAATCTTTTAGTTAATCAAAATCCACTTAACCATACATTCAAGATATGCAATAAAACTAAAATAATATGAACCACACGAGAGAGAGAGAGAGAGAGAGAGAGAGAGAGAGAGAGAGAGAGAGAGAGAGAGAGAGAGAGAGAGAGAGAGAGAGAGAGAGAGAGAGAGAGAGAGAGAGAGAGAGAGAGAGAGAGAGAGACTATATTTTCACATGGAAACCTAAAGTGGGAAAAATCATGGAGAACAATCTCAAGTATATGAAAGAGCACCAACTCAAATTAAAAAATTCATAAGCACCAACTTGTAGGAGCATCAACCCCTTTACTGAGCATTAACATAAAAACTATTTGTGAGCACCAACCCACAAGAGAAATAACCCCTTACAAATATTTTTGAGTACCAACCCATAGGATTACCAACCCCTTTTGTGTATAAAACACAACTATCTCTCAATTTTTATTTCTTGACAAATGATAGAACTCTAAAATATCTCTTTTTATTCTCTCCTCTTTTCTTATATAAAATAATTACAAACCATACACTCTCTTGCTTATTACAAATGGATTCCCAAGCCTTTATTTATAGCTTTCCAAATGACCTTTGGCATTCACCCTTTATGACTCTTCACTCTTCATAAAAAATGGTTCCAAACTTGCATGACCCTTTGAATCCTCATATTTGAAAAGTCACATGGTGACCCTTCATAAGAAAATGCATCCTTTCCTCTTTTATCTTTATCTTGGTGACCTTTCAAATTCCTTAAGGTGACTCTTCATGGACAAATTCACCATACCCTCTTTTATTTTCACTTGGTGACTCTTGAAATTCCTCAAGATGACTATTTATGGTAAAATGCATCCCATTCATCTTTTATCTTTACCCCATGACTCTTTGACTTCTCCATGGGCCCTATTTTGACTTTTATACAACCAAAAATATATTATTTAATATTAAATAAATATCAGCACATTTTATCCAAAATATGAATATTAAAAACACCTTTAGACAATAAATGCTATGGGGACTTTATCACCAATGCTAGACCTATGACATCAATGACAATATTTCTAACAATATCCCATTTTATCATTGATGGCAACCTCAAACTGAAACTACCACATCCTCAAACCTATATTACACATGCCGACCTACACATACTATCATCTGAAAAACATACGGTAACTCCCCCTTATTGTAGCATCCTATACATGTTTGCTATACCTATTTTTTCACCTATTTCTTATACCCATTTATATTCTTTTCCCCCTTTGACCTCAATGGCAAAGGGCCTATTATAGAGCTAACACTTATCACCCCCTTAATTGATGTTTATCCTCAATGGTAGGAAGTAAAAAAAAATACTCTCAAATTCCACCATATATACTTGAATTTTTCTTTTGGTAGTGCCTTTGTGAAAATATCTACAATATATTTTGTATTATTGATATATTCCATCTTAACCTATTGATCTACAACCTACTTTCTTAAGAAGTGATATCTAATAGGAATATGTTTTGTTTTTAAATGTTCATTGGATTCTTAGAAATATTAATAGTACTTGTGTTGTCATAAAAAATAGAAATAGGTTCATCATATTTTACCTTGATATCTTCAAAAGTTTGCTTCATCCAAAGCACTTGAGTACAACACAATACCACTGAAATATATTCTAATTTAGCTGTAGAAAGTGAAACTAAATTCCATTTTTTTCTTAGCCATGATACTAATCTATCACCAAGGAATAAAGCTCTCCACTTGTACTCTTTATATCATCTAATCAACCTACCCAATGTAAATATATATAAGTAACCAAAGTGAAATCTCTATGGGATACCACAATCCATAATCTAATGTCCTCTTGACATATTTGAATATTAGCTTCCCCAATTGAACATGACTCTCCTTCAGAGCTACCTGATATCTCACAACCATTCCTACTACATTCATGATGTTTCGCCTTGATGCTAACAAATATAAAAGAATACCAATCATAGATCTATACAAATATTGATCTTCAATAGGTAATTCTTCATCTTTAATCACCTTATTCCCTATAATCATTGTTGTACCAACTAGTGCACAATATTCAAATCTAATTTTTTAAAACATTTTCTTGGCATTCTTAGTTTGAGATATGAAAATTCCTTTATCTGACTAAAATATTTACAACCCTAAGAAAAATGATAATTATCCAAGCATAGATATCTCAAATTATTTTTGCATACTATCAAAAAGTTCTTTTGTTATCTTTTCAATGTTTCTTCCAAAAATTATGTCATCAACATATACCACAACAATTAATTAATGCTCACCTTTTATTTTCATATAGAGATTACTATCAACAAAACCTCTCTTAAAACCTTGATCTTGCAAGTACTTATCAAGTATTGCATACCAAGATATGGGAGTTTGTTTCAATCCATAGAGTTCTTTCTTCAATTTCTATACATAGATTCTATAATTTGAGAGAATAAATCCCTTAGGCTTCTCAATGTAGACCTCTTCTAGATTCCTATTTAGGAAGGTAGACTTGACATCCATCTAAAACACTTTGAAATTTTCAAACACTGCATATGCAAAAAAAATTATAATAGCCTCTAGCCTTTCCACTGGTGCAAAAGTTTCCTCAAAATATATAACCTCAATCTGAACATATTCTTTACATAATAGCCTTACTTTATTCCTAGTAACTTCACCATCTTCATTCAACTTATTTCTTTATATGAATATTTTCCCTATCACATTTTGATATTTTGGTCTAGGCGCTAATTCCCAAGTATCATTATTTTCTATCTAATTTAATTCTTCATCCATTACCTTAACCTAATGCTCATCATGTTTATCTTCTAAAAAAAATTTAGGCTAAATTTTGGATAACAAAAAAAAATTTACTTGCTCAGATTCACTTACCATCATGCTTCTAGTGTAAACTCCTTAATTTATGTTCCCAATGATGTCACTCTTATTATGCTTTCTTTAAACATATTTGGATGGGGTCTTTGTGTCCTTTTTCTTCTTCTTCTCATCTTCATCTAACTCTTTAAAATCTTCTTCTTCAATGATTTTAGGAGTGTTCACTAGATCACTAGCTCTTTGTGTTATATCTTCATCTATCCTAACACTTGCATTTTTAACAATCTTCTTGGTTATTTTGTTATAACATTTATAAGCTTTAGTTTTTTAAGAATATATAAGAAATATACCTTCATCAATTCTAGATTCAAACTTACATAATTTTTCATCAATTCTCTTTATGAAGCATCTTCTATCAAAAACTCTAAAGTAATCAATTGTTGGTTTGTCTTTCCATAGCTCATAGGGAGTCTTGTCACTATTGACTCTTAACAATGATTTATTAAAAATATTCACTATTTCACCAACTACGTGTCTCTAATATTTATCTAGTATCTTAGATGCATTTAGAATTGTCCTCACCATCCCCTAAATTATTTTATTTTTCTACTCAACTACCTCAGTTTGTTGTGGATTTTTGGTTGTTGAATAATGTCTCTTTATCCCATGGTCTTCACAATACCCAATAAAATCATATGACATGAATTCTCCTCCTTGATCTGATGTAAGGCACTTAATCTTCAAATTAGTTTTATTATCAACAAAAGATTTGAATGCTTTGAAGTGGTTAAAATCTTCTAATTTTTTCTTCAAAAACATCACCCATGTCATACATATAAAATAATTAATAATAAACATGAAATATTTCTCACCTTGAGTACTTTGAGTTCTCATAGGTCCACACAAATCAATGTGAACAAGATCTAACATCTGAGTGGTTGAGTATTTTGTTTTGAACCATCTTCTGACCTACTTCCCATGTTGACATGGTTCATAAAGTGTGTCAGAGGACTTTGTAATCTTTGGAAGATCTATAAATTCTTGATTCTTGTTTATGTTGACAATATTGTCAAAATTTATGTGTCCCATTCTCTTATGTCATTACCAACTTTTCTCAACTTGACTCAAAAAACATTTTGACCTTTGATATCTGATAACATATATAAATTAGTGTTTGTTCTCTAAGCATCAAAAATAAGCACATATGAATATTTTCTCCTAATTTCACAACCTTATACATAAAAATTTAGTGTGTGTCCATGATCACACATTTTAATTAAACTCAAAATATTATGCTTAAGACCTTTTACATACAGAATATTTTCAATCTTAGTTCTACCATTATCCAAACTTAGTGTACCTTTTCTAGCAATTCTAGCAATAGTATTGTCTCCAAATTCACTATGCCACCATTGATCTTCTTTAGGGTTATGAACTTACTCTTATCTCCTATCATGTGATTCAAACATCCACTATTTATGAACTATGGCTTTTCTTCGTTTATTTCATGCAAAGCTATCTACACTAACATAGACTTTTCAGGTTGTTTTTGCTACCATGAACCTATCTAAACTTTCTTCTTAATGAATGGAGCCTTGAAACTATGGTTTTTCTTGATTGACTCAAACATGCTTCTATAGTATTGGGCTATGTGTCTAAAGTTATTATGCTTGTAACATATTATGGCCTCTTGATTAAAGCCTAATAGATGAGAAAAAGAGTTGTTGCTTTTGCTTAACTCTGCATGAGTTTCCTTCTTATTTTTAAAATTGTTCACCCTTTTTTGATATTTTATTTTCTTATGACCATATTCATTAAAATACAAATAGTAACCATAAAAATAGACCCTGTTTGTGTATCTCTAACCTGATTGCCTTTTGTAGCTCTATTCTTTCCAAACTTCTTTGTTTAAGATGTCCTTTATATTCTTAACTACTTCTTTGTTCATTTTCTCTTTTGTAAGAGCTTTATCATAGCTATTTCCTTTTTCTATGTTAACCTTGTCTATGAAAGTAGTGGTCTCCTATTTATCTTTTTCAAATATGATACCTATCTTATCTAACATTGATATTTGACTTTATATTATCTTATTCAACATATTAATATTATTCTCAAATTTTGAATCATTGGCTACTCTTTCATTTATTATTTTATTTATTTTCTCAAGATCTACTTTTAAAGAGGTAATTTCAACAACATACCTTTCACATTCTTCACTTAGTTTTTACAACTGAGATGTTAGATCTTCTTTAGTCTTTTTTTATTCTTCAATGTGTGCTTGTAGATCTTCAATTATTTATTTTGACTCCTTTTCATTTTTCTCAATTTGTCATTTCAATATTTGATTCTTCTTCTCAAGATATTTTAATTATTCTAAGGCACAAATGAGTTTCCCTTTTAGATTCACTTTAGCTTCATCTCATTCTTCTTTTTGATAATCTATACTTTTGCTTATGGAGGCATCTTCATATTGTTGATGCAGGAAAGTGCACCCAGTGGCAGGAAAACAAGCTCCTACTTTCTCCCTGCAACATGGAAACTCCTCTCTCAACTGTGTGATGATGAAGCTGGAGAGGAGAGTCTCTAGATAAGGGCTAGCTCCCTCTGATGTATCATGTTTGTTTCAGCAAGTGGAAATACATATAGGTATAGATATATATATATATAGCTATATAAACTAGGGGGGATGAAAAGGGAGGAAAATACAAGAAAACAAACTACTCTAAGGAGGTGATACACCAAAACAAGATGACCTTCTCACACCCACTCTCAAAATCAAACAAACACACTTATATGCTTCACCCTTGACAGAAGAAACAATCTGCAAACTTGATAGGGAGGTAAAAATGAAAGATACAAAAAAGGGAGGTTCACCAAAGGTGTTGTGAGAAGCACTCTATAGATGATCCCCTCTATTCTGCACTCCAAAAATAGAACTCTTCTCCTATCAGTTGTAGATGGTGCCTTGTAGATAGCTAGTGTGTTGGTGTTGAACCTGTGACAGCATCAAAGACAATGACTAGACACAAATCAACACTCAGGACATACACAGAATATCTATCCAAGAAGAGGTAAAAAACTATGTTTATAGATTCAGGTGGAAATTTTAGCAAGGTTGTGCCTTGTAAAGTTGTGAAAAGATGATTACAAAATGAACAAGTTCATAATATATATGAAAATCCAAGAGGCCCATTTGGCACTCCTACTTTTACAAGTGGCATACGTGTCTCTTCATGAAAAGAACAAGTCGCTCAAAATATTAATGAGCTATACATTTTGCCTGCTCAAAAATTGCATTTCTTGCTTGGGTGACTTACACAGTTTGCCTTCTCATTAATGTGAACCAAAGGAAATGATTGCATTAATAGCTGATATCATTCTAAATGATCAATTCACTGGCACTATCTCACTTGCCAAAGTCACTTCTTGAATTAGTGCCAGTTGGATAACTACACACTCATTCCTTGCTTGTCGCTTTGTCCATTTGTCTTATTTGGCTCATTCAGCCCTTTGGGGTGAACATCTTGGCAGGTCATTATGTTTTGAGCTCCTTTCCATGGCCATCACTTCCTTTATTTGAAAACAAATGGTTATTCTATTTTGCTAAATTTGACGTCTCTGCGGGTGTCATGTCTTTGAATATCAATGGATATTTTACCCTCTTGAAATTGATGGCCTCTTGAATGTCATTACTTGAGAACCAATGACTCTTTCATCTTGTTAATCTTGATGGCTATCAGGATGTCATCAAATACATGTGGCATCATATCAGATCCCTTGTCAGCCTTTGCTTTGTATTTTCCCTATGGGCACCCCTTTTGCCTTTGAAACTACCCTTCACATTCTCCTGGAGGGATGGTGACCCTCTTGGCCCTTTGAAATGCCCCATTACATTTGGCCAAAATTCCCTCGGAAGGGTACCTACCCTTTGGGGTCCTTTGGTGGGTCTCTTTGTAGGGTCATTAGACCTTCAAACTTCTCCCCAGGCTCCCCGCAGACAAATTGTCCACAAACAATTTTCCTGGGTCAATTTCCTCGGGTCTTTTGACTGTGGCTTTCCACTTTGTATTTCCATGGACTTTTATCTGCAGTTAATTTCCCACAGACAAAAAGTCCATGGAAATTATTTCGAGGCTTTTGACTTAGCATTTGAAATGGCCTAAATTCCTTTAGACTTTTGTCTGAAGGAATTCCTTTAGGCAAAAGTCTGAAAGAATTTGGACTTAGTCAAATTTCAAACCAAAAATGAATCCTTGAATTGAACTTTGAACCTGATTCTCCTTATGAAGCACCGACACTCCACTAGGGCATTTGACTTAGACTTCCCTTTTAGCCGAAGGGCACTCCTTTAAACTAAACCCATTAAACCAAAATTTGGTTCAATGGTTCAAGGTTCAACCATTACACGTTGATGAGTCATGAAGGCTGATGAACTATTTGCATTAAATCAAATCCATTGAACTTTTGACATTGAACCTTTTGCAATTGAACTAAACTCATTGAACCAAAATTTGGTTCAATGGTTCAAGGTTCAACCATTGCGTGTTGATGATCCCTTGAATGGAAACAGATGAACTTTTGGTGTTAAACCAAGCAAAGAAACACTGGCATTGAACTTGTGCACCTTAAAACAACTACCTTCGAATAACGAAGAAAGAAGGTGAATAATTTTGGCCTGTGGATAAAAAATTGGTCAACATATGGTGACTCACAAGGGAAGCGTGCCTGTTATGCTTAAAGACTAGCTACCTCAAAAATCCATTAGGCATGGAGTCAGATAGTAACCTTGAGAACCAACAATAGCTCTGCTAAAACTTAGAACCAGTCACACAGATCCACCTCCAAGGAAAGGAAAGCACACGCAAGACTAAGAAAACTACTACTTTGTGTAACAGGACTTAGGGAAAATAGGAAAGAAAACAAGGGAAAATATGTACAAGCAAACCCAAAAATTAGTTGCAATGCTTCAAATGTATCCCATTAACTGGGATATGTAGTTCTTTACCATCTAACCTAGAAAGGTGGAATGCATTATGCTACTTGCACTGAGTGATCATGTAAGGACCAGTCCATAGGGTGTCAAATTTTGCATGTTTTTTGGGCTTAGCTCAATCTTCATCCCATTTTAGGAAAATGTCTCCTTTAGAAAAATCTCTTGATAGAGATTTCTTGTTGGAGTGCCTTTTTACTTGCTATTGGTGACTGGTCATGGAAACCATAGCCCGATCCCTTACCTCTTGGAGTTTCATTAGCTCACACAACCTGACCTCTAGGCCATTTCCTTCTTCAAATTGCAATTAGTGGGAGAGATCCAATGCTAGAAATTTAAAAGAGATGGGAAGCCTAGCTTCCCTTCCATACATAAGCATATATGGAGAATTTTCGATTGCTCTTTTTGGAGTAATTTGATCGGCCCATAGAGCTGTCTTTAGCTTGGCATGCCAAGTTCTCTGATTGTCCTCCATAGTCTTCTTTATGATTCTAATCAGATTTTTGTTGGTGGACTCAGCCAGCCCATTCCCCTACAATTAATAATTTGATGAAGTGATGAGATATATGCCATACTTTAGCACCCATTCACTAGTTTTGGTTCCCAAAAAAGCCAAGGCATTATCTGAGATTATGGTGGTTAAGACCCCAAATCTTGTTACCAGGTCCTCATAGAACTCTAAGACTACACTTTCATTCACCTCTTTTAGAGCGATGGCCTCCACCCACCTTGTGAAATAATTTGTAGTAGTTAGGACCCAATTGTGCCCAGAACTGGAGGGAGGATTGATCATCCCTATGAAGTCCAGGCCCCATTGCATGAATGGTTGCTCAAATTGAATGGGTTATAGAGGCATGGCAGCCAATCCTTGTTTTTGGTCAAAAATTACACACTTTTGGCACATTCTTACCCAGGCATGGGTTTCCTTGAAAAAAGTAGGCCAAAAATAGCTAGCCCTCATTATACTTGTTGCCATAGCTCTAGGGGTGAAATGACCACCTACTGGCCCATCATGGAACTCAGCCAATACCTTATCATCCTGGTTTGGGTCAATGTACCTTAAGAGGACCCCAAAGAAATCCCTTCTAAACAATACTTCATCAAATATAACATAAAGAAGAGATTGGACTTTAAAATACCTTGTTTTAGTCTTATCAAGACCCTATGGACACTCACCCATGAGAAGGAAATGCCTCATGTCCAACATCTAATCCTTTATGATAGCTGGTTCTTCTATAGTGGCTACATCATGGATTAACAAGCTATCTTTCCTCTCTTGCTTTAAGTCTGTAGCTAACTATTCACATAGGCCTCTTCCCCTCACCAGCTTGGTGATCTTAATGTCTATGTCATACTCCATCACTTTGGTGATCCACCTTGTCCTTTTCTCATTCAAATCTCAATTGGTCAAGAAATCCTTGACACTAGGATGTGGGACCCTAAAGTGAATCCTATTGTTAGACAACATATGCCTAAATTTCTTCAGGCTCCACACTACTGCCAGGACTTGCTTTTCAACATACGTGTACCTAACTTTGAAGTCCTCTAACCCTTGGCTAAAGAAATCAAGTGGTTGCTCGAGGTCATCACCGTTAGCTTGGGTAAGCATGGTGGATATCACCTCCTCATTGTCAAAAGTATAGAGGTTGAAGTCCTTGCTAAAGTCTAGGCTGATCAAAGTGGGAGCCTGGGTTATGGCATGCTTGATGGCCTCAAAGCTATCTTTCCTTTGAGCTATCCATTTGAAATACCCACCCTTTTTTAGCATAGGGGTGAGTGGCTTGACTATCTCTGCAAGATTTGGAATGAATCTCTGAATGAAATTGATCCTGCCAAAGAAACTCTACATACTTTTTTTGTGCTTTGGTAGGGACATCTCCTAGATAGAGTGAACTCTCTCAGGGTCAATAGGCAAACCCTCTTTAGACACAATGTGGCTAAGGATTTTCCCCTCATGAACAACAAACACACACTTCTTTGGATTAAGAGAGATGCCAAATTCCCTGCACCTTTCAAAAATCTGCCTAAGGTGTTCTATGTGTTGGCTCACTTTCTTGGAGAATACCATTACTGCATCGAGGTACACCAACACGTTATTATTTATCAAGCCATCAAAATCCATGTCCATGTCTTTCTAGAAGGTACCACCAATAGTGGATAGTCTCAAAGGCATCTTCTTGTAGGTAAACATTTCCCATTTAGTAGTGAAGGTTGTTTTGTGCTAGTCACAGCCTTGCACTAAAATTTGATTATACCCTGAATAACCATCCAGGAGGGAGAAACGCTCACTACCAGTTACCTTCTAGAGGATCCACTCCATACTTGGGAGGGGATAATGATCTTTTAAAGAGACTTTATTAAGGTCTCTAAAATTGACACACAGCCTGATCTCCCCATTTTTCTTTCTAATAGGAACAAGGTTGACTAGCCATGAGGAATGTTTGACTGGAAATATAATTTCAAACTCAATCAATTTGGCCAATTCCCTCTACATGAGGGGCTCAATTGTAGGATTAATAGGCCTTTGATTTTATGTGACTAGCCTAGCACCTTCTTCTAATTCAATGATGTGCTAGGCAAGCCTTGGGTCGAAGCCCTTTAAATCACTGTAATCCCAAGCAAAGACATCAGAGAATTCTTGACACATTAGAATGAAAGCTCACCTTTCTTAAAACGTGCAAACCTTTCCAAGCTCAAGCAACTTGTCCTTGAAGATTTCAACCTTTTCATAATTTTTCTATTTGGTTGTGATGCAAACCTTGTCATTTCTTAACTAGTCATCTCCGTTGAAAATGATTTCAAGCATGACCAGACCTTTAGGGAGTTTATTGTTCTTCAAGTAAATGATCTGATTGCCATATTGTTGCTACAATTTCACCTGGTTGTGTGTTGTGAACTCAGCTTCTTCTTGTAGGAAGAAAGCTATTTGCTGGTCACTTTCAAAGACCTACCAATTTACAACATTATCTAGGATTGAAGGCCAAACCACCACTTTCAAGTGGCGTGAACCACAGTCTCAGCTTATTTCCCTTAAAACATCAAACTAAGTGCCAATTACTACCAGCCTATCAGCCTATCTATTTTATTCTCTAGGAATGGAGGTGATATTAAAAGCAAGGAAATCCTCCACCAAGTCCCAAAATCTATGCTTTTAAGACTTTAGCAAGGAGTTCTTGGTCAGATTCAGGCCTCTCACCTGATTTACAATTAGCTCGATATCTCCCAAAACTTGTAACTCCTTAATCCCTCTTTTTCTTTCCCATTCAAGGCCATGGATCAAAGACTCATATTCTGTAACATTATTCATGCAAGAGAATTGGAAATGGAAAGCTAAAAAGTACCTTTCCTTCGAAGGGGAAACCAACATTACCCCACCACCAGCGCCTATTTTACTTTTGGAACCATCAAAATATAGCTGCCATAGGCTAAGGTCTTCTTTGCTTTCCTTCATTAAATTTGGCATGAAGGTGCCCTCTTCATGCATGCAATAGAATCCAAGGTCTTCCTCCTTTATGAATTTCTATGGATCATATTTGAAGTTATCATTTCCCCACTCATCCAAGAGTAAGTCTGCAACTCCTTCAAGAGCAGAGGATAGAGATTGGTCTGTTTGAGACTCTTCTGGGTCGATGATGGTGTAACTGACATTTGTTACCCTAGGTGAATATGGTTCTAGGTGGTCCTTGTAGAGTGGCTCAGGCTCAATTTTCACTTTGGTCCCATACTTAGTTCTAAAAACCAGATATGACCAATTTGCTGCTAGATAGCCACTTATCTTTGACATGAAGTCCCTGGACAAGCAAATTATGAAATACAAAGGAACATCTGCTACCACTATATCATGGGGAATTGAGAAGGTTGGGCAAGCATGCAACATCAAACCTAAACCCTTCACAATCCTAACTATTTTTGTAGGTGTCCCATCTAGCTGTAGGACTCCTTTGTTCATTTCTTCATACTTCAATCCCATCTTATCAGCAATGCACTTGGGCATTATTGAGGTGTTGGCCCCACTGTCAATTATGCAAATATGTACTAATAAATCCCCTATAACCAAGGATACATAGAAAGGGGGAGTTTTCTCTTCCTTCTTTACCTATCCTAAAGTGGTAGGCTACCCATTTGTCATCAAGACATTATCAGTGCTTGTTGGGACAGTTTGATAATCTAGCTCATGCAATTCCTTTCTCAACACGTCTTTTTGGCCTAGAAGAGACAATGAATCCCATAAAGAGATATTCATATGCAGCTTCTTCATTTGGTCCACTATATTGATTTGAGGACTATCGTGCCTTAAGATTTCCTTGGGGTTGATTTCAAGTTGAACTATAGGCTAAGGGGTTGAAGGTATAGATGGCTGCCTAAAATTTGGAGCCTTTGAAATGGGGTGTGATGGAGGAGGTGATGTTCTTTCCTGGGCTTCTCCCATTTCCCTTCTCTTAAACCTTGTGTTAGCTATAACACAATCAGCTTGACTGTCTACATTGCCCACATAATTCACTAAATAAAATTCCCCTTCCAAATGATTCATCAGGGCAGAATCAGGCTGAGCCTGATTGTTACTCATGCTGGGTTGCATTGAAGGCTCAAAGGCCTAAGATTGAGTAGTTGTTTGGTTGTCTACATTCTAAAAATAGTTCATCATCTCATTTGTGTATCTGGCCTATTCTTGACCATATCCCATGGTTGAATAGCTTGGCTGCTCTTGCACTAAATTATTCTAAACAAGCACCATGGCCTTAGATGATGCCTTGTAGATAACTAGTGCATTGGTGTTAAACCTGTGATAGCATCAAAGACAATGACTAGACACAAATCAACACTTAGGACATACATAGAATATCTATCCAAGAAGAGGTAAAAAACTGTGTTTATAGATTTAGGTGGAAATTTTAGTAGGGCTATGCCTTGTAAAATTGTGAAAAGATGATTACAAAATGCACAAGTTTGTAATATATATGAAAAGCCAAGAGGCCCATTTGGTGCTCCTGCTTTTACAAGTGGCATACGTGTCTCTTCATGAAAATAAAAAGTCACTCAAAATATTAATGAGCTATTCATTTTGCCTACTTGAGAACTACATTTCTTGCTTGGGTGACTTACACAGTTTGCCTTCTCATTAATTTGAAATAGAGGAAATGGTTGCACTACTAGCTATTATCATTCTAAATGATCAATTCACTAGCACTATCTCACCTACCAAAGTCACTTCTTCAATTAGTGCCAGTTGGACAACAGCACACTCATTCCTTACTTGTCACTTTGTCCATTTGTCCTATCTAGCTCATTTGGCCCCTTGGGGTGAACATCTTGATAGGTCACTACATTTTGAGTTCCTTTCCATGGCCATCGCTTCCTTTATTTGAAAATAAACAGTTATTCTATTTTTCTAAATTTGACGTCTCTGCGGCTGTCATGTCTTTGAATATCAATGAATATTTCACCCTCTTGAAATTGATGGCCTCTCGAACATCATTACTTGAGAACCAATGGCTCTTTCATCTTGTTAATCTTGAAAGATACTGGGATGTCATTAGGTACATGTGGCATCATATCAAATCCCTTGTCAGCCTTTACTTTGTATTTTCCCTATGGGCACCCCTTTTGCCTTTGAAACTACCCTTTGCATTCTCTCAGAGGGATGGTGACCCTTCGAGCCCTTTGAAATGCCCCTTTACACTTGGCCAGAAGTCCCCCACAAGGGCACCTGCCCTTCGAGGTCCTTCGGCGGGTCTCTTTGTAGGGTTGTTGGACCTTCAAACTTCTCCCTAGGCTCCCCATGGATAAATTGTTTGCAGACAAATTTCCCAGGTTAATTTCCCTAGGTCTTTTGACTATGGCTTTCCACTTTGTATTTCCATGGACTTTTGTCTACAGAAATTCCATTGAGGATTTTGAATTAGCATCTAAAATGGCCTGAATTCCTTTGGACTTTTGTCTGAAGGAATTCCTTTAGGCAAAATTTTGAAAGAATTTGCACTTAGTCAAATTTCAAACCGAAAATGAATCCTTAAATTAAAATTTGAACCCAATTCTCCTTTTGAAGCACCAACCCTCCACTAGGGCATTTGACTTAGACTTCCCTTTCAACTGAAGGACACTCCTTTGAACCAAACCCATTGAACCAAAATTTGGTTCAATGATTCAAGGTTTAACCATTACGCACCGATGAGTCATGAAGGCCGATGAACTATTTGCATTGAACCAAATCCATTGAACCTTTTGGCATTAAACTGAACATGTTGAACCAAAATTTGGTTCAATGGTTTAAGGTTCAACCATTATGTGTTGATGAGCCCTTGAATGGAAACCGATTAACTTTTGGTGTTGAACCAAGCAAAGAAACACTGGCATTGAACTTGTGCACCCTAAAACAACTGCCTTCAAATAATGAAGAAAGAAGGTGAACAATTTTGGCCTGTGGATAAAAAATTGGTCAACACATATATGGTCATGAATAGAATCTCTTCTTCATCTGAATCACTAACTCTACTATCTTTGGCTAGCTAGGATCTTTAGAGTATAAACTCTTATTCTTGAATCCCTTCTTGAATTTGCCTTTGAAATTATTATTGTATGTAGACCTTCCTTATTCATTGTCACCATTACTCTTATCTAGGCACTTAAATAAAAAATGTCTAATATTTCCATAATTAAAACATTTAAAAGGTAATTTTCCTAGATATTTACCTATGCCCTTTTTCAGCTTGTAGATGAATAGAGCTCCATTGTCATCTTCATCATTGTTAGAGCTATCACTTGATTCTTGAATCTTAGCCTTGTATTTCTTTGATGTCTTGAAAGTATCTTCCCTCTTTGAGGGTTTCTCTTATTTGGTTCACATCTCATATACCATAAGAACACCATGTAGTTCATCCATCTTTATCTTGGCTAGATCCTTCATCTCCTCGATTGCCAAATCTTTTGCATCATATCTCATTGGTAGAGATCTCAACACCTTTTGTACCCCCACTAATTCTTCTAACTTTTATCCAAGGACTTGAATATGATTAAATATTTATTCAAACTACAAAATATAACTGACTATATTTTCTTCTTCTTACATTTTCAAACTCTCAAAATATCTTCTAAAACTCTAGAGCTTAGATTGTTGAACCTTTCCATCTTTTTTGTAAATATATTTTTTTCTTTACCCAAGTCTCATGAGCATATTTTCATTACATAACTTTAAAAAAAATTGATTCACATAAACCACATAAAATAGCATTTAAATATTTAACATTATTTTCACTTACCTTCTTTTTTACCAGAGTAATCACAAGTGTCTATGGCTCTTTGTATTCCTCCACAACTGCTTGCCAAATGTTGAATCTAAGAGACATCAAATAAGTCCTCATCCTTATGCTACAAAAATCATAATTTTTCCCATCAAACAAAGGTGCCTTATTTTTATAAAAACCTTCATGTGATCCATCCATCATACTTTCCCTGATCTACCTTCAAGCTATAAAATTCATTCCAAAGGAACCTACTATGATACCAATTGTTAAGCATGGGATATACTGAGAGGGGAGGTGAATCAATATATCATATATCTTATAAATCCTTTAATTAATCAAACTCCACTTAACCATACATTCAAGATATGAAATAAAACTTAAATAATATGCACCACACAAGAGAGAGAGAGACCAAATTTTTACGTGAAAACCAAAATTGGGAAAAATATGAAGAATAATCTCAAGTATATGAAAGAGCACCAACTCAAATTAAAAATCTAGCAAGCACCAACTTGCAAGAGCACCAAACCCTTTGCTAAGCACCAACACAAAAAACTATTTGTGAGTACCAACCCATAGGAGCACCAACACCTTTCAAAGATTTGTGAGCACCAACCCACAAAAATACCAACCCCTCTTGTGTATAAAACACAACTATATCTCAATTTTGCTTTCTCAACAAATGGTAGAAATCTACAATATCTCTTTTTATTCTCTCTTCTTTTCTTATATAAAATAATTACAAACAATTCACTCTCTTGCATATTACAAATGGCTTCCCAAGCCTTTATTTATAGCTTTCCAAATGACCTTTGGCATTCACCATTTGTGACTCTTCACTCCTCATGGAAAATGGTGTCAAACTTGCATGACCCTTCAGATCCTTGTATTTGAAAATTCACATGGTGACCCTTCATAAGAAAATGTGTCATTTCCAATTTTATCTTTATCTTGGTGACCTTTTGAATTCCTTAAGGTGACTCTTCATGGAAAAATGCACCACACCCTCTTTTGTTTTCACTTGGTGACTCTTGGAATTCCTCAAGATGACTCTTCATGGAAAAATTCATCCCATTCATCTTTTGTCTTTACCCTATGACTCTTTGAATTCTAAATGGACCCTCTTCTGACTTTTATGCAACCAAAAATATGTTCATTAATATTAAATAAATATCAACACATTTTAGCCAAAATACAAACATTAAAAATACCTTTAGACAATAAATGCTATGAGGCCTTTATCACTAATGCTAGACCTTTGATATCAATGATAATATTTCCAATAATAATCAAGATAGACAAGCTTGAAAAAGAATAATAATAATAATAATAATAATAATAATAATAATAATAATAATAATAATAATAATAATAATAATAATAGGATGAAAAATAGATAAGTAATCTCAAGGATCAGTTAGGCTAACTAATGCAAATCTGAAGACAAGAGAAGAAGAATACAGACATATTAAAACTCAGTTATAAGAAGCAAATGCCAAAATTAGTTGAAAGTAAGGTGAGATTGATGAGATAAAAATTGAGATAATTTTTTTAAATAATGATCATGAACAACTCATGGAAAAAGTTGAATAAACTAAGAAAGAAGCATGAGAAGTCTGAACAAGTCAAGGAGAATACAAGCTATGAAATTGATACAAGAAGGTATGTTAGACAACCAAATACTTAAAGTTATTTTAGTTTATTTCATGTTCATTGTTATATATGTAATAAGTATGGTCATAGAGCTATGAACTATAAAATGAAGTCATTCAAAAATAATCATTCATAGAGCTATCATAGAATTATTTTTTGGCCAAAGACTAATCATAGTTCAAATTTGTGAAAAGGTACGAATGATGTTATTTGTTTCAATTTTCATAAGAGTGGACATATTGTTAAATTTTGTCCAAATGGTGTTAAGAGATATTAAAGGTATGTTAAAGAATATAGAGTTCCTATAAGGTTTGAGAAGGATAAATTTAGGTATGGAAACCAAAGGTAATCATTGCCAATTCTTCTTGTCATAAGTTTTATAAGAAATTTTCTCTAGAAGGCTATGTTGTAAATTAGGATAAGCTCAAGAATCAAGTAGGTAAGTTGGTTTTGAAATACATAAAGATTCAAACTATGGTATGGAGACCTGAGGTAGTAAAGACTATGAAGACTAACCCTATTGAGTCTAAGAGTCTTGATGGATTGTTTGCCAAGGTGGAAAAAGAATAAGAAATGAAGGAAAGTCAAGAGTTTATGCTATCAACATGTATTGACAAATTTGAAGCAAAGAATGAAGTTGAGCATCCATTAAAAATAAATTGGATGATGAGGTAGGATTATAAGTTACAGAAATATATGGACATATTGGATTCTCTTTAGTTTTGGGACTTTTAGTCTCACAATGTCAGAGGGATGTCTCTATCTAGGCTCTAAGGAGACACTTGTCAGTCAGAGGAAGCTTGGCAGCTATTAAATATTATTTGATGAGAAGGTATGAAAACAAGGTATGTTTGTGAATTCTTTATATATATTGGAGAAAATAAGCTTGTGAATAATCTTAGTGGTCCTATCTTGAGAAGGATTTGCCTTGTTGATTATGGTTTGGATGCTCTAGTATAAAGGTGAATTTCGTATATCTATCTACATATCAATTTTAGGTATATGCCATGTGAGCCTATAAGTTGAAGGCCTTTATTTTAGGTGTATTCTTGACAATATTTTCAAAGGCTTTTTTAATAGTTATGTATGCCATAGAAGTTCATAGTGTTCTAAAGATGAGGTGTCTGTATATGAGTATTGACTATGATTGGATATTTACTAAAGACTTATTGAAGATGTCATGATCTAGGTTAAAAGCCATTGTATAGGTAGTTAAATTTCCCAAAGGTGTGGAAGCTCAAATCTCAATCTAGGAGAGTGTGATGGTTATCTATAGGTGTGTAAGAAGTTTTAGAGGTGGACATTGACCAGAAGGAGGTTTGTTTATTTAGTTTATTTTAAGATTCTATGGTTTTTAGCTATGATAAAAAAAAGTGGGAGGTATAAGGCTTCTTAACTAGTTTTATGGGCTAAATGGTTTGTCAAATCTATCTTCATAAAAATTTTAAGGTGTGTGGTTTTCAAATTATTCATGTTTTTGTCAAGTTGGAGGCTTAATTGGCTAGTAAGTTTGTGAAAGAAATATATTACATAGGATGATCTATGTGATGAAAATTGGTGTAATTAATGGGGTATATGAGAGTGATCTAGATATGAATTTTTAGGTATTGAATGTGTATCTACTAAAATTTGTTGGCTCTACAAGTTCTAGGTAGGGATACAAGGAAACTTGATAAGCATACTTTGAAGGAGTGATTTATAATCAATTTATCCAAAAGATAAAGGTATGTTTATTTTAAAGAGATTTATCAGGTTGGTTGAGAGCATGTTTCTTATTTGTTAAGTGTCATGAAGTTATATTGGTAGTAAGTATATGTGGTGGTTCTTCATGGTATGTGGACATATAAAGATGCTCAAAATGTGAAATTGCTCAAAAATCTTAGAGGGAGTCTCTCTTAGATGTTTTTTGATATGTTTCATCATATTTTATTTTATTTTGTCTATTCTTTCTTCATTGACTGTAGTGCTTAGTTGAAGAGAGTGTTGGCATGGAGCAAAAGGAAGTTTGTAAAATCAAGAAGAGGTAGGCTTAAGGTAAGTGGGAGTTTGTATCATCTTTCCAAGATGGTCCTATCCTATTTTTCATATTTTTAGGCACTCAATATTAGCTGGTTCCCACTTTGTCATTGTGTCAAAAGGGGAAAAAGTTCCTATTGTGAGAGTGATTGAAGAGATACAAGGAAGATGAGTTATATATTATTATATTGATGGGTATTGACATCAATGACAAAGGGGGATATTGTTGGAGATTTTTCAAAGATGCCATGATGATGTTATGGAGGTTTCCAAGTGTGTGGATGAAGAGCCTTGATAATCTAATTTATAATGACAAAGTGTGTAATGTGATTGTCCCAATATGCCTGAAGAAGGCTTGGTTGATCTTCAGAGTTTACATGATTAGAGATGTTTAGGGATGAGTATGGTAATCTGAGTATGGTCATATGGTTGTGTCACATTTTTTCTTATATATTATGTGATAAATTAGAGATCATGTACTAAAGTGCATCAAAATATATGCAAGTGTAAAGTTGGGCTCTCAAGCAGTTTGATAGTGGTTTCCCATAACTAGCCAAATTTGCATGAGGTAATAAAAAATTGAGTAAGAATTTTGGTGATGGCATATCTCACATGTATGGATGTTTCAAGAGAATTTGATCATATGTGTTTGTCAAATTTTTTTCCTAGTTTATTTTTAATAAATTATATATCATGTGCTAAAGTTCATCAAAAGATATGCATGTGAAAATTTGGTCTTTCCAAACAATTATTGACATAGTTGGCTCTGTGAATAGATAAATCTAAGGAGGCATTTTAATGTCATTATATTTCACATGTGTGAGGGTTAAAAGATAATATTAACATGTTTTTATATTATATTATGTGATGAGATCATATGGTCCAAATTTTATAACATGTGAGTGAGTGAAGTAAAAGATATGACTATGAAAATTTGGCCTTCCAAGAAGATAAGCAAGGTTCCCATACTTAGTCAAATTTGTTCAAGGTAAAGTTAGAGAAACATATATGGGGTGAATTTACTCCAAGACATCATGATATTTTGATATTTTACCAAGTGTTTGATGCTTAATGTTGAGTAGAGGTAAGGATCAAACTTCTTCTAAGGATCAATAGTTCATAGGAGTTTGTATATCTAGATTTATAGTGTGTAGTGAGTCAAATGGGTCAAAGTGTTCAATGACTAAACTAGGTAAAGACCAAGTTAATTAAAAAAGGATAAATGGAGAATTTTCATTCCAAGATGTCTAGAAGCAATGATATGAGGACAATTATTCAATGTTTAACCTCAAGCAGATATAAAGATTGAGCTATGTATAGGAGATCAATAGAGTGCATTAAGTCAAATAGTCAAGATGAAGATCCAATGATGAGTGATGAAAGGTAAAGTTCAATTTCCTTAAAATAATATATATGGTTTTTTTTTAATCTAAGTATTGAGGACACGAGATGTGAGCATAGTGTTTGAAGTTAAACTGTGACCTTTTGCATTTGAATATTTGAATTTGTAAAGGAGTAGCTAGTGTCTAGTTTTTGGGCCATAACCTTTGATTCAGGTAGAATTTTCTCATGGTGTAAAAAGTGAATATGTAGAGGAATTTAATTTTAACCTATAAATATAAATTTTAATATCTAAAATTTTATATATTCAAACTTATTAAGGTTCAAAATTGATTGTGTGTTTGACTATGTTCTGTAAGTAACCCAAGAAGGGTATTTGAGCTCATTTTGATGTTATTTTGATATATCATGATGAAGTAGATATTGGATAATGTTTTAGACTCCATGAGGATAATTTTTTTGAATTATTAAGGTTTTAAAATTAATATACAATATTTAACATTATTAATAAGTTGACTATGTAGTCATTCATGATATTCCTATGCATCAAATCAGTGTTTGAGTTGTTTGATCATATATATAGGTGAGCAGAGTTGACTGTAATCATTTGAGGATGTCTAATTTGACATATGAGTGGATACATGTAATTTAAATTTGTCATATGTTCTTTTTTTTTCTCAATTAAGTGATAACCAGGTGAATAGGTCTCCATGAGACCTATAAGGGCTATAAGGGCCTATTTGATAGGTGTAGTTTCTTAAGGGTGACCCATGGGTGATATGACCAACATATGTGGATGGTATTGAGCTATGTATTAATGAGATAAATGAATTAAGGATTAAATAATGCATATTATCTAAGTGATATGGGTTATACCAAGAGCATGGTATAAATACAAGGCCTATTTGGCATGTTTGTTCTAGTTGTTTTTGTGTGGAGCCAAGCAAAGGAGAGAAATTTGAAAGAGAAGGTACAAGTTAGTGAGGACTAGAAGAGAGAGAATAAGATCATACATGATATTATAAGAAAGTCTTTAAAGGTGATCACATATGTCTTTGGACCTAATAATCTTAGAAGAGGCAAAATGAGTGAGTATGTTCAAGAGGTTGTTTGAGAAAGGGTGTATGGTGAGTGAATACAAGATAAAGGTTGAGTGTGCCAAGTGGATGAATTGAAGAGATTAGTAGATTGAGGAATATTTGTAAAAATTGTAGGTCATAATTCTATTGGAAGAATAGTGCTCTTACATATTAAGTGTGAGTAAAGGTAAAGAGTGATAAGTAGAGGTCCATCATCAGGGGTTGTAGACATCAGTCCAAAGGCATATTTATTCTTAAGTGTTTTTTTGGTAGCTCAAAATATAGGGGGTTGTATCCTCCTTGTAATGTGAAACTTTTTAAAGGTTTAGTTGTTGTGGTAGCTCAGCTAAATAGGTATAGAAGCCCCTTATGGGATTTTAGTCTTACTAAAATAAGGGATGGTAGTTCTTTGATTAGTTACAGTTGGTCTAAATTAGATCTTGTCATTATAGGAATATAGTCCATCTTGCAAGTTTTAGTGGGTTTTATTCCCCAATAGGGTTTCCCATGTAGAATTTTATTTTGATGTGATGTGTGATCTTGCTCATGATTTGTATGTATGTGATTTCATGTTTATGTTGCTAAATCAAGTTGATGAATGATGGAATGGTTTTAGAATTGAATGTGAATTATTGTATACTAATTTAGACCCCTCTTAGTGGCTACTATCAACACTACAATCTCCATTCCTTTAATCTCCATCCCTTAAACCATTATTCTTTCCATCTTAGCCACCTCTTTTCCCACTTTTATAGTCTTTACCTCTGTTTCCATAGCCACAAACCAACCCATCACTTAAATGTCTGCCTCCTCTATCCAATTGGGTTCACCATTTCCTTATTTAATACTATTTCAGACCATGGAAGTAGTAACAACTAAAAGGGCCCCCAAAATGAAACCTATCTATGCTGTGCACCCCATGCCATAATTTAGGAACACATAATAGTCCAAGATAGTTTGTCTCTCAATGCTAGGCCTTCCACTGAGATTGAATCTAAGCCTAAGGACCATTTGAAAATAAAATCTCAACCATTATATCCATTAAAGCTCACTCTTCTATACTAAGCCAAGGAGTTAGGAGCCTCATATTCTAAGAGGACCATTCTAACTATCATCGAGATTCCCACTATAAGATCACTTTTTTGGCAAATCTACAACCTTAGTGAAAAGGATTAGGAAAATAAATATTGAGGATAGTAGTGGTAAAGGGAGAATTTTGGAGGAAAGATAAGAATTTAGTCTCTTTCAAAGAGTTAGGATAGGAATAAGGGTTAGCCCCCATACATTGAGGACCTCAAGTTCTACATGGAGGCCCATACCAAAATATTATTGACCATTTATGAGGGAATAGAGCTAGATAGAAAAGAATTAGAACAAGAGTTGTAAACACTAAAGAGTAGCATCAGGTGATATGAGTTTCATCCAATATAGAGATAGATTGATATAATGCGGCACTAAGTTTGTATGAAACTTTGGATACAATTCATTCTATGAGAGTCTAATTGGCTCCACATGTAAATTCAATAACAAATTATTTAAGCTTATCAAAGAAGATGAAAATAAATTAATTTTTTTGGTATTATGAACTCATAATAAGGCATTCAAACACTTATATTTGATGACCCCTTTGGAGGTAGATAACACATTGAATTTAGCTATCGTTAGAACTCAAGAGACCTAAGATTGGGTGTTTACTTTGAAATCTTTAGTAAATAAGTTTACAAAATAGGAAAAGTAAGAAACAAAAAATTTAGATGAAATTGAATTAAAAATATCTCTATATAACATGGGTAATTTGGTAGTGATAACAACCCAAGTTTCACCCTTTGAATGAGATTGTTCAATTATGCTTCAAACTTGGACTAACATAAGAATAGCCTGGAGGTTGTGGGTGACCTTGTAATTAGACCAGACCTCTAGATGATGGGGTTAGCTCTCCTGATACATCACTTGTGGCTCATAGTCACTAAGACCTAATGTTTTTGGGGTGAAAAGAGATATAAATTCATAAAATAAACCTAATTTAAGGGGTGGTGATGTACCAATATGATCATTTATCCACTTAATTTGGACTCTTAACAACACTAGTGAACTAGAAATGAACTAAAGCACTATTTCCAATAACTATTAAACAAAAAAATTCATATGAAGGTCATGATAATTTATTATAACTTGGAGGTGAAAGCTGAGGGGCCTATCTTGAGGCACTTCCAGTCAAATTACACTCCAAACATGATCACCAACCTTTGACACTTTATATAACCTATATAAGATACCTTATCAATATATAGGTGTAATAAGTACATGATAAGGGAATATTTTTACCACCTATCACATCATAAAAATAATATAAAAATTATAAACCAATCATAGAGAAGCTAAAACATTCTATTCATTAGTTTAACAGGTTCAGTAAGTACAAAACTAGGTGGAGTTTCCTCATATCCAAGTGAGGGATATAAATCAAGGCCTTAAGGCATGAATATATATCATAATGGGAAATAATAGAGGGATATTTAATTTTATTTATAAATTATATTTCATAAATTACCATAATCAAATCCATCTACAGTCACATCAACATAACAGTCCTCATAAATTTTTCTCCATGTGTTAGTCTCTTCAATAACCCATTAAGCATCGAGGTGGGGTAATGGAGGTTGTAACTAAATTGTTTGATTCATTTCAAAGCATTACCACACCTAATAAGGGTCTATTTAATTCTCTCTATGATATTTACAAAGTGTAATGAGGTGTAATTAGTCCTTTAAGAGGTATTGAGCAACCCATTCTTCCTTATGCATGTTGACTTAGATTTGAAACTACCTCCATTTCTCTATAGTGGATATGAAAAGTGTCTAACTCACCATTATCATCAGTTACATGGTGAAATAACCCTAAATTAACTCCTCCAATAACCTCTCTATGCCATTATTCAACTTTCCTTGTTGACCAACTAGGTCTAGTAGGCCACTAGGCCTAATTACATAGTTTTTTTCTTCAATGGTCATTGAAAACCTATATTATATCTTGATAATTTTTAGTCTTGAACCTATTTCCCATATCATGATATGGGAATTTTTTAGTAGCTCATAATTGCAAACTTACTAAACTAGGTGACTAGGTCACCTTCTCTTTCATATCTAAAGACTAGTTTTTTGGAGGAGAGTTGTAGAGGCATTTCTAGGAAAATTCTTGGACATATGGTGTCTTGGGAAGATGAAAAAAGTCTTAAACCTCCCCTCTAATGATTTTCATATTTAAAAATAGCTCTAAACCCTGTAAACTTCTTAAACCTTGAAAAAGTATCCATTTTTTATAAATCCATATAGTGTATGTATGGACCAATACTATGGACAAGGTATCCTTTGAGTTCAATTTTTGATTCAGGTGTTTTTAGGGTCATTTACAAGTGTTTGGTTGCCAAAATATTCACTTTTCTCAAGTTAGGTCTATGTTAGGGTTTAAGCAAGGTTTTAGAGCTCTACCATCTTAACAATGGTTCATAAAGATGAGATCTCCAATCCTAAAATTATGGTCATGGATGTTTATTCCATATACCCTCCTAAAAATCCTAACAAGATTAAGGTTCCATGTAGTTATTGTGGAGATATATGAACAAAAAATGGTGGACTATAAACTCTTTGCAAACCTTCTGGACCTGTCTATAATCTTAAGAATGATTCTTAAAAATGGCACCTAAAACCAATTGTCTCCTCCATGTGTTTTATGTACATAAGGTTTCCAAACTTACCCTATGGTAATTTTCTCTGAGTACTTTAGTGATGAAAGATATGGGTACTTCAAAGTGTAGTTTGAGGTGACTGTGTAAGACTATAGAATTTGAGATGGTGATAAGACTAAGTTTGGTCATTATTTTGCATTCCTATACTTGAAAAATTCTTGATATGACCTATATCATCATCTTACACCTTATCATGATGTTATTTATACGTAGGAGAGTCTGAGTGTATCTCAAATGTGATGGTGGAGTTTATGGCCTAAAACATGGCTTTAAGCCAAGTAGGTCTCAACTAAGTCTGATGACTTTGAGGCATCTATAGGTGGTTAGGGGATTTTAAAAAACCATCATGTAACCTTTATTACCCATTTAAATCCTTTTTTATTACCTTCAAGTGATTAACTCCAACTTTGTTCCTCTTTCTCACAAGACTTCCCATAGGTGACAATTCACAATCAAAGTTAAGTATTTGAGTTCAAGTGTTGGATGTCTAATTGATTTCCTCATTTAATTAATTATTGGTGGGTTGTAATCTGATTTAATATGTATCTAAACTTTATAAAGCTCCTTAGGATCATTATATCCTTCACTTCATCTTTTATACACTCTTGATTCCTCTACCCTAGGGTTTATACATAGTCAGACCTGTATAACCCTTGGGGTCTAAGTTTAGTGTTTATTTGATTTGACCTAAGGTTCCTATCATCATAGAACCCTTAAATTATGTATTTACACTATTTCCTTATTTTTTTCATCTATCAAACGACCCCAAAGCATGTATCTATCTCTAACTTATATGTATAGACCTGCTTTAGGTCTATATTAGGCCTAATAAGCATGTTTGGGCCATTTAGGTTCTTTATTTATTGAACCTAGGTTCCTACTACTTGAGATACATATTAAATATTATTTACTCTCCTTATTATTTATTATTATCCCTCAAATAACCTATAATTTTTTATATGCTTTCAATTGTAGTTTAGGTATATGTGTATTAGCTTAGGCCTAAAGGCCTAATAGATCATTAGATTTTTTTTATCCACATAGTGATATCATCACTGAGAGATTTTTTCCACCTTTTGTCATGTCTCTCTCATGTGTCTCCAACTTCAAACAATCACTTAGACCTATATATGTCTTGTGCCCTTGTCTACAAGCCTATTTTCTTAGCTATAGGTACCCAATTAGACCTACTAGATCTATCAATGCTCCTTTGGTGTCCTAGAGAAATAAGACATAAAATAAGCATTAATATCCTTAGAAACATGGAAAATAATTTCCTATCCTTATCCCCCTCTATCATCATGCAAGGTCTTGGCCACCTTTACCTTCTTAAGTATAAATCCTACCTCTATGGGTGTATTTTCCTCACTTACCAACATTGGTTACTCTTTTCATGAGTTTATCATCCTTAAAGCATTATTTTGATCATAAAGGTTCCTAATAGTAGGTTCATACTTAATTACTCTCCATATTTACCATGAGGTCAATAGGTACAACTATATTTGATTCCATATGTGGGTATGTGTATGCCTGTCTTTAGCCTAATTAAGCCTTAAACTCTTTTTTTCATGTTAGAGGACCATATTATTAGGTGTAGATTAAGGGTTTATAAGAAACATATGCTCACTCTTTAACTTTGTCTAAATTACTTATGCAATCTTCAAGACACTTAGCTTTCCTTCTTAAGGATTTGACTATATGTGTAAAGCTTCCCTTTTAACAACACCTTGAGATCATTATTGGAATTATATCATGATGAATGTGGATATCACCTAAAATTGGGAATTTTTTAACTCTTTTATCCTCATGTCACCTTTTAAGAATGAAAAATATCTTAGGTCTACAATTATATACTTGAGTGTACTCAAAGGAGTTTTGACTAAGCTTATTTTCCCTTGGAGTGAACTTGATGTATTTAGAGTCTGTCTAACCTTGGATCCTCTCTAATACCTCTTATAGTTCCTCATGACTCCTTAATGGGGTCTCTCAATCTCTTATACTTCAATTCAATAGTGGAATCTCATCTCTTTAGCCTTACATAATATGCATGATATGATTATGGGGGTTGTATCTACACAATAGGCTAAGGTTTAGGGCTGATACATGTTGATCCTTATTTTACATATATTTACCTATCTCTCATGATTTTATCATAGGATCTTATGACTATCCAATTCCTCCCTCATGTGTTTTCCTTAGTCAATACTCCATTTCCTTAGCCTACACAAAGGTGTGTATATGTTGAGATGGGGTTTCTTGGACTATGTAAGTGCATATCATGATAAGCTTAGGGTGAGGATGATATTTAAGGGGTATCAAAAATATGACTTATGGGTGGGGTACACATATATTCTAAAATAAATTGATGAAGTATCCACATCTACCCTAGTCTTACTTTTAAATAAGATAATAATCATACACATGACCATTACATTGGAGATAGGGGCATGAAGGGTTACTTGGCTTATTGATAGCTTATATGAATGCTTGGATAAGGTAGAGGAGTATTAGATAGACTTAAGGTAACCATGAATAGAACTAAATCATCATAAAAAACCTCCACTTTATGCATCAAGATTCTACATGAGGAACCTATCTACAATCTGTAGATGGAGGAAACATGAAATTTTATTACTCCCACAACCTCAAAAATGTGAAATAGGAGTGAATGGTAAGGTATATGGGATATGAGAGCCTATATAACACTCATAAATTATGTATTATTATAAACTCCTCCAAAATGCACCAAACTTATTGCCTTTCTAAATCCCCACACAAATAAAAAAGCTCACTAGAGTTCCCAAGTTTTTAACATTTGTTCATATATATCAAGATATGAAACTATATAAAAATTCCATGGATAATAATTTCAAGTGACCTCATTCATCTCCCCAAAATATCATATCTTGATCTTCTCTCTCTTGTATGGAATGAATGAAAACCTAAAAATATGCCTAGATTACCAAGGAACTCCATGGAGAGAGAGGAATAGTTTTGGCATATTATTATATCCTTTTAACCTTAAAAATATCTTATACATTTGGTATGAAATCACCTAAAACCCTTGAATCCACTTTGTATGTATCTAACTATACAAGTCCATACAACCTGCTAAAACACTTGAAAACCCTATCTCTTCTACATTTTTTCCATATTTCAAGATTTGAACCACCATTAGAGGTCATAAGGAGGGAAATTCATGGGTCAAATATCATTTTAAAACTATTGGTACAATAAGGGAGGAGTTGAAAAGGCATATTGTCCCATGCATGGGACCCATTTGATGAGTGGGGGTGAAAATGAGTCTTGAGATGGACCTTTATGAATATGAAACCAATAAAACATGATTTAGAATACCATTGAGGCCCCTTTAAGACCCATTTAAAATCAATGTGGAATCAAAACACTCTCTTTCCTAAGTTTAAAAATGCAATGTAGATTCATATGAGGCATTTAAGGGGTATTTTATGGTAACTAAGGGTGAATTAAGGTGTGAATTAAGATTGGATGAGTATATCATGAATAATGACCTTAAACACACTATTTTACCTCATTTCATTACTTCAAACAATGTTTACACACCCTTACATCCCATTGGAAAAGTTTCCCCTCCTTGAAATGGTTTAGACATGTCTAAAACCATAAGAAATGGAAACTTTAAACTTATCAAACTACCTCATCTTTGTCAAAAGATACTCAATCTTATCAAACAATGTTTAAACCACCCTCAAGGTTTGAGAAGGACCATGAAAAATTTCCTAGTATCTCCATGATCACTATGACCATTGTCATATCACAAAATAGACTCAAGGCATCTATGACATAATGGATTCATAAGTAGGCTTAAAAACATACCACAACACACTTGATAAGATTAAAGAGGTCCAAAACAAGGCCAATGAAGACATCATCATACAAGAATATCACCATGTGTAGGCTTAGGTAGGTGTCATGGAATTTTTTTGGTTATAGGGTTTGGAATTTGGCCTTGGAGGATAAATCACTAATAGGTAACTTAGAGAACTTTTGATCAAATGATTAAATAAGTTTTAGATAGTTCTAAATATAGTCTACAAAGACTAAGCCTAGAGGACATTGAACCAAAGTTGAGCATAGTAAGGAAAAAGTAAATAGAAGTGGAGGTATTCTAAGTTGGATTTCAAGCCACCAAGATAAAGCATGCAAGGTTGATTGAATAGATAGGCAAGGCAATCAGACCTCATCTCCTTTATATGAACTTAATTAGTGTAAAATATGATAAATCATACAAACATTATTAAGAGTTGGACATAAATAAAAAATCAGCATCGATGTTTCCTATAAGTTTTACTCCTCATAACCTACCTACAGTATTAGGTATAACATTGTAATAAACTTTAGTCCCTCCAATCTCAATAACTACATCAATGTTTCCTCTTAGTTCAACTCCAATTATAAATCTAGTCTAAGAATTGACTGCATCCTTGGCCATAGCTCTAGTCACCACATCTACAATAACATACACAAATCCAATTCCAAGCACAACTCTAATTACAACTGTAGTTCAAAAAAACTTTTAAAAGTGTTAAGTAGGAGCCAATATAGCCTAAGTCAAAGACCATTTTTTGTAAAAATTTTCATGTAATGATTAAAAATGAATAGTTAAGTTTTTTTTACATCCATGTTATAATTAAACAAAAAAAATTGATAGCATGCACATGTTGCATCTCTAAGGATTATCTATAAGTTATAACATGCAACTAACACTTATGATCTAGTCATTCATGATGTAATGAAATTTTTCTATACCTAGAGGATGAGGCAACCACTTCCCCAAGTCCTTTATATACATGTAGAACCCTATTTTCAAAATGTTGAAGTTTTGGATCAATATACATGAAGAGATTAAGAGATTGATTGTCATGCAAATATGTTTGTTCTTTCTTCTTCCCTTTCTATGTAAATGAAATTTAAGTTTCTTTATCAATATCAATTCAATTATTGTAAAGTATGATAATGCTATAGATGAATCTAATTGTTTCAATTAATTAATATTGATCTTATCTGTGCAAAATCAATTATGGATTTGTATGTTCCATTGGTTTAATCAATTAGTATAGGTTGAATTGATAATTTGAGGTGTGAAAAGGTATCTCTTTTGGTATAGTCATTTATGTGTGAGCCACAACTACCCTAGACAACTTTTTGGTCTGAGTTGTAATCTCTCAAATAAGGGTGTGTAACACCAAACCCAAGGAGAGAAACCCTTAGTTGATATCATTATCTTATATTTATTATCCTAGACTATTAACCATGCTTGTTCATGAGTGTGTAATAGATGTTAATGGTAAATACTAGTCTTGGAGATACTTGTCAACAACAAAAAAATGTCTTAGGAGTGTCTGTTATTAATTTGACATGTTAAGGCTAAATTACTACCCCTATAATATGAAACTTTCTAAAATCTAGTCATTAGCCCTTTATAGCTAGTTAAACTGGTGAGTTATGGCCAAAAAATGTAAATTTTGATCAAAAGTGTCAAAAATGGAGTAAAAAGGAGTCACTATAATTTCAAAAGGGATTTTAGCATATTCAAAATTATGACTTTAGCTTAAGTCCTAAGTTTTATGACTTGAAAAGGTGATTTAAAATGTTTTCTAAGCCAAAAAGGACCCTAAATCAACCCACACATGCAAATTTGTAATTTTAAAACATGAAGGTTAATTTTTTTTTTTCATTTATTTACATGTATTGTTTCTCAAATCTTCTAATTCAAGTGGTGGGGAGCTTTAGTTGGCTTTTAAAAGGGCAAAAAGAGCTCTTTTCCTCTTGTTTTACAAGAATAGTATAGATTTCATATGGATTCCACATATTCAAGGAACAAAAGTCAAGTTTAGGTAATTAGAAAGATTCATAAGTAGCTTCATGGCAATTTATAGCCATACATGCCCAAAATTGGTCCTCTTTTGGCACTTGCTCAGTTTACATAAAGGGACCTACCTTTAGGTTTTATGATGGTACAGACTACTGGAGGAGTGTACAGATATGAAATTTGGGGTGAAGAAATTAAACTCATATGGATTATCGATGGTCTAAGTGTCTCTACAATTATATTTTCTACGCTCATGAAACATCCTTTTAAAGACAGGCTAATTTCTACAGGCCTGCAACCAAAAAGGCAATCGATTTTCTCCATTTTCTTCTCACCTAGGTAGAGTTTCAAGGCAAATCAAATTATTTTAAAATATTGGGAACTTTTTCTACCTTTCCATGGCCTTCTAAATCTATTTTTCATGTAATTAAAGGTTAAACAAAGCTCATAAACTTAGATAGTCAATCTATAGTGTAACATGCTTGGAAAAGGTGAATTGTATGATTATAAAAGAGGAAGGCAACTTCAAATTTTTAAGAAATTTGTGTTTTGAAATGTTTTACATCAATTTTTTCATGATTTAAATCATATTATCAAAGGTTATTCTTATTTCATGGCCAATAACTCCCATCTCCATGCTCTCAAGGTGTCTCCAAAGAGCTTGTTTAGCATAAATTAAGGAAGTTTTGCAAATTTTAAGGTTTTTTGGTGAAAACCCATGTTTTGAATTCATCTCCTTGCACTCCTCTAATGGCCTCCAAATTTTTTTCATGTGATTTTTAGGTACATATGGTTGCATACAACTCCTTACCTTGGTTTTATCATGTTCCACCATGCTCCTTCCCACCACCATCCCATCTATCCCTTATCACTACTATACATAGCCATATTATTGTGTTTTGTGCCTTTTGTTCACCCTCCATCATGTTTCCATTCTCCATTCATCCCTACCACCCTCACAACTTCTTCATTCCATATTTTCATGGTGAGAAAGAGATAAGAGAGATGAAAATCACCATCAAAAGCATGATAATGGAATATAAGCATAAGTAAAGCATCAAGACAAAGTAAATAAAAGGACCTACATTAGGTTCATACTTCAGGGAAATCTAATAAAGTTTTAAAGCTTCAAGGATAATGGTCCCCCAAGAATGATTAGTGTAAATGACTTCATCAAGCAATCAAAAGGGGAATAAGAACCAATTAATTTTGTGGCCTTCCTTAATATTCACCTAGAAGATTTTGTCCATATAGGGTGACATCATGGAGGGGCATCTACAAGCTTGTTCAAAGATAAGACTTGCAATTGAATATGATCTTAACAACCTAAGTTAATCAATATCAGGGTTTTCAAGCATGTTATGAACATCCAAGTCATATAACAACAAAGAGGTAGACATATAATGGGTTTTGATGTTTCAATGACCCCATAGGATTAATGTAAAAAATCACCTACAATCCCTAAAGAAGACCTATAGGCACTCTTAAGGCTCAAAGGAGTTAGCTTCATCTTCAAAAGGCATGGTTAGCCAAGTTTGTCTCATGACTAAAAAAGTAAGAAAAGAGTAACCAAGTCTCAATGAGGGTTTAATTGGAGAAATGTATACCTACAACCAAGACCAAGAAGACCACATAAAACCCACTATGAAACCCTATAGTCAAGCATGAGAGGGTCATGTACATTATAAAAGGGTACGGTGTGTTGAAGATATGATTTAGGAAGGAAATATATATAAATAAAGATTGGTGAGGGTTTTTAAGGAGATATTTTATCCTTTTATATTATATATTTGGGTAAAGATCATCTACAACCATAGTAAGGATGACCTACATGCCTTTAACACAGTCATTACCTACAGTTACCTTAAGGCTAAAGCATTTTCTAAATCAAGAAAGGCCTAATAACTAAGAGGAATTGACGTTTGAAGGAACATAGACTAGTTTTTCATCATAGGGAGATGGACACATATCATCATGAAGGACTTTAAATAGAAAATATTAACCTACATCCATGCTAATACAAGCCTATAGTCATCAAATGAAAGAGTTTTGTAATGCAATGGCCTAGTGAGGGATTTTCTTGTTTCAAGAGTGTGTTAATGGATAGTGTGGATTATGACCATTAAGAAAGGATGAAGGTATTATCCTAAGCATGGATATAGTGAGGTTCACCTAAAAAGATCATCTATAGCCATACTTAGGAGTGACAAGCCTATAACCATTTACCAAGGTTTCTCAATGCTAGCAAGAACAAGAGTGGATAGTGGCCTATAAGGTTATTTCATATCCAGTGGTTGAAGGGTTTGAAGAGAGTAATGATGAAAATATCATCAATAATATAGTGAAATAACTCTAAAATGACAAAATTTAACCTACAATCAAACCCCCCAATGATCATTTATTGCCAAGGATGAAATTGGTACTTTGAACTACTCATTAAGGGTTTATTTACTCCATGAAAATATGTGATGTTTGTGAAGAATACAAATAACATGGTGATGTGAGTGATATATCATGATTTTTTACTCTCTCTAAGCACTCAAGGACCCTGTTCTCAGTCCGTACATGGGCCATTAAGAGCTAAAACACAATCAAGAGCTTAATATAAGGTCTGAGGTTATGAGGTGATTATGTTCATAAGATAAATGTTAATAAAATAAATAAATTATCTTAAAATGTATTTTAGGTGGATACATAGGATAAGTGATATAGTTTTATACTTCAAGGAATGCATATGGTACAAGTACATTATATGGACTAATGCATAGTTCAAGGCCTAAAACCTTACATAAAGAAGTCAAATGGCTACAAGGAGATGGATAGAAACCCACATTTTCTATAAATATTTTATAAGTGTCTATTGAAGATTAAATTTACATTAATATTATTCAAACATAACCAATACCCACCTACAATAGTGTATATTCAATCATGGGAGGGCCTAATGCCTTGTTTGGAGGTCAAAGTATGTTAGAAAGAAGGGTAGAGATTATTTCCAAGCTTATTGAAAGGAATATTTAGATATTTAAAGGTGATTTTGAACTTAAAAACCTATCACACACCATGAAATTACCTTCAAATATGCCAAAACTTAGTCAATTATGTACACAGTCCATGCATATTGATCAATTTTGAAAGAAAATTAAATATTATGGCATCTATAGGTGGAATTTTAGGTTGAAATTTGGTACACAGGGAAATAATGAGTTTTATAATCATATATACAAGTTTAAAAGTTGTTGGATGAGTGAAACTTCTTGTTTTTTTATCATAGTCATTAGCATGTCTATTTGGGGTCACCATTGGAGCAAGTAGAGTTTTGAAGTGCCACAGAGGTTTGTAAGCCTAGGTGAAGGTTTAAAAATAATGGGATTATGTTTTTACATCATAATTATACATTTAAAGATTGTAAAAACTCCAATTTTTTATGCAAACCATGCTCATATAAGATTTTGCAAGTAAATAGGCATATAGGCCAAAAAGCCATTTTTGGAATTTTAAAGAAAGGATGAAATTCAAAGTGTTTTGATGGAATGGTATAGACCCAATGATGATTTTTTAAGGATTTGAGAAGTAGGGGATGAGTAATTTCCATCCTGGTGAAATTTTTCACTTTTTGTAGTTCTAAACACCATTTCAAGCCTCTTGTTCAAATGCTCATATTTTTCACCAAATGAAGAGTTTGGCCAAATTATATTAGTATGTTTTTAGGAACCATATTTAATTATAATTAATTAAAAATTTATAATATTTGATGGGTTTTTATTTATTAATAATTTTTAAGAGCATGAGTAGCCCAAAATGTAAGCAAAACCCTATAGGCAAATTTCCTCCACGTGATAATTTTTCATATATTTTGCATGGGAACCCTATATATATATATATATATATATATATATATATATATATATATAGATATATATATATACATATATACATATACATATATATATATACATATATATATATATACATACATATATATATATATATATTAATAAGGTTATTGTGATACACATAAATTGAAAAAAAATTGTATTTTGATGTTTGTACTTCATGAATTATCATTTTGAATATTCAGCTTTAAAACCCTCCTAAACCCTCCAAAAACCAATTTTGTAAAAACTTAATTTCCTTTCCATAAAATAACCATGTATCAACCTAAAACATTTTTAAACATCAAGTAAACAAAAAGAGGATTCCATAAATGTCAATTTTATGTATAGAGTTGTATGGATTAGGGTAAAAATCATGTTTTTAATGGAAAAAAGCATGGAAGGTGAAATACAGAGCAGTTTAATGAAATCTAATCAATGGAGCTTGAATCCTAAGAATTTTTATTCATATTAAAATCGTAATTTAATCATAAATAATCTTGGAAGTTCCCTTACCATCTCAATCAAAATGGCTAATCTACAGGAAAATGGGGTAAAATGGGCCTAGTCAACCCTGTTGACTAAATGGTGAAAGTTTTCTCATCAAAATAACATATATTGTGATGAGAAAAGTTGTTCCAAGTATAATTTCATTATTATTTTTAGGTTTCATGGTTTGTTTCAATTTACATGGAGTCCAATTGCACTAATAGGCTAATAGGCTTAATTGGTCAAAATAGTCAAGTTTGAATTTGGCAATGATGGCTATCAAAGGAATTACATGAAGTTTTAATTACACTTATCCATTGTTTCCATGGAGATATCATGCATAATTTAGCTTTCAAGGACCATTTCATGCAAAGTGAAGGCTAATTGAAGTTGATTAGTTGATAAGTCATGCATCTATCCTTAGTTATCATGTAATTCAAGGCTTTCAGGTACTTCCAACTTAGCTTCAAGTGGAGTTAAGGCATCTAAGATATGACATAGCTTTCATGTAAATAAATATTGACTTATCAAAGAAGGGCCCACCACTCCTTTTCCAATATAAGGAAGAGATTCATGCAAGATAAGGAGAAAAAAGGATATTGTTTCAAGGCTTTATTATTATTTTATAACTCATTTTGGAATTAGGTTGACATGGAGTTAATCTCCTCCTCTCTTTCCAATGCCAATCTCTTGGCTTTTCTATGCTTTTGCTATATATGTTGGATTTTTAACCATTTTTACAAAGCCATCCCTCTCTTGGCATGACCAAACTCTTCCAAGATTGAGTTTTGTAACCTTTTTAGATAAATAAAATGATTATTTTAGATTCCATTATGTTGGTATAGTGTATTTATGTTAGTTGATTTGTATATGTGGTAGAGCTTTCTCCCTTGTCAAGTTTTGATTCTTACCTAGTTACTAGTTTGTCAGATTATTTAGGTTATGTTTAGTGTTTAATCTCTTTTGGATGAGCTTACATGGATATAAGTAGCTAGTTAGTGCCTTGAATTAGGCCTATTCCATTATTTCCCTTAGGCTTTGATCACTAAATAAAACCTCTTCATGAAATACTGATGCTTAAGAGATATTTGGAGTTGTAGATTCAACATTTACTTGTCTAATCAATGTTTTAGGAACTCAAAAAGACAAAATAAACTAGTAATATAAGTGTATAACCAAAATTAAAATAGGATTTCCATTTTAATACCACTCTCCCCCTTTTCATCCCAATAATTAGTAGTTTAGTATTCAGTGTAGAGGGATACATTAGAAGAGCTAGCCTCAACAAAATCTAGAGGTCTGATCTAAGTTTACGTGTACCATAACTCTAATAATTCTAATGTTAGTCTAGGTATAAAGGTTTCAAAGCCAAATCTACCAAGCCTTCAATCAAGGTAGTATCTGGATCACTAATAGTGACCTTTTAGGAACATAGTGTTTAAGTGAATTTCTTGTTTATTATTGGAAAGAGGGAAAAAAAGAAACTAAGTATGTGTATAGTTGAAAAACATGATTAATTGTGTGCATGTTGAAATTAAAATATTGTAAATAACTCCTTTTTGGCTTGGGAGGATGACCTATGGATAATAAAACACTGAAGAAAAATTATCTGTTAGACAAATAGTTAGGTGGATTTCCAAGCAATAGCTAGATCTTGGAAGTGAGAGCTTCCTTAGGGGCTATCAATTCACATGTTTTAAACAATTAAGATTATAAACAAAATATAAGGTAATTGCATCAATGAATCAAAAGTTACTAAAATTGAATACAAGAGTGCTTGCTAGGAAAATAGATTAGAAATGATTAAATTAATGATAAAATAACTATTACTAATGCTAGAGGGTTGGGATCAATCTTAGAAAAATTAAAGAGGGGTCTATGAATAGGTAAGAACACAAAAAATTAGGTTTGATTGGGTGTAGGTGGGTGGAATTAGCTTACTAATTTTCACTACCATAGTGACCATTGATGGTTGGGTTGACTTTCAATGGTTAAGGTAACCATCGGTGATCAAGGTGAGCATTGGTAGTTGAAAAGACTATCAACAGTTGAGTCAACCATTGACAGTTACTATGTGAAGATCTGGGTTGGTATTTTGGTTGATTGATGAGATCCAAAAGATGGATTCTGAGAGATGGATAAGATTTGTGTTGAACACAAAATGGAAATAAAGTAGATGAATATTAATGAATAAATACTTGTCTTACTAAAAGTCAATTATGTGGATGGTTGAGGTAGTTGGTCTATTGTTGGAATATAGCTCGATTCTGGTAGAGTAATGGTATCTAAAGGCTTGGTGGATAGGTGGTGGTAAATTAACTCTATGATATGATTGTTAGATTATTATTGAACTGTAAGAAATAAACTCTTATATATACAAATCTATTGGTAATGATTACAGATTTATTTCACCTCTAGGATCTTCTCTTCTTATAGGCACAAGAAAGAATTTGAAGTGAAGATTTAACTAGGTTGTCTAATTATAAATTATTCATGTAAAGGCTCACAACATGATTTAGACAAGTTATAATTAGAAAAGTAAAGTTGGTAGTTAGAATGTTCATAGTTGAGGAGGTGTACCCTGACTATCGATGGTCAAGGTGATTGTCAATGGTCAAGGTGGTCGTCAATGGTCAATCTAACCAATAGTAGTCAAGTGCTAAAGGGTAAAAAGGGATAAAAGGCTAGTTGAGCCAATTAAGTTAAACTAATTATGGGTGAGCTTAATTAGGGTTTAGAAGGCTAGATTGGTCCTAAGAGGGCCCCACAGTAGTCAAGGGTAACTTGAACATTTAGAATTATGGTGTGTATATTTATGATGTCTACATTTTCCCCCTTTTTGTTGTGTATCTTGTAAAACTAGCTATAAAAAAAAACTAATGTTGGTAAAATGTTTGTTGGTTATCCCAAGTATGGGAGGAGGTGTTCCCCCTCAAACTAAGAGGTGATGAGGTAAAGAAAAATTGGGTGTGGGTTTTTATGATTAGTGAAGGTGATGATGAAGGTAAAACATAATTATGGTGGGTGATATGTTTGGCACTAAATCATAAAAAAGCACAAAAAGTGTGACAAAAGGTGTGATAGCAAAGATTACATAAAAACAAGGTTGTCATTGTTGATAACTATAAAGGTCAATTATATGAGACAAGTAACTAGCATACCACATGGTCACATTTAGGCATGGTGGTTGGGTACACCTATTAGTCTCTTAAATAATGTCAGTGTTGCCATGGGTATCTGAGGTAGGAAGTGTTCCCATGAAAAACACAAATAGGTCAAGTGTCATGGGTATTTAAGGTAGGAAATGCTCTTAAAAAAACATAAGTGGGTAAGGTAAGCATGAAGTGGTGAAAATTAAAAAGGTGTTCAACATGGTAATATTTGTGTTATGACCAAAGGACTAGGTGAAACATGTCACAAAATACATGTGAGTTGGGTTGAAATGGACCAATGGTGAGGTAATGAGGTGGTTGGGGTGGGTGGAGAAGGTAGTCACCATGGGTAGGTATAATCAGGTTGATTTTGCTAAAAAGTGGGGTTATTAATGTGAATGCAACAAATTGATCATCCTGATCATCAATAATTAGGGTGCTTAAAGCTAATCATTAATGGTCACCTTGATTTCCGATGGTCAGGGAGAAAACCCTAAAAATATATGAGGTAAAAAGTGAAAAGTGAATCACTTTTATTCACTTTACTTGTGCTTATTTTGACTTTGTGCCTTGGTTTCTTAGAGTTTTGGCATTTTTATATGAGAGAGTGGCTTGAGCATTTGGCTAAGTTGGTGATTGATGATTGGTTGGAGGTGTGTGCTTGAGATGATTTCTCAGGACTGACATGTAGGGAACACATGAACATTGGCAAAGATGAGTGGGTCTATGGCTGACTTCATAGTGGAGGTCACAAAATGAGGTAGGGGATGTTCTTAGTTTTGATAGATAGTTTTGATTTTATGCATTGTATTGGGAGGTGGTTAGGGTAGGGGGAAATGATTAGTTGTATTTATTATGCCCTAAGGAGGGGTTTTGTTGATTTTAGGTAAATGGGTGGGTGGAATTGGGAATTGGTGGGTTATGTAGCTAAATTAGGTTGAGTAAAGGTTTAGGGTAGAAAATGTTATGGATTTTCATGTAATTTAGGCTAGTTTGGAGGTGGGATAGGGTTTGGGAATTTTTTTAATAGAATGCCCATAGTGACCATCAATAATCAAGGATGACAGTCGATATTTGATACCCTTATAGAAGAAGAGGCCTGACCACCAATGGTCATTATGATCTTCGGTGGTCGATTAAGGGTAAAATGGTTTGTGAAAATTTTTTAATGGTTAAGGGAAATGTAATGTTGAATATGGTAAGGCTTGTATTATAGAAAGAAATTTAATAGGCATGGGGTAGATGGCTCAAGAGAAATAAGAGAATGGGTTAGGTGTTTAAAATGCTTAAGGGGATTATGGGTAGATAAAATGAAAAGTGTAGGTTAGGCTAGTGTAATTATCATGTAGGAATGATATGCTGACAAACTGTTAAAGTGATAAGAGTAAGCTAGGATAGGATGGTTGACAATTCTTGGATTAGGGTAGGCATTGGTTGGAAGGTAGTGAGGTATTGGTTTTCTAAGCTAAGGTAGGCATCAAGAAAGAGGTTTAGGTGCTTGTTAGGTATTAGTTTCATAAGATAAGGTAGGTATAAAAACTTTTGGTAGGTGAGGGTTATGAGATGGAAAGTGGTATAGGTTGGTAACAACCTTGTTTTAAAAATGAATAATGCTAACGCATGCTTATTCTTTATTTTTTTAGGCATGAGAGAAATATAGATGAGGGATCAAGTCCCTAAGATCTTTGTAGATATTTAGTAGGGTATGACCCCATCCAACTAGACCCATATCGATGAGGTGGGATTGGGAGTTATGAGGCACTACTAGCATGTACCTTAAGATGCCTTTATGGTCATAATACTCATCAAAAGATGGGATATCACTATGAACACCTTCCATATTCCAATCGGTGAGATGACTATTCTTCCTAAAGATGTGCATATGATCACCTAAACTCCCCTATATGGTAATCTGATCTACGATATCAAGCATGAGGAGTGAGATGATCATTTTGAGCTCTTGTATGGAGATGATAGTGATCAAGTCAAATAGCATGCTAATGGATTAAAGTATATGGTGTTCTATCAAAATGATCCTACTAAGAGAAGACTTATGACCATTCTCATGATTGTAGTAACATAGCTAGATATATATATGAATTTTGTATATCATTTTTATTCTACCCTACAAGCTGATGCAGAGAGATGTATGTTTTTGAGAGATAATTTTATCTATATAGATGTACACATTTCTATGATCATTTGACTTACATATTTCTATTTATTATTTATGTTCATGTTCATGATGTATGATTTATGTTGTTAAATGCTTATGGATGTTATTACTTTATTTTACTTTTTATTGTTATGGTTATGGTTATGGTTATGGTTTATGTTGTTATGTATATACTACATATAGATTATGCTTATGATATGGTTATATAGACATTGATATATGCATAGCTAGGCATGAGATGTTTGTGATACACTTTTATGAATCTTGGTTACTTATTACACACATGTAAATGGTTGTTATGATTATGGTTGTTTTTATCTTTCTTAATGCAAAGCATACAAGGTAAGGTAACTAACAACACTAGATGGGAGAAAAAAGAATATAATCAAGAGACAAACACCATAATGAAAATATCAACTATGCACAATAGGATAAGAAGAAGGCATAATGTTTCTTCTTTGAGAAGGACTAAAAACAAAACCAAAGTTGGATTGGCTTAATAAACATAATCCCTTAAAATGCTTCACATGAGCTATCATTAGTTAGTTAGTTAAAAGGCATCTTGACCAAATTAATGTCAAGTAAGTTCAAGAATCCCTTGCATATAGTGTAAAGGGGAGATGGGTGAAAATGGAACCCTATTGTGAGAGTAACATGCCTCCACTATAGGTGTTCACATAACTAGGATAAACAAGCCTATGCTAAAGTGTGTAGATCGATCAATGTGAGAAGTCTACTTGTAGAAGCCGATTGTGGCTTCTACTTTATCTTGTTTTTTGAGAGCCGATTACATCTTTCAAGAGTATTTTTCTTTTATTTTGATTGTGGTAATGGGTCTTTTGCTGATTGTTGTATATGGGAAGTTAATCGATGTGGGACGCTTCCAAGAAATTACTATGTTTCTAACAAATTCTTACTTAACCATCCTTCAAGGGAGTGGCCTAAGTTTGTGTGCTTCATTTAAATATTTTGATAGCTATATTTTAAATGAGAAATCCACCTTACATTATGGCAATTTCATAAAGGTTTTCAGTAGCTATCTTTCAAGGGAGTAGTCTATGAATGTTAGGAATGACCCATGATTGATAATGATAGGAATATTATTATTTTGATTTGATTTCACTTGACATAGACTTGTTTAGGTTGGATTGGTGGTTCACCTTTATGAAGGCAAAACTAAAATCATAGGAAGGTTGATTAGATGTGAAGAGGTTTACATGACAATAACCATGGGAATCTATTATATGAAGGTGTGAAAAGTACCATGATAACCATGTCATGGGTATATTTGTGATACCCCTTATTAAAGATAAGGATATGTTGGTGACAGTTAGTCACATGATTCAATTTTAATTGGTTTCCCATAAAATAGGGAGATGAATATGGGTGGATAGCAAGGGATGACCTTTTGTTAGACAATAGGTGAATGTAATCCTTTTCAACAAAATAAAAAATGTAAATGCAAAGCATTAAAGGGATCAGGCTCTGGGTGGCCTTTAAGAGAAGACAACTGGTAAGTTCCTAATCTATACTTATGGGTTATGATATAAGGTCTAAGCCAATTGAAAGCAAACTTTCCCTACTTACTTTTATCTATATTAGTGACATGTTTATTTTCCTTTAGGACAAGGTATTCAATGTTGAAATCCCACACTCTAAGGTGTTTTTTATAGGTGCATTTGATAACCTATTGATAGACATTGAGGTGGGTGAGGGATATTAGGTAATGCTCATCAAGTAGCTCAAGATGGGTTAAATGGTGCTGATGATAATCATCCTCTAAAACAAGATCTTGCAAATATATGTAAAGAGAGGGGATTTAGATTTCAAGAGGCAAGACAACCTCTACTCTAAATATAAGATAAAATGGGGTAGTAATCATAGGGTTTTTAATGCTAGTACGATAACCCCACAAGGTGAATGGGATGTGAAAATGCTAATCTAGACCTGATTCATTGACCATTTTAGTTAGTATTTTATTAAGAATTTTTTTAGAAGCCTTGGCTTGTCCATTAGCTTGAGGGTTATAGGGAAAGGATAAACTTAACATAATTCCAAATCCATCACATAGACCTTAGAATTACTTATTCTTAAAGGATATACCATTGTCGGTGATAATCTTATGAGGAACATTGAAGTGGTAGATGATATGATGGTTGATAATGTTGATAATCTTCTCCACTTTGGTTGAGACTAGAGGAATAGCCTCTACCCACTTGGAAAAATACTTGATCATGGTGATGATATAATGGTGTCACTACAAAGAATGGGTATTAATTTCCCTAATAAGGTCTAGACCCCATTATGAAAAGGGACAAAACTTGATGGAAATATAAAGGCTATGGCTAGGTGCATGATGCAAATTAGCATGTTATTGACACTTAACACACTTTTTCACATAATCACAACAATATTGGTTAAGGGTAGGCTAGTAATAACCAAGGTAAAGGATGTGCTTAGCTATAGTAAGTCCATTAAAGTCTCTCCCATAGATGCCATCATGCATTTCCTTGATAATTTGGGAGGATTCATGACTACATAAGAAACAAAAGAGGAGGCCATCAAAGTTGTGTTTATAAATAATTCCTTCCATAATGGTATAGCATGAGGTACCCTAAATAAATTCTCTTTGATCATTCCTAGAGAGGCTAAAGGGAAATATGTCAAGGTTAATATAGTCAAAGATTTACTAATACCAAAGGTCAGGTTGGCTCTCCTCTACATTGAAAATAGTAGGAGAATCTAGTTTGACATCACACAATTTAGTAAGCCTATGAATAATTATAGATAGCTTAGAGCCTAAGGGTGTAGATGGGATATATGAGGCAAGGGAATCCATGGTGTTGGTGAATTTGTTTGTATATCATGAGGCTGACTAGATGTGTTAATGCTCAAATGATGTTAAGAGTTTGTCAAAAAGTTATTTGTACTACTATAAAGCATCATTCTTACACTAGTAAGAGCCATTGATTTGATTGACTACAAGTTGGGAGTCACCAAAGATATTGATTATTTTGATTCTTAGGGCTAAGGTAGTCTGAAGGTTGATCACTAGGGCCTCATACTCAACCATATTGTTGGTACATTCAAAATAAAGATTGAAGGACAAAGGAAGAGGTTAACCATTAAAGGGGATAAGGATGATACCCACTCCCCCACCATGTTGACACTTTTAAATAACATGGTGATTTAATAGGTAAAATCCATTAAGGTCATGATGGACTCATCAAGGAAATTAAGAGGAAGAGGTTGGTTATTTGTTAATGGTGCCTTAGCCAATTGATCATCAATGACTTTCCCTTTAATTTACTTTTGTTGGAGGAAATCAAAATCAATCTCTACTAAAATCATGAGCCACTTGGCCACACGTTGGTTTTGATATGGCTTGGAGTATATGTACTTTAGTGGGTTAGTATTATTTATGACATAGGTTTTGTGATTAAGAAGGTAGTGGTGAAGTTTGGTGGCCACAAATACTAGATCTAAGCAAATTTTCTTATTATAGGTATACCAAGTCTCATATTCCACAATCATGTGACTAATATAGTATGTTGCTTGTTCTTTATGTTGTTTGTCTTAGTGAGCCAACATTACCCCTAAGGAATAGTTGATGGTAGAGATATAAAGGTAAAAGGGTTGGTCATCCTTAGGAGGGGTAAGGACAGGTAGAAACAAGAGGTACTCTTTAAGTGAATCAAAGGCCTTTTTTTAGTCATTATTCTACCTGAAAGACACATCCTTCTTTAGAAGGTGATGGAAGGGTTGACATCGATCTAAAAGCTATGAAATAAAATGATTAATAGACTAAAGCTTCCTTTAAAAGCTTCAAATTTACTTAAGGTTGTTTGGAGGAAGCATGTCTAGGATTGATTTTATTTTAACAAGATCAACTTTGAATCTATGAAGGGAGATAATGAAACCTAGAAGCTTTCCTGACAAAACCCCAAAAATGCACTTTTTAGGGTTAAGATGGACATGGTAATGGATAAGGTGTTCAAACATGATCTTTAGAACAACCAAGTGATATTTTTATAGTTTGTATTTAACAAGAAGGTTATCCACATAGTCCTCTACAATCTTATGGATAAAGTTATGGAAGATATAATTCATGGCACATTGGTAGGTTACACCAACATTATTTAATCTAAAAGGCATTAATATATAGTATAAGTTTCCCCTAGGGGTGGTAAAGGTAGTTTTACACTAATCTTTGGGGGTGATTAAGATCTAATTATAACCCAAAAATCCATATATGAGAGATAACATCTTGTGTCTAGATGTAAGTTCAATAATTTGGTCAATATTGGGTAGAGGGAAGTCATCCTTAGGGTAGGTGAGGTTGAGGTCATGAAATTCCACACAAATTCATAGTACCCCTATGGCTTTGGTGATAGGTATGACATTCAAGACCCATTGAGGATAGTCAATGGGTTAAATAAAGTTGATATATTGGAGATTTTAAAGCTCTTCTTTGACGAGAAGGGCTATGTGAGGATTCCTGTAGAGAGATGTTGCTTGACAAGTTTGGCATCATGGTAGGTAACTATGTTATGGGTATTAATGGTGGGCTCAATTCTAGGAATATCATAGTAAGACTAGGCAAATGTTTTGCTATGGTCTTGGAAGAAAGAGGGGATGTCCCAAAGTTCTTTAGTATTTAAGGATTGGCCCAATTTGATAATGTGAGGGTTATCCAGAGTACCCAAGTTAATTTCTATGGTGGATTGATTCAACATGGTTGAGGTCTCAAGAGGAAAGGATTTGTGTATTGAATAATTTGAGGCACCGAGGTAGGTGAGAATAGAATCATCATCCTAACACTAAATGGTGGTAATGGTAGGAGAGTCTTCTCCTATCATCTGAGGTTGGGTTAAAGGGGTGGTTATGGTCACCCCCTCATTTTGATAAGTTAGAGGTCTAAAACTAATCATGTTTATGGAAAAAAAGTTAGGTGGGATGATGTCATCATCCTCATACATAAATAGGGGAGAGGTTAGTGAGGAGAGGTTATCTTCCTCAATAATAGTGGTGGTAGGTGTTTTGGGTTGCCTTTTGTTGGTCAAGATGAAACCAAGTCTATGCTTCTCATGTGGCTTCTTAGTTTTGATGGTGACTAGTTTATGTGGGCCATGGTCATAGCACCTAAGACCAATGCTTTTCTAGGCACAATGATGGATGTGTGTCTTGGTGAATCTGAGTTTGTCAAGGTAAGAGAGTCTAATGGTGAATAGTTGAGGTGGTAGGAACAATAAGGGATTTGTTGAGTCCCCCATAAACAAAATAGATCTAATGGTTGGGAGGTTCAAATGGAATGATAGTTATGACATTGGGGTCATATCTTAGCTGGTTAGTAAGTTGTTCATACTCATGAGGAGTAGGGAAAGTTTCTAGTGCTAAAAGTCAATACTCCCCTTATGAAAGGTGATGCAATGTGGATTCCAAATGGTCTATGGTAGGGATTTGGTGTGAAGGTATAGAGGAACTAGTTGACACCTCTTCAGTCAAAGGGGATATTATATTTGCTTTAGTGGTTAGAGGTTGAGTTTTAGCTATTGAGGGTGTATTGGATGGGAGTTAGGGTGATAGGTCATGTTACATATTGAGAAATGACTTGGGTCAGCTTGGATGGTGATGACTTGGCCTTAATGTTCAAACTTAATGTAGTGGTGGAGGGTAGAGGGAACATAACCCATGGAATGAATCTAAGGTCATCCCAATAAGACATTATATTAGAATTCACCTTCTACAACATGGAATAGTTTGGAGAGTGAGTAGTGTCCTACATAGATATGAAGGACAATATTTCCCAATGTAGTTTCTATGGTGTCATTGAAGGAATGAAGAATGACTAAGGATTTAGACATAACATTGTATAATAGGTTGAGTTGGTTATTGGCATGAGAGGAGATGATGTTTATGATAGTTTCCCCATCAATCATGACCCATTTGATGCAGTTTGGTTGATATAAGTAGTGATAAAGAGAGGAGGATCTAGGTCCTCAAGATGGATGGAAGGTATTTTTGAATCCTTAAAGGTAACAAGGTTAGAAATATGAAGAGCACTAATAAATGTGGCTAGAGGTTAAGGGTCCTTGATTTGGACCTCAATAGATTTTAAAGCCTCTATTAGTGATTGGTGATGATAGGGGAAGTAGAGATTAACTCATAAAATATCATCTTTATCAAGGTCTAATGAAGTTGTTTGAGGATAACTCTCTAAATGGATTTTGAGGGGTTAGATTGAGAGGTACCTAAGATAGACACCTTGGGTTTGCTCAAAGATGAAGATGGTTGGGTGTAGTTTAGTTGGGAGTTTGAGGAGGGTTATATCCAAGGAAAGGATACCTTAGCCTTCTTCTTATCCTTCTATTGTGATCTCATGACCATGTTGATAGTATGGATAGAAGGAGAGATTGAGCTAGAGGATTGGTCAAATTTGTCTTCACTCTGAGGTGAGAGTGGAGGAGTGGGTGAGTGTTGGGTGGTTAGAGTGGTATGGGGCTCATAAGAGGTTTATCTAATAATAGGTTATACTCATCATAAAGCTAATGGATGATGGTTTGGAGATCTTTGCAATTCTTTATATCATGGCCCAGTGTCTTATTATAAACACACACTTGGTGATCATTATACTAGATGGGTTTTGATGATAGAGGGTTAAAGGGTCTAATGGGAGGTAGGGATAAACAAGAGGTTTGTAATAACCTATGGATAATGGTTAAATAGGATTTATTAAAATATGGTAAAGGTTTAGTAGTTTTTGCTTTGGTGGTTGAGGTGGGAGGTTGTTTGGAAATAGGTTCAGTAGTGGGTGCCTTAGATAAGATGATACATTTGGTTGATGGATTTGATCTAGGTAAGGAGGTTGGTGAGCTAGACATATAATATCACAAGGTAGGTAGCCTAGGTATTGTTGGTATGGTGAAAAGAGGTGTATCAGAGAGAAACTAAGAAGGTGTTACCAAAAGAGGTGGTGAGGTTTTGGTGGAGATAATGGGTTTCCTATTTAAGGTAGAGGGATGAGTCCCCAAATAGAGGGAAAGTTTGAGGGAGAAAAATTTAGGCCCTTCAACTTTTACATGGTTTTTCCTCTTTGGTTTCTTTGGTTTGGAATTTTTTTGGTGGGTTTGAGGGGCTTATGTCCACTTTCACAGATGGGTGACTAAGGCTCTAAGGAGGTAATATACCAAGATTTTTGTTAGGCCTATTTGGGATGATAAGAGAGATCTTGGTTATTAGGGTTTAGGTTGGATTAAGTGGTTGAAGATTGGTTGATTTGGTAGAGGTTCTAGTTAGTTGGTTATAGGGTTTGGTTGTTTAGGCAAATATGGTAAGAGGTGGGTCAATGGAAGTGGCAGGTTGGTCTACCTAAGAAAGGGTTAGAGGTTTTAGTTAGGTAATATAAGGGAGGCCTAATTTATACTAGAAGGTGGCTTGATATGTGTCAAGGTTAGAGATAAATTTTAATTTATGCACTATCCTAGAGAAGGGTTTATAGGTTGCTTTGATTCCTTGAATGGTGGATCTAAAAGATAATGCCCTAGGTAGAGATGATAGGATATCCTCTTCCTCAATCAAATGATGTAAGGCTTGGATGGGTGATTCCTTTATGTGAGGATTATACATGGGGATTTATACTCAAGAATGGTTTTTGAAGGGGGAGTGGTTTGCTCTATAGTTAAAGGTGAAGGTGAGGTGGTGATGGTTGGTTGTTCTGATATATCAGTTAAAAGGGGGCTAGTGGCTCCACTAGATCAATAAGAGGAGGGAGAGAGGATGATATTTATTTGTTCTAAGTGTCTAAAGGGAGGGGATTTTAGTCCACTATCTCAATAGACTATGGAAAATCGAAATATTAGATACTAAATGGTTTGATAATGAGTGCATCAAGGACCATGTTAACTATATGGGTATCATGATAGCACTTGACATTTCTTCTCTCATTTTTGGTAGGAGTATGGTTTGGGAAGGTTATTTAAATATATCAAGGGATTCATTTGATGGTGCATTGAGGTTTTCCAATGCAATCTCCCTTTTTTTAATGAAGGATTAGACAAGGCTCTTAAAAGTGTTTCACCTACTAACATCATGTCCTATCACTCAGTGGAAGGCACATAAATCATTCGCATTATACTAAATAGGTGTAAGATGAGAGGATTAAAATTATTGGGGTGCCTCGATAGGAATAATTTGAATGATATTGGATTTTAATAACTTCTCCAAGATGGAAGCATAGGATTCTCCAAGTGGAGTGAATTGCTTTTGGTTGTTTTGGGTTTGGTTCTTCATGTTTTTGTTTGAGGAACTAGAGGATTTAGATTGGTTATCAAAATGTGGAAGAGTGGATTTAAGGATAACCAGATTCATAGTTCCCTTGTTCTTTATGTTAGTATTAGGTTGGTTTCTTAACTTAGAGGAAGAAGCCTCATTTGTTTTATAGGTTGAGTTCTTATTTTTTATCTTAAGATTGCCTTTGTTAATGGCTTGGTTCTCCAACTTGCATGCCATGGTAAAATATTCATCGATGGTTTGGAATATTTGGACATGTAGTGTGGAGGAGATATGCTTGACACATGCTTGATCAAATATCTCTATGAGTTTGGGTTGAGACAAGGAAAAAGATAGTTGGTTAATAAGGCTCTTCCAATGAGCCATAAAATCAGTAATAGATTCATCCTTAGACAACTGAATAGAATAGAGGTTGATAATAGAAACCTTCTTAGAGATATTGATTGAAAAGAGGTCCAAAAAGGTTTGAACCAGTTGGGTGAAGGAGAAGATAGACAGTTTGGGTAAGGCACTATACCAATCTAAGGCCAAACTAATTAGAGACATGGGGAAGGTTCAAAGAAGAATGGAATCATCATAAGTTATTAGATAGAAAGCATGCCTAAATACCTTAAGGTTACATTGGGGATCCTCCTTACTTTGAAACTTCAAGAACTTGGGAAATTCCCATTGGGGGAGATATGACTTAATAGGTATGGATGGATAGATAGGCTCATTACAAATTGGTCATATGACAAAGTGTTGTGAGTACCCGAGATGGATGAATCTAAGGTGGTCATCTTGTATATAATCATTTTCATTAGGTTTATTTGGGGTTGTGTACCCAAGAGGTTATAAGATGCATATTACTGAGGTGGTTGAGAGACATATAGATAGTGTGTAGAAGGTTAGGAGGATAACACATATGGGTAAGTGGATGTCAATGGTTGGGTGGAAGACACATAAGGGTAGGTAGAGGTAGGTGGTTGGGTAGTGGGTATATTACCTTGTATATAGGGATGTAGCCAAAGGTTGGTCTAAGGGGTGCTTGTTGGATAGGAGCAGTAGTTGGGTTGGTTACCAATGGAAGGGTGGTGACCATTGTACTAATTGGTGGCAAGGTAGAGGGTATGGAAACCATAAGGATTTGAATTAGATTAGTGTTTTATGGGTTGAAGGTAGCTAAATGAAGACTGCTAGTGTTAGAGTTAGGCACTTCTATAGTGGAGGAGTGGTTATTGGAAGTAGAAGGTATAAGGGTGGTGGTAGTTTGGGTTGGTTGGTTTTCAATGGTAGTCTCAAAGGGGTTGTTGGTTTATGAGGAAGCTTGGGTAGTCAAAAGTTATGTAGTAATCATATAAATGGAGGCACTCCCCATGAGATGGGGAGGCATGCCATAAGGTAGATATATGGATGTGTCTAAATCTAGAATATGGTAAGATGTGGTTATAAATTAATGTGTCAAGGCTAGAAGTTTGTTGTCTAAGAAAGAAAAAAAATCTACAACTCCTTGAGGAACTTCCTAAGGGAAGGTAGGACTTCTTGAAGGGTGACGAGATTCTATTGTTTTAGAGGTATAGTCCATACATGAAGAGGTGGAAGAGGTAGGTTGGCTTGGTGATATGTTTTACTCTGCAAGGTCTCTTCATTACTGGCAAGTGAGAATAATGTGAGATAAGGGAGATAGAAATCTAAAACAACCTGACTACTCAAAAAAAGAGAAGATGAGAAAAGATCAAATAAATCAAATCATGCTCTAAGAGATACATTAAGCCTTAGATTTTTAATTAATATCACTTTTGGATTATGCTTTAAGAAGATGTGAGACTAAAATTGGCTTATAGAATGGGTACTAGAGAGGAAAGCTATGGATGGTTTTAGGTTGTGTTTAGGAGATAAAAAATAATTTATATTGGAATCAATACGTGGCTTGGTATTGGAGCCTACCCCCTCACTTTACACACCACACTGATAAGGGTGTCAGGTGCTTAGCTAAAATATATTGATATCTAGAGATTATACTCAACTAGATAGTTGATTTAGTCCTCCCCTTGGTAATGACCTCTAAATAGGATTGTCAAGAAAGGGTAAGGTTATTTCTAGGTGATGAAATCCTAGTTAGGCCTTATCTCAAGTTTGTTTGATGTTTAATTGGTGAAATTGGTTTGGTTTAGTGTTTAAAAAAAAGAGTGAAGCTTCAATAGATTAATTTACCTTTAAGTTAAGCTATGTGAAGAAACTTTCAAGTAATCAATATATGGACTTAATTTTAAGCCCAAAAGAAACTTTTGATTTTGTTAATGAGAAGATAATAGAGATAGAATGGAAGCAAACAAGAACCCAAGTAAAGACACAAGGGTCCCATAGGGCATGCTAGAATGTTTTAGTTAATTTATTGCTTATTATTAGAAAGAGTCAAAAGAAAAAATTAAGTATGGGTATGGTTGAAAAAACTAATTGACTATGCATGCATTGAAATCAAAAGATTATGAAGAGATCTTCTTTGGCTTTGAAGGATGACCTATAGATAAGAAAGCATTGAAGCAAAATTGTTTGTTAGACAAATAGTTGGGTAGATTTATTTATGATCCCAAAATTGATAGCTTTCTTAGGGGCTATCAACTCACATGTTTTAAACAATTAAGCTTATAAATAGCGTAGAAGGTACATACATCAATGAATCAAAAGGCATTAAAATTGAATACATGAGTGCTTTCTAATAAAATAGACTATAAATGATTAAATTAGTGATAAACTAATTATTACTAATGCTAGAGGGTTGGGATTGATCTTTAGAAAATCTAAAAGGGGTTTGTGAATAGGTAAGAACATAGAAAATTTGGTTTATTGGGTGTAGGTGGGTGGAATTATCTTATTGGTTTTCACTACCATAGTGACCATCAATGGTTAGGCTAACTATTAGTGGTTAAGGTGACCATCGATTTTCAAGGTGATTATTGGTGGCTGAGCATACCATTAGTGTTTGAGTCAATTATCAATAGTTATTGTGTGAGGATTTGGGTTGCTATTTTATTTGATTGATGAGATCCAAAAGATGGATAAGTTCTTGGTTGATTTCAAAATAGAAATAAAGTAGATTAATACTAAGGAATAAATACTTGTCTTACTAGAACTCAATTAGGTGGATGGTTGAGGTAGTTAGTCTATTGGTAGAATCTATCTTGATTCTAGTAGAGTAATGGTCTCTAAAGGATTGGTGGAGAGGAGATGGAAAATTGACTCTCTGATATGATTATTGGATTGTGATTGAACTATAAGAAATAAACTCTTAGATACACAAAGCTCTTGATAAAAATTGCAAATGGATTTTACCTCTAGGCTCTTCTATTCTTATAGGCACAAGAAATAATTTGAAGTGAAGGTTAAACTAGGTTTTATAATTATAAATTATTCATTCAAAGGATAAAAATAGGATTTAGACAAGTTATAATTAGAAAAGCAAAGTGGGTAGTTTACATACTCTTGGTTGAGGAGGTGCACCCTGACTGTTGACAGTCAAGGTGACCCTTGATGGTCATCCTAATCATCGATGGTCGAGTGTCAAAGGTTAAAAAGGGATAAAAATCTAGGTTGATCCAATTAAGTTAAATTGACATGGGTGAGCTCAATTAGGGTTTAGAGGGTTAGATTGGTCCTGAGAGGGTCCCAAGGTGGTCAAGGGCTACATTGAAATATGAAATTGTAGTGTGCATATTTTTTATGTTTACACATAGAGCCTTATTTTATCCCTTACCTTTATTCCCCTTTTTGAGTTTATTTGAATCTACCCACCTTAATATAATTATCAACCTATCCAACTCACCTAGTAATTAATTTTTATTAGATTCCACACATCCATCCATAAAACTTGGTTAAAAATCCCACAATATCAACCTTATATTCCATCACCTAGTTTTTTTAACTACATACCTTCAAATCATGCCCTAGAGTGGAAATTTTTTCTATAGAGATCTCAAATGTTAGAGGTTACTTCATTTATCCTTCTATGGTATGCATAAAACCCAAATCAATAGATAAAAATCTAACACTAGAAGGAGGGCACACTTGTGTGTTTTTTAATAATAAAGGTTAGTCACTACATATAGTTTCACTAGAGATACTTGGGAGATTAACAAGGTATAGGGCCCAAGCTAGCCTTTTGGTTTCACCTTTGTCAAATCCTAGGAGGCCTAAACTAATACCTATCATCCTAGAGATACACCAAGTTAGAACACCTTCTATTATAATAAACTTCCCACTTATCAATCTTCTTATGGCTCAACCTTGGTTAGTCAGATATATTATTGCCATTAATGGGGACCAACATCATCTACCAAGGAATAAAATAAAATATTTTCCTACCTTCTCCACCTCAAACAAGAGGATGGCATAAGAAAACATCAAAACTTTCAAGGCTAACCTAATATTAATGAATCTCACCCATGAGGATTACATATAATATTTTCCCATTTACTCTACAATATTATTTTTATGATTGTTATCTCAATTTATAAGAAAATTCTATCACTTCATGAAATGAATGTCAAAATATGTTTCTTTCATAATTTGGGCAAGTGATTAATCTAAGTATGGTGTATCATCATTTCACAAGATGAAGAAGAACCTAATAATTTAATCTAGGACTTTAATGCAATATTTTGGAAGATGTAAAAGAATTATTTGAATCCCATTGTTTATCATTGTTCTTGTTGTTAAGGTTTGGCATTGACATTGTCATTGATGTCAAAGGTTATTGAAGAAAGGTCTTCATGAGGTCATTGAATAATATAGATATGAGACATGGTATAGATAATTGTTTTAGTGATTTTAAGAGTGTAATGAATTTTCACAAGGTGTATAAGCATCAAAGAGTGTTTCAAAAATAGTTGTCAAGCTTTAAGTGCCTGAGAAGCCTAGTCATGGCACTAGTCATAGATGGTAAAGTCCTAGTGAAAAGTTTTGAACATGGTGGCCTGGTGAGATGGATGCATAAAGGCATAATAAGTTGTATAAGGTTTATTTATAATGAATATGAGGCACTAAATCACTCAGGAGTGTTTCAAGGTGAACCTATAGGGATAAGACCTTAAGACCAAGTCTATAACTAGACTAGTTCTAGACCCTACCTAACCTAATGAGGTGTCATGAAGTGTTTTAAAGGCCTATGAAGGATGTAATAAATTTTTGATCATGATAGAGTTTTCTTGATTTTTAGAATGAGGTTTAAAACACATTAAAATAGGCATGAAGTTTATTTTCAAGGCCTAATGTGGTTTGTAATTCAAGGACTAAACAAACAAAGATAGAGATGGTGGCCAAATGAGGTATGTGATTTAGATTTAAAGATAAGAATGATCATGATGTAATCATTTTTATTGGTTTGATATATTTTCCTACGTGTTTTTAACAGGTTTAAGGTCAAATTTTAAAGGCTTAGGCTTGAAAAAGTGTGTTAAGGTCTCTTGAGTACATAAAATGAAGGGTTCTCAACCTAAGAAGGACTTTCAAGTGTTTATTGGAATGTGTAATATATACATGAGAACATAATATATTAATGATAAATGGGTAAGGATCATTTATTAAAATTATAGGAATTAGTATTTGGATTAATGGGATATGATTTATGAATGATCGTTAAGACTAGAAGATAGGTTAAACCGTCAAAGAACCTTAATAATGACCTAATATGAAATAAGTTATTCTAAAGTTCTCATAATGAATTTTTATGGCTATTTGATTGATTATATGTTGTATTAAACTCTCCTAGTCACCTCTAGGTGTGATTGGTTTGTTGGGTGAGTGAGTGGACCCTATAAGAAAGGCCTTGTTTCTTAAAGATTTACTATATTAATCAGTGTTGACCAAATCATATTTTATAAATGGATGGAGAAAATATATTTAGAATTTTATTTTATGTCCATTGTGTTTTGTAAGTAGTTTATATCCCTCCAGTGTGATAAACCCATCATACAAGTTGATATATCCGTCCAGTGTGATAATTACAAGTGGGAAGGTGATTATGTGTTATCATGGATTAGGGATGAATCTAAGTGCATGGATATTTTTTAAAATACCTTTAATAAATGTTAATTTTGGATATAATTTTTTGATATCATTGTATATATCAAAAAAAATCTCTCAAGTTGACTTGTCTAGCTTAGTGAGGTTTGTGTACAGTGAGGTAATGAAATTGGTCTACAAGACCAATATTTCCATTAGAGATTATGATATTTTTATTGGAGGTTATTATAATGATGTTTTAGGATATTTTTAATGTATTATAATTCTTTTAGTGTGCTCTTTTATATTTCATAATTTTAAGTTTCCATGACTATGTTTTGAGGCTAGTTGATAGTTCTGAGTGGGGTACTTGTAGAGAAGGGTTTGAGTACTTTTTCCATAAATTGTGAAGTATAAATCATATGTTGATGACCTTGAGGTAATTTATATTTTATATGTGTGATTTTTTACCATGGTTTTTTGGAAAAATTATGTATATTCTTTAGTTGTTTAAGACAAACTTTATGGATATGCACATGCCTAATTATAAATAGTGCTAATGGCATGCTTCAAATGGTGAATAGAAATTAAAAGTGTTATGAATCCTAGATGAGATTATAATGGGTATGTTTTAGTGGAATATGATATGTTCCTATCATGTGAGGTGTTTTAATGTGTTCCAAGGAAGGTAAAGTGTAACATGTGCTAATGAAGGCCTAATTGAATTTGGTCTCCTTAAGGCCTAAAGAAGGATTTGGTCCATTTGAGATATGGCCAAATTTATGTAATGTTTGATTAATTTTTTTACATGAAATAAGGCATCTTATTTAAAAATCTAAGAAATCGAGTGTGTGTGGCCAACCAAGAGGTGTATGAGCAAGATCCTAATATAAGAACAAGGCCTACTAAACCTTATTCACTAGTTAGAAGATAGGATTCAATGGAAGGGATACAAGTTTCTATTTGCCTATAAAGAAGGCACATTGAGAACACTTTTTATCCTCGTGGTAACAGTCCTTAAAATGACTAGGCCAATAGTAACCAACCCTCATTATCTTTGCAGTTGTTATCCTAGAAGAGAAATAACCTCCATCTATACTATTGTGAAACTTTTCTAGTATCATATCAAACTGATCACTATTAACACACCTCAACAACACACCATTCACATCTTTCTTAAAGATAACTTCATCTACAAGATAATATGGAATGGTATACATTCTAAAATACCTCCTTTGATACTTGTTCAAGCCATTGGGGCACTAACCATTTTGAATAAAACTAATGATGTCTTGTGTCCAACTTTAAACTTGTATGTGATTACCTAGTTGGGGTTGAACTTGGTTGATCAATACTTCCTCTTTTGGCTCTTATAAATATGAAGCTAAATTCTCACATAACCATTTTCCTCTTACCAAATTTTTAACCTTAATATCCACCTCATACTCCATCACCTTTGTAATCCACCCAGCTCTCTTTTCATTAAGGTCTTTACTTAGGAGAAACTCCTTAGTGTTAGGATGAAAAACCATTATATGTATCTTATTGTTTGAAACCATGTGTCTAAATTTTTTCAATACTCTTATCACTATTAGAGTTTTCTTCTCAAAAAATGTATACTTGACTTCATAATCTTCCAACCCTTACTTGAATAATGCAATTTGTTGCTCTATCTCTTCATCATTCTTTTGCATAAGCATAGATAAGAATGTATCAAGGTTAGGAAAGGTATAGAGTATGAAATATTTGGAAAATTTTGGGTTCAAGAGAGTAGGATATTTTGTAATTGCTTGCTTCATTACCTCAAAATTACTCTTACCTTCCTTTGTCCAAGAAAAAGCTTGGTTCTTCTTGAGCATGGTTATGATAGGCTTTACCACAGTTGAAAAGTTTGGAATAAACCTTCTTACAAAGTTTTATTTCCCCATTAAGATTTTAATTAATTTATTGTGTTGAGGCAAAGAAAATCCTAAAATAGCTTCAATCCTTTTGGGGTCAATAGATAAGCCTTATTTTGAAACAATATGACCCAATATCTTACCTTTATAGACAACAAAGATGCACTTTTTTGGATTAAGGGATATTTCATACTCCCTACACTTCTCAAACACCCAACTTAGATGTTCCATATGATTAGTAACACCCTTTGAAAAAATAATTATATCATCAAGGTACATAAGCAAAAACCTATTGATCAAACCCTTAAAATCTATGTCTATTTCCCTTTGAAATGTAGCTCCAGCATTGGCTAAACCAAATGGAATATTCCTATAGGCAAAGGTCCTCCATTTTTTAGTGAAGGCTATCTTAAATTGATCCTCTTCATTCACTATTATTTGATTGTAGCCTAAATAACCATCAAGAAGTGAGAAGCATTGAGAACCTAAAATAACCTACATAAGTTATTCTATGGAAGGTAATGGATAATGATCCTTGAGAGATACTCTATTAAGGTCTCAAAAATCCACACAAATTCTGATCTCTCCATTCTTGTTTTACATAGGTACAAAATTATCCACCCAAGTTAAGTGTTTGATAGGAAAGATAATCCTAGACTTAATTAACATGGTCAACTCTTTCTTCATGAGTTCTTCTATCTTAAGATTGATAGGCCCCTAACTAGTTTAGCTCCAAGTTATAAATCAATGGTGTGATGAGCTAGACTTGGATCAAACCCTGTAAAATATTTATATTCCCAAGCAAAGATGTCATGGAACTCTTTACATAATTAAATAAAGGCATGCCTCTTGGACAAAGAACATACCTTACCAATTTTTAGGAGCTTGTCCTTGTAAATAATGACTCTCTCATAGTTCCCTTATTTTGTTGACATGATCACTCTTTATTTCTTCCTTTGATCATCTTCATTGAAAATACTCTCCAAATTAATCATCCCTTTAGGTATTTTATTTTTCTTTAGCTGGATAACTTATTCTTCATATTGATCATGTAATCTCTTTTGGTTCTTTGAGGAGAATCCTACCTCATTTTGTAAAAAGTGTGAAATGTGTTCATCACTTTCAAACACTTTCCATGACACTTCATTATCTAGAATAGAAGGCCTCACAATGACCTTGATATGGGACTGATATTTCTCCTTTCCTACATCAATAACTGCATCAAACTGTGCTCTTATGGTAGTCAATATATCAACATGTTTATTTGAATCCCTTGGTATGGGTTGTATGTTGAAGGCATGAAAGTCTTCAAGTAGGTCCCATACCCTATGCTTGTAGGATTTAAGCAAGGGATTTATGGCTAAAGATTGATTTCTCACTTTGTGGATAAACAATTCACTATCCCCATAAACTTTCAAATTCTTGATCCCTTTCCTCTTTGCCCATTAGAGGCCATGAACTAGGCCTTCATATTCTACCAAATTGTAGGTGCAACTAAAGTGGAATCTATATGAGTAGTATTGATTATTTGATGGAGAAACTAACATAATACCAGCTCTTATACCTACTTTTATTCTTTATCCATAAAAAAACATCTCCCATATTCCTTCAAGTTCATGATCTTCATTAGTGAGTGAAGGGATTAAAACATCCTTTTTGTGCATATAATAAACTCCCAAATCAGTCTCTTTTATGAAAGTATATGGATCAAGTCCATGAATTTTAATGTTGTACTTATCAAGGAAAATATTAGAAATACCTTCAAGGGGGGAGGATGCTTCACCATCCATGACACCTTTTTATTTACATATTAAACAATTTTGATTTGAACTTGTCTCTATGTATGGTTCATTATGAAACCTTACTAAGGGATGAGTCCTTATAGTCACATTGGTTCCATATCTTTTTTTAAAATTTAGAAAAGACTAGTTATTAGAAAGGTACCCTCTTATCTTAGCTATGAAGTCTCTTGATAAGCAGATAGCAAAATGAGCTAGAAGGTCTACCACCACAATGTCTTGTAAAATGGGGAAACTTGGGCAATCATGTAGAAAGACTTTTAAACCTCTAACTAATCCCAATATCTTGGTTGGATTCCCATAAAGATACAACACACATTTACTATGTGGTTCATACTTCAATCCTAACTTATCAGCCACCACCTTAGGCATGACAGTGGTATTAGCTCCACTATCTACAATAAAATTGTGAACCAACTTGTCCCCCACAATGAGTGTGAGGTAGAAGGGTGGAGGCTTTTCAAATTTGGTGGAGGGCTCTAAGACATGATTTGGAGAATTGGTAAGGGATGCAATATTGTGTTTTGATGTTTGAGGGGCTATCTAAACGTTTGTAAGCTAGTTTTGTAAGATTTCCTTTTGATCAGGCATATGGAAGACTTCCCAAATAGATATGCTTGTCTTAGAATTCTTCAAAGAATCAGAAATGTTTAGAGGGGAATTATTCACCTTTTCTTGCATTATTGAAGGTAGTGAAGGAGTCTAAACCTACTACATTATAGGCTTGACAACCCTACTTGCATTTTAACTTTGTTGAGGGGCATGACTGGTAGTAGGTATTGCACTAGGATTCACACTTTATATCCTTAGAGAGGCATCACTTAGAGTTACATGTACTCCTAGAACATCTACCAGACCTCTCTTCTTCTCTCTTGTGTTAGCTATAATTGATGTGCTTTGATTTAACACATAGTCATCCTTAGCTTGAAATTTCATCATACCTATACTCTGGCTACTACCTTCTCCATGAATATCCCTTTGGCTAGGATTCACTTATTTTGATGTCATGTAAGGAGTAGTTTACTCTTGGTCCACCAAAGCTTGGTTGTCTTCTCCACCATCATACATAAACTGACCTTGAGGTTATCCCCATTGGTCCAAATGATCTTCCCCTTGGACCAAGTTAGTATGTACTAGAATAACAACCTTCATGGAAGGAGTGGAAGTAGGATTATAAGCATTGGGCTACCTATTGAAACATTACTAACCTTGTCCCCTTCTTTGGTAGTTGTATTGGAGTGGAGATTTATAGCCTTGTTGAGGATAGTATTGATGGTTAGGTGGAGCATTTGCCTAGAATTGAGCTTGCTTGAGCTGAGCACATAATGACTAGATTTCCTCATCTTTGTCCATAGCATTATCCACCTTCTTGGGAAAGGATCTCAACTTGACATTGATGTTAGGAACTTATGCCACGCTTGGACCTTTAAAAAAACTATGAGATAAAAAAGGCATGGAAACTCTTGGAGGTAGCTTTCTAGCTTATATCAACCTATTATTAGATTCAATAGCTATCTCATATGCATCTAGTAGAGTGAATCCTCCTATTGATTGTAACATCACTACCACATCAGTACCAATACCCTTGAGATAAGTGGGGAACACAAAGCTTAGAGGAGGTCTCATGATAGGTGGCAACCTATGTCGTTTCCTTTGAAATCTTTCATTAAAATCTCCCATGGATTCATTAGGACCTCTCTTTATCATGTTCAACTAATGGATCAATGAAGTATGGTCACTTTTATTCTCAAATATAGTCACCAACAATTCCCCAAAGCCATCCCAACTTATAATGCAACCACCTTATAAAGTCCTATACCAGTCAAGTGCCTTACCTCTTAGAGACATAAAAAGTAATCTAATGGCTATGTTGGCTCGAGTGACATTATGGAAGTTATAGAAATTCGATATGTCCCTAATATGGTTAGATGGGGTAATAAGACCCTCTCCATTGAAACTAGGGAGACTCTTGGTAGCAGTGGGAGGAATAGGGTCATATGCAAGAAGGTCAACTAGATTTTAGGTGTTAAAGGCCAAGAAAGGTTGCTACCTATCCATTTCTCTTCTTTCATCTTGATTTCCTATTTCTCCAACTTTCTCAACTTCTTCTCCAAAACCTCCTTGCCAAGGATCTCTAACTGCTAGTAATGGTTTATAGCATTGTTCTTCAAGAAGAACTTCAGCTAGAGGGGCTTGATCTAAAGTCCTAGATGACCTAGTGAGGACCATAAAGTATAATGTGGGAAATTTGATCTCCAACCAAATATTCTCACCTTTTGGAATTTCCAAATGTTAGATTAAGAATATTTCTACAACCTTAGGCTTGTCAAGACTAGCATTCACATTGACATGTAAATAATTTGTCCCATCAATTGTGCCAAAACTATTATCTCCAAATCTTAAACCCTAGAAGAGAGTGTTTAATCCTCTTCCAAATTTGAGCAATATTGGGACATTTCCAGGCATGTGGCTATACCTATAGAGGAAATTAATCTCTAGATTTAAAGGGGCTAGCTCCCTTTATGTATCTCTAAAAAATAGCCTCTATCTAAACCAGTTTGATTGAAGGGAAATGAGTTAGAAATTACATAAAGAGAACCTATTCTAAGAATGGTAATGCACCAAGAGTATCTTCTATATGAATGCCATACCCTAGGGCACTATAAAACAAAATACATAGACTATTTTCAAGTTCTAAATATTCTAACACAAGTATTTAAGTATAGAGGTGAGATGTATGAAATGACACAAGGTAAATAAATTGAAAGACAACCTATACACTCTAATAATAGTTATACACATACAAAAATTCAACACACTTGGATGCACTCTATATGACTTGTTAGACCTAGAATTCTTGATCAAGTGTGAAGGACAAAGGATAGAAGGATGAAAACCATCACTTGTTATCACTATATGTCACTTACACAATCAAACAACTATTCATAACTTCAAAGAAAAAGACTTGTACCAATGCTTAAAGGCAAAACATAACATCATTTAAGTAGGGCTTCACCATACACTACATGGGTGTTTTAACACTAGCCCAAACGTTTTATTTATAGCTAAAAGGAAGTGAGAGGTGGATGCCTTTGGTGATAAAGAGAGGAATAAATTTGTTAGAAGTCTCCATTTTTAGCTATAACTAACTTTACAAATGATGCTCATTCAGGCCATTTAATTAATCCATGTCACCTCCCTTAAACACTCGACTTGATCTCTCAAAGATGCTTCTCATAATGGTATCTTTGTAGTTATTAAAAGAGAGTCCACCTATTGCATATTTGTCCTAATGCTAATAGTTTTCCACTAATTTTTTGAGGTGTGTAGTGGTGTAGGGGAGAGTCATTTTCATTTTATTGGACTTGTCCTCCTTTGATTGGTTATCAAAAATGACTCAGATCATGTTTTAATCAATGGTGAAATGAGCCCTCCGATATCCTTTGGTGGATGTAGAATGTGAGCCCTTGGATCCTTGAGCATTTGAATGAAGACTATTGATCTACCTAGGACTACTTGTTTTAACACTAACAGTTAGCTCATCACCTTGAATTTGATGTCCATATAGCTGTCACTCTATTCAGACCATTCCTTTAGATTTTTTTGTTTCAGATAAAAAAATTGAAATAATTTTCCCATATACCCTATTATCTACAAGAATTAACCTCTCAAGTCCCTTCTCTTTTCTCCAAAATAATATTTATTTCAAACTTTCTACAAGTGTCCCTTCAAAAAATTTATAAAGGACACTTTTGTCAAGAATAACCATTCAACATTTTCATTTTTCCTGTCTGAAAGCCTAAACATGCCCTTTGACATACTTTGAATGTCCCTTCAAAAATATTATTTCAGAAAAAATGTCCAAAATAATTCCTTCTTGCCTTGGACTTTTTATTTTGTAAAAACTCATTTGGATCCTTTGCAAGTGCCCCTTTATTTTTTAACATGCCCTTCAGAAAATATTGAACTGGACACTTTCATGAGAAAAATATCCTTCAAACTTTTTCAAGGTGTCCCTTCACTTGGGCTTTTGAAGGACAATTATTTCAAAAAGATTATTTTGGACAGAATGTCCAAAACAATTATTTTGGAAAAATGCAAAGGACCAATTCCCAAGAAAGACCCTTAAAAAATATTGAAAATGTTCCTTCACAAAAGAAAAAGAAACTTTAGTAGAATGGAAATGTAACCTTTAGAATTTTTTGCAAATGACACTTTGCCAGAGAAAAAGACCCTTCAAAAAGATTGTTTCAGACAAAATATTTGAAATAATTTCTTTGGAAAAGTTGCAAGAGACATTTCTTTCAAAAAAATTTCAAAGTACCCTTTAGAAAACCTATTTAGGAAACTTTTATGAGAAAAAGACCCTTCGGTAGAATGAAAATGTCCCTTTAGAAATATTGAAAATGTCCCTTCACTTTTGAAATGATCCTTCAAAAATCCTAAAATGTATCCTTTAAAAAACCTGAAAAGGACCAATTTCTTCAAAAAATTTATTTCAAACAAAAATTCCAAAATAAATCCTTTGAGACTTGGATAAAAAACCTAAAGCAAAACCTTTCTGAGAGAAATAAAACTTGAGAAAAAAGACTAAAATAACAATTAAGCACTTTGTTATGGGGATAAACAAATAAGGAACATTGCACTTAACCAAAATGAAAGATGCAAAAATAAGTGTTAAAATTGGCTAATAGTGATCAAATTAATTAGGTGATTGAGTTGGTGATGAGTCATCCAGGGGGTTACTACCTCCTTGTAAGTGGGTGCTTACTAAATCCTAGTCAAGTGTGTGCTTAGCTAGTTAGGGTTGTTGTTCCATGTGAAGTTGGTGCTTCACTAAATATTGATGTTTATCTTATAGGATTGTAGTCCATTTAAATAAATTAGTGGGTTTGCTTCCCCTTGAGGATTTCACACTTATATTTTTTTGTGTTATGCTCATTTGAATGACTATTTATGCATTTATATATTGCTTTGATGGTTCTAGGAATGTTAAAATATATGTGAAAGAAAATTTTAAGAGATTGATTCACCCTGCTCTCAATAATTATGTTTCCAACAATTGGTATCAGATCTTAGTCCTTTGAAGACAAGTCTAACAGCTTGAAAGTGATGTTAAGAAACACAAGATGTCTTGTGATCAATAGGAAGAATAAAACATGTATGATGAAGTATATTATGATAGTGAATACAAATAATCAATTAGACCTTGAAGCTAAGATCATAAGAGCCCTTGATGATTTAAAACATCAAAATAAGACTATTAATGATCTTAGTAGTTAGTTAGAAGGTGTCAACATAAGGTTTAAGTCAAAGGAAGTTGAGTATGACCAATTAAAGATAGAGATAGATTCCTTAAAGTTTGAGCATAAGTAGATCATAGACAAAATGAACAAGGTTAAGAAAGAGTGTGAGAAGTAAGAACAAGTCAAGAGTGCCAACATGAAAAAACCAATCAATAATCTCAATGAAATAAAGGATAGGTCATCATGGGACCATGGGAAAAGGAGTAATTAGTCAAGAAGTAAGTAAAGAAATATTATTTACTACATCTATCATAATATAAGACACATTGTAAGAGTATTCTCTAATAGAGTTATAAGGACCTCAAGATTAAATAAGACATATGAAGCTCATAGAATGCATGAGAATTATAAAACATTGATATGGAATCCAAAGTAGGTTAGGATGGATCAGATTGATCTCAAGAGTTAAGATGGACTATTTTCCAAGGAGGAATAGAATACCAAAGAGTATTCTATGATTATTCAAACTGCCTTTCACATTCAATATGAAGACATGAAATGGCATATAGATAGTGGTTTTTCAAGCCACATGACATGAGAGATAAATAATTTCATCTCATTTAAGAATAATGTTGCAAGAAAATTGTGGTTTGGAGACAACACAACTGCTAATATAGTTGGTAAAGGTGTCTTAAGTTTGGACAATGGAAAGATCAAAACACAAAATTTATTATATGTGGAAGGTTTAAAATATAACCTACTTAATGTAATTCAAATTTGAAATCAAGCACATACACTAAACTTTCATGATAAAGGGTGCGAGATAAGGAGAGCCAAATCATGAAAGCTAATTTCTAATGCTAAAAGGAGTGATAATAATCTATATGTATTAAATGAGATCAAGAATGAGATATGATTCATGAGAAAGATAGATGAAATTTGGCTATGGCACAGAAGATTAAGTCACCTAACTTGGACAATCTGGTCAATATTAGCACTAAGAATTCTATGAAGAACATGCCTAGGATCACCAAACTTGCAAACATACTTTTCAAGGCATGTCAAAACGGTAAGCGGACTAGAAGAAGGTTCAAGTCTAAATATTACTCTACTACAATACCCTTGTAGTTAACACACATTGATCTCTATGGAACTACAAGAATTAAAATCATTCAAGGAGATAGATACTTCATGTTACTCATATATGATTACACATGAATGACTTGGGTTACATTCTTGAAAAAAAAGTCAAAAACTCTTGACAAGTTCAAAGCATTAAAGGCTCTTGTTAAGAATGAGAAGAATGGGTAGATCAAGTGCCTAAGAACTGATAGATGAGGAGATTTTTGATCTAATGAGTTTTATTAATTTTATGAGGTTCATGGAATGAGGTGATAATTCTCATCAAAATGTGCTAGCAGAAAGGAAGAATATGATAGTTCAAGAGATGGCTAGAACTATGCTAAATAAGTCTATACTATATAATGGATATTGGGAAGAGGTAGTAAGTATTATATTATATATTTTGAATAGAATATAGATAAGTAACAATGGAAATAATACTCTTTATAAACTATGGAAGGGTAGTCCTTCCATTGTGGAACACTTTAGAGTGTTTGGGAGTAAATGTTTCATCAAAATAGATGATGAGGATTTGGGAATGTTTGATTCTAGATATAATAAAGGTATATTCTTAGGGTAATCATCAATGATATTAACCTATATATGTTATAATTAGAGGATAAAAAAGACAGTGGATAGCACCAATGTGAAGATTGATGATACAAGGTAATCATAATCATAGTCAAAAGACAATTTAGAGAATATAGACATTTATAATGAAGAAGATACTATAGAGGTTGATGAGGAAGATGAATAAGTTAAAGAGAGATAGGATTCAAAAGGCCCCTCAAGATAGATTCAAAGAGATCACCTTGAATCTCAAACCATTAGAAATAAGAATGTAGGTATGTAAACAAGGAGAAGACTAGTAAGTAATCTAAATAAAGAGAATTTTTCTCTATTATCCAATGTTGAACCTAAGAGTCTTTTATAATCAAGAAAAAAACAAAATTTTGACAGGTGTTATGAATGAGGAGTTAGAACAAATAAAGAATAATGAGACTTGGGACCTAGTTCCTAGGCCTAAATACAAAAATGTCATTAGCACAAAATGGGTGTTTAGAAACAAGTTGAATGAAGATGGATTAGTCACTAAGAAAAAGGATATAATGGTATGAAATGTATATGTGCAAGTTAAATGGGTAGACTTTGAGGATACCTTTACACTAATAGCAAGATTGGAGGCTATCAGATAATTTCTAGCATATGCAGGATTCAAAGGATTCAAGGTATACCATATAGATGTAAAATTTACCTTTTTGAATGGTAATTTGGAAGAGGAAGTGTACATTGATCAATCTAATGGTTTCTTACTATCATATGATAAATATTATGTTTATAGATTAAAAAAGTCTCTCTGTGATTTAAAACAAGATCCTAGAGCTTGGTATGCTAGCTTGGACATGTATCTGTTAGATTAATGTTTCAAAAGAGGAGTTATAGATAGTAATTTATACATCAAGATATAATATGACCATAAATTTCTATTATTTGTCTATGTGGATGACTTCATATTTATTTGAAATAATGAAAACATGACCAAGGCCTTTGCAAACTGATGAGCTCAGAATATAGCTCATTATTGACATATTATTTCCCTCAACTCATCTCTCTAAGGATATTGTCTTATGCAAATCATAGATTGTTAGATAGCTATTACATGGAAAGTATATATTTGTCTTATTTATATTAAACTAAAGAATAAACCTTTAATTTGTCATTAATGTCTAATACATAACATGTTTTAGTGATTTTTATTGTGAAGAATGCTTAGGAAGAAGACACAAGCGATGTATAGTGAAAGTTTAATTTTGATCTCCATCCAGCAGAAATATGGACTCCACATGCTTGCTTCTATGGACTCCACAGGATTGCTTCTATGGACTCTGTAGGCTTGTTTCTATGGAATCTATAGGCTTACTTCTATAAAATCTATAGGTTTATTTCTATGGACTCTAAAATCTTGTTTCCATGGACTCCATAGGCTTGTTTCTACAAACTCTGTAGGCTCATTCCTACCGACTCTGCAAGGTAAATTATGTGGATTATGTAAGAAAGAAGCTACAAATGGGGAAGTTGGCATCTAGATAAGATGAGAGAAAATCATTCCTACTAGAGTCAAATGAGGAAATTACCTACTTGCTATTTTGTAGGATTTGCTTTTGATAAAGTTGTATATATTTAGATCTTAGGACTATTATAGGATAATATATTTATTTCATCAGAATAATTGGATCTCTTGGAAATCCAATCTCTTATCTTTGGATGAGTTGATCGACCAAATAATCCTATTTCTTTGCATCTTATTTTGAGTTGATTATATTAGTATAAAATGTAAGACTTTCATCATTGAAAGATACAAGATAATAGACAATAAAAAAATATACGTATAAGCATACCACAAATTTTAGACAAATTGTAATCATTTCAATTTTATGAATTATCACTTTAGTTTCCATCATTGATTAATCTTTGTTCTTGAGTTTGAGAGGAGTAAGGGCCCACTCTCCTTGGAACTAGGAATTGTGTATGGTATTTATGTTATGTTCTATTAACTCTTTGTTATAACTAATTAGACTCTTGTTAATGTTTGCATTTATTCATAAAAACATCAAAATAAATTCAGAGTTTAAAAGGCATTTCCTTATTCCAAAGTCATTTCCTTTCTAAGAAAAGTATGTTTTTATTTTATAGCAAATTTGTAAATAAAATTTCCTTTTTATGTTAGGAGTATGATTTTACTTTCCACGCAAGCATAAATAGGAGTGTGATTTTACTTTCAGGAAAAAGAGTGGATTGATTTGATTAAATAGTTACATCTTTTCCTTTTTAGAAAAAAGAGTGAATCAAGTAGTTTAGGACACATTTATTTCTTTAGTCAAAGTTAGAATAGGACCATCAAACAACCCCATAAGTAGACTTTTAGATCTACCATCCTATACCTTACTACAGACAGCTTTGGACACTAGCCCTGGTTGATAACACATCAATTGAACATTGATTAAATGAAGTGTTAAATGACACTCTTCATTTTTGGTGCCATTTTTGGAGATTCAAGGTGTTAGTAAGGTAATAATTATTGGACTAGAGTGAAAAAATAGAAAAATATTGTAAAAACCATAAAATCTTAAAATAATTCAATAAATTGATGTACCATCTTAGAGACTCTAAAGGATGATTCATCCCAAGATTTCCACCAAGAACATAAGTTAAAACTCCTTCAACATCTCTGAGTAGTGAACTAGAAGTTACAAGTGATACATATCAACAATAATCTTTAGAAATTTGGATAGAAACTAGGCCATTGCCACAAGCAAGCCCCATAGGACAAATTCCTCAAGACCAATCTCTTGTAGGAAGAAATTATTTATAAATTACCAAGGACTTAGAAGAAGCATTTAAAAAATCTATAGCTGAAGAAAATTTTGAGAACTTTGAACAACCCATAACTGATACCACAAACATTTAGTAGGAAGATCATCCCAACTTTGAAACCTCATCAGAAGAAGAAAATATGGCTCTCCAACAAAATCAACAACTTGCACAACCAGGAAGGACTTTTTTGCTTTCCTATTGTTGCATATCCTAATGATCAAACCCCCATAAAAAATATTTCACTAGCTAATCTACCTAATTGCTGAGGAAGATCTTAATCAATTCCTATTTGAGTTTAAGGTGCTATGTCAAACCTATGATTACACAATACATAGCCATAAATTAAAACTATTTCCCTCTACACTTATAGATGCAGCCATGAGATGGTTCGTGGGTTTACCTAGCTATTCTATTAGAACATGGGATGACAAGGAAATAGAATTCTTAAACAAGTGTCAAGATTAGTACTGAGTATGAGAAAGAAAAGAGGATTTCTTCAAAATCAAATAGAATGAGGATGAATCTTTAGAGGATTATTTGGATAGATTCATGTTCGCTCATAAAAGAAGTAATTATCCACTCACTGAAGACATTTAGAAATTGGTTTTCTTAAAAGGGTTGGATGAAGTTACTAGAGATGCCTTAAATTTGATGGGTGTTGGAGATATAAATAAGTTGGCTTTTGATTAGATTTATGAGCTTTGTACCAACTACTCTCGAACAAAACCTTGAATTAGGAGAGGAAGGTTTAGGAAATCAAATGAAGTGGGTAAGCTAATAAATTAATTTGCCAATATAAAGATAGATATTATGGTTACACTAAATATTACTTTAGATGGCCTTCAAGCTAAGGCAAATAAAATAGAACCCTTATTAATCTACTATCCTAAGTGCAGACAAAAACATGACCTTAGAGACTACCCCCTAGATAAAACCAATATTTCATCATGTGGGATCTATGATGAAATAGATCATGATACCAAACATTGAACCCTTTTACCTATTTTAAAAAATCAAATGAAAACACAAGTCTAGTCCATCGAAGAAGTAAATTATATCTAGAGACAAAACTTTGCCCCATAAAACTAGGATCAAGGACAGTTTAATGCAAGAAATCTAGTTAATCCATCGATGGTACCATGGAATGTTTCAGTTCTTTCACCTTTTTGGAATCAACCCCAAATTCACCTAACCAAGAAGACCAATTCAAAAATAAACTATAATGCCACCCCCAGTTATTTATCAATAAGGACAAATCAATCAATCCTCAATGCCTACACAACTAATAACAAATCTAAAAAATAAACAACCAGCACCTATTTATGTTAATGAATCAGAAGAGATAATGAATGTTGGAGCTATTGATTGTTCAGACATACATTTAAGATTAGAGAAAACTATACAAAAACCTCTTATTCTTATTTTTGAGATACCTGATGAAAAATTAAAAAAATAGACTCATCTCAATTAAACACTAGAAAATCCGAAATCAAAATGAGCCCTGAAGCAAACAAAGAAAACACTACAACACTAGTAGTTCCTTTTTCTAAAAGATTAAAAGAATTTGATATTAAACTAAAATCAAACTTGGTCCATGAGTTATAAAAGATCAATATTGAGGTACCCCCACTACAAGCTATTAGGGATATACTTTAATTGAACAAGATTATCAAAAACCTTTATATCAAGACACCTAGGGGAAAAGAAAAATATCCAAGAACCATCCATGTTGATGTAAAATTTGTTAATTTATTAGTAGGAAAACTATTAGTTCCAAAATATGCAGATCCAGGAAGCCCAGTGATCATAGTCATAATCGAAGGTAAAGAAATTCCTAATGTCTAGGAATATTTGGGAGCAACAATTAATGTTATGACAACTGATACTCTCCATGCCTTATCTCTTATGAGAATGCAACCTACAACTACCATTCTTCAAATATCATACCAATCTATAACTAAACTAGAAGGGACTATAGAAAATGTTGAAGTACTAATAGAGTCTTGGGAATATCTAGTAGATTTCATGGTCTTGCAACCTAAAACAAAGAATTTAGGATATCCCATAATCCTAGGTAGACCATGATTGGCTACTGTAGAAGCATTAATTGATTTCAGATCAAGAGACATGACCATTTCTAATGGGTTAAAATCTAAATGCATCTCTTTGTATCCTCCTGCAAAACCATCAACAAATCACATACAAGAACTTTGGGTGGACAAATCAGAAAACACATCAAACACCATTTCCTCCTTAGCTATGATCATAGTTAAAAAACACTTTGAATAATTAAATGAAGACATATACCTAAAATCTATAGACTACCAATCCAAAAGCTATAGACTCTACCAGTATAGAATTTATGGACTTGGCCAGTCTAGAAACTATGGACTACCTTAGTTTAGGATTCTTAGGTCAAACAGAATATTATGAAACCACCACTTCTACTTCTTCTAGTGTTTCCTCATCGTATGATCATGGATTGATTTGGGAAAGTGTGTGGAAATTGGTAGGATAATAGCAAACTCATTTATTAAATGTATTCCATTATTCTTTAGCAAGACTAATTCCTCTTGGAAAAGAGTTTGTTGATAATGTAACCATGTTTCATAAGATAATTCCTCATCCATATCCTTTGAACTCATTGATTAGTGAATTCAAGAAAATAGAATCCAACTACCTAGGTACTAAATCAATCATGGTATTACCTATAAATATTTTGAACATCAATAGTTGGTTAACAAATGAAGAGGAAGATCAACTCTTTGAAGTACTGGAAAGACATACCAAGGATTTTTCTTGGGATTATATTGACATGAAGGGAATTCACCCCAAAATTTTCACTCATCACATCTACATAGAATCTATCAAACTGGTCAGACAACTGCAAAGAAAAATAAACCCAACATTAAAGGAGATAGTCAAAATAGAGATCCAAAAATTGATGGAAGTTGTGTTTATTTACCCCATCTCAGATAGCCAGTGGTTTCACCCCTAGTAATTGTGCCCAAAAAAATGGAAAATTAAGGGTATGTGTATGTTATAGATAATTGAACAAAGAAACACTAAGAGATTATTTTCCTCTACCTTTCATTGATTAAGTTCTTGACAACTTGGCAAGAAAGAGATATTTTTCTTTCCTAGATGGGTTTAGTGGGTATAACTAGATAATAGTAGTAGTTGAAGATCAAGATAAAACCACATTTACCTACCCTTGGGGAAATTTTGCTTATTGAGTACTACCATTTGGACTCTGTAATGCTCCAAACACCTTTCAAAGAGTAGTTCAAGAATACTCTCTGACCTCACAAATGATTGTGTTGAAGTATATATGGATTATTTCATCATTCATGGTAGAAATTATGAAGAAGATCTTACCAAATTTGAAAGAGTATTGATTAGATGTGAAGAACATCAATTATCTTTGAGCCATGAGAAATGTTTGTTGATGATGGATGAAGGAATAGTGCTGGGACACCATATTTCTAGAAAAGGCATTCAAGTAGATTCAAAGAAGGTTAAAATAATCTCCAACTTACCCATTCCACAAACACAAACTAAAATTAAGAGTTTTTTGGGACATGCTGGTTACTACAGATGATTCATAGATAATTTTAGCCAAATAGTTGCCCCTATGTTTGCTTTGCTTACAAAAAATAGTACATTTGAATGGAGTGAAAGTTGCCATCAGGCCTTTGAGACCATCAAAGCTAAACTCATTTTTGCTTTAGTATTGAGAGGACCAGATTGGACTCAACCATTCCATATATATATAGATGCTTTCAATATAGTAGTAGGAATAGTCCTTGGATAAAAGGATGAAGAGGGTAACATGTATGCTATATATTATATTAGCAAAAATATGACACCTACTGAAAGAAATTACACCATAATTGAGAGGGAATTCCTAGATGTAGTCTATGTAATTAACAAATTTAGACACTACATAATAGGCTACAATATATTTGTCGATACAAACCATTTAGCTATTAGATATCTTACCAACAAACCAATTATGGGAGGTAAGATTATTATATGGTTGTTTCTCTTACAAGAATTTGATGTTACTATTATAGATAAACTAGGGAAGTCTAATGTAGTTGCTGATTTATTGTCAATAATGAACACTATAGGTGAAGAAGAACTAGTGGAAGATAACTTTCCAGATGAACAACTATTTGCTATTTCATCAAAATCCCTGTGGTTTGCTGATATAGCCAATTACCTCAACATAAGGAAGTTTCCTCTACAATTTTCATAAAAATAAAAAAAATGTTTAATTAAAGAAAGTTCTTATTTTAAATGGATTAATGGAATGTTATTTAAACTTGGGACTTAACCATGTGTTTCATAGATGTGTGATAAATTTTGAAGCTTATGATATCATCAAAACTTGTCATGATGAACTAGGAGGAGGTCATTACTCAGCTCAAAGAACCATACATAAAATCTTAGGAGTAGGATACTATTGGCCTCACCTTCATCAACAAGTAAAAAGATATGTTAGACACTATGATGCTTGTAAGAGATTTAGATAGCCTACTCTTTCAGTAGAGATGTCTCTGCACCCTCATCCTCAATTGGTTTTAGAACCATTTGAGAAATGGGGAATTGATTTTATAGGTCTTGTGGATCCTCCTTCCATTAAAAAAGAATATCTCCTAGTATGTATAGACTATGTGACCAAGTGGATGGAAGTGGAAGTATTAACTAATGCAAGAGAAGAGATGGTAGTTGATTTCTAATATTTCAAAATCACGCAAAGATTTGGTGCTCCAAGGGACATAGTTCCAGATCAAGGACTGTAGTTCATGTCAAACATGATTAGGAACTTCATGTAAGTATATCAAACTCAACATAGAAAAACATCTCCATACCATCCATAAGCTAATGGGCAAGTTGAAGTCACCAATAGATAATTAAAAACCATTTTAACCAAGGTTGTTAATTTTAGTAGAAAGGATTGGGTAGATAAGGTACTAGAAGTTGTTTGGGCCTATAATACTACATGGAACATAATAAATAGATTTTCACCTTATGAATTGGTTTATGGTAAGAAGCCTTTATTCTCTATTGAATTTGAATTAAAAAATTTGAAAATATTTGTAGAAGTAGGGATTAAATTAGAAGAAATATAGAAATAAAGACTCTTATAGCTTAATCAACTTGATGAGATGAGGATGGAAGCACTACAAAGAACTGAATTAGTACAACATCAAATAAAAATTTGGCATAATTCATAGATCAAGCAACAGAAGTTTTAGAAAGGAGATTGGGAACTATTGTTTGATTCCAAATTTCAATAGTTTAAAAGGAAACTACAAATGAGGTGGTTGGGACCTTATTAGATTGAGGAGGTATTTGAAAATGGTTATGTTAAAATAATACCTATTGATGATAGTAGAAGAGCTCTATTAGTCAATGGACATAGATTAAAGATTTATCAAAAACCTCTCAATAAATAAGAATTTGTTCAAAAGGTAACAGATCAAGTAGTTATTCTGGAGGGCTCTACTTCTTTTAGAGAACATGCTCCTTGATGATCTTGCATATATATCAAAAAAAATAGTGAAAATCCTTCTAGGAACACTATTGACAATGCATGCCCAAAAAACTAGCTTGTTGGTTGGTTATGTACTAAAAAAAGAGCTTTAGCTAGAAACCTAGAAATGGTTGGCCAAAGGGATATATATATATATATATATATATATATATATATATATATATATATATATATATATATATATATATATATATATATATATATATATATATATATATATATATAAGTGAATCTCATCATACCACTATGATTGGTCTTCTCCATGTAATAAAAAATTTCTTTCAACATCTGTTGACTAATCCATGCAAACTTATTTGTGCAGAACACATGGTGAGCAAAGGATGAATCTAAAGTCAATGTAAGTGAGACATATATTCTATTTATCTATGTTTAGTTAACTAATTATATTTGATTTAATTAAGACTTATTGTATGGAGATGACCCAAACTTGAACCTTCCAAAATGGAATGACATGACACATACCATAATGAAGAAGCATGCAAACAAGCCACCAAAGGTGTATAGATAAGTGTGAATCTTTGGTACAATCAATTGCATCATTAATAATGATAATGATGGGACATCATAAAAGGGTTTTTAAATGAAATGATAAATCACTATCACCATCAAATGTGCCACATCATTATTTCATTTAGTTTCTAATAATGGATAAAATAACTAGCACACTCTGTAGAAACGTGTGGCACTTAATTGTATCAAGTCATCATATCAAACTACAAACTCATGCAGCTTTAAAGTTTCATATAAACCATTTCATTTCTATAGACTTCAATAGAATTTGACCTAAACATCCTTAGTGATTTTAGCCTACAAATCCTTAGTGATTATTACCTATTGATTTCAACAGAAGACTAGTCTAAACCCCAATTAGAGTTAAAGGAATAAAGTTGTCTGTAAATCTACATAAAAATGGGATAGAAAATGAGATCAGAGCCAGATAATGTAGTAAAGTTTCATAAAGATAAAGCTTCTATGGTAGTTTTTAGAGTAAATGGTTGGCTACCTTTTATTGAAAATTTCTAGGGTATCAATGAAACAATGGTAAGATAATTCATCATTAATCTCACCCCTAAGTTTTTAGTTATGAAAGGTATTGTTATTCTTGTTTCAACTCAAATTATAAGCCAAATTATATAAGTTCTAGAAGAGGGAATGAGAGCTACATGTAAAATTTCATTTAGTGATTTAATTAGTTAGTTTAATGGTAATGAGTAGACTGGGACTTTTTTTCTAATAGATTCCAAGGGAAAATCAAAAGCGATTAGTATAAATTCACTTCCTAAACCCTAAAAATATGTAGCTAAGTAAGTACTCAAGTATATCATTTGTGAGGGACAACACAGTCTTTTAGAAGGAGACACCATGAAAATGTTAATACACCTTAAGCATGGGAGACTAAACCCCTAGTACAATATTAACCTTCCATCCTTCTTATATGGTGCCCTTCAAATTATGACTACAACTCCTAATGCTGCTCTTAAGCATCATGGCCTTATTCATCTCATTATCCAACATCACTTCCTTCAGCAAGGATAAGAGGCCTGGGATGAATTTGAAAATAGTGTAACACAATGAAATCCAAATTTACCTACATAAGAAACCTCAAATTTACCATAGGAACATTCATCTCCACCTACTACATCAGTTGAGAAAACAATTCCAAAGAAGAAATCAGAGACTTTAGTCTCTATAGAAATACTTTCTTCCTCAAGAAGAATCACAAGGTCTCAAATCCCTAAAGGTTCAAGGTCCCTACAAAAACCTCATAAATCTATAGTGCAAGTAATTTCCTTGTCAGTAATAATAATATTGAGATGAAAGTTTTCTACGGCACTTGAGAAGATTGAGGGTTTGATGGTTGAGAAGGAAAGACAACTGAGTGTAGCTCAGAGAGTGACTAAAAGAAGGGGAAGGCTCATTTTGATAGATGAAGATGAATAAGAGGTTGTACATATTCTAGAGAGTCTTAAAATGGTATCTCATTTACCCATACATCAAAATATTCTTGCAATTATATATGTTGAAGAAACTCCTTCTGAAAGGAACTCTCTAATTATAATGGAGGAACCAATTCCAAAAGAAGAGCCAAATATGTCATAAGAATCAAGTATGGTAGAACAACCACATATTTTAGTTGAACTACAATGGATAAAGGGAAAACTATATGCACAAATGAGAAAGGTGAGTCATCTAATCTAAATGATCTGATTATGTAGTTAACCTTGTAGCTTTCTCAAGCTCAAGCTCTAGAGCAACAACAAATAGTTGACATTGCTGACTTGATCAGTCAATTATAGAATAAGGATCATCTTAACTCATTGTTGGTGCAAAAATTGGATACAACATCTACCAATCATGTAGTAGAAGTTCACAGATTAGAGGAAACAATAAAGGAAAATGAAAGTGAACAAATAGACCTCTAGATATATGTAGAAAATTTGAAGAAGGAAAATAGGAGATTATAGAGTTTGGTAAACTCTTCCAAATCACCTTCTGATGTTGCACTTCCTCCTCCTAAGGTATTTGTTGACCATAGTTGTTAAACAAGTTGTCCAAGTATTCCTACCTTGCAAGTGTTAAGTAAAATTAAAGAATAATATTCCATACTTAAATAGAAAAATAAGGTTTCAACTTCTTCAAATAAACTCTTGGAAAATGAAAATAAAGAAGTAGAAGCTAAGGTCCAAAATTTAGAAGAAAATTTGTAGGATGCATGCAAATTAGGGGATCTATTTTGGCATGTAGGAATCCTTCTACATATAGTTTATTTTTATTCAAACAGTTTTATAGATGGCAGCTTCTGAGGATCTCTTGTCATCTTGCTTACAAGATTTTACAGCCAACAACATTTCTTGAAATTTTTTATAATGTTGAACTTGATTAACAGGATTTGCTTTGTGAGTTTTATTTGTATGATTTTATCCTAGGAGACCATGAACACAATAATTTCTTGATAAACATTCATGTAGGAAAATTTCAACTGAGGGCATTGCATTCTACATTTAAAAATCAACTAGCATGGAAAATCAAATTTGAGGAGTATACAAATCATGTTAAGACTACAAGATTGTGTATTACACCAGCCTTTCCTATCCCCAAATTTATCAAATAGAATTTTAACATTTCTTGTTTAAGCGATGAAGTTAAAACTCATTATTTACAAGCTTTAAATGATTGTGTTGTTTCTTTTGACTTATTTTCAAGATAGATTTTTAATTAAATGGTGACTACAAGTGTAAATAGATGGGACTAACTTCTAGTGCCTCTTAAAATATGAGAGGTCATGTCTCCAAATAACTTAAGATGGAGTATGAGGAGAGCTTCCTAAATTTTGAAAATATTAATAGAGGTATTAAACTTTAGGGGAGAACATAAATGGATTGGCATGAGATAGAAACCCCCTTTGTTGATCATACCTATTCCAAGATGGCAGAGTTGGGATCCACAATCAAAGGAGCAATTAAAAAAATGGAAACAAATGATTCAAGAACATCAAGGGTTTATAAATAAATTAATACAAGCATATAAAAAATGAATTTAATGAATATGATTTGAGTCAAAGTGTGGAAAGCAGATGCCAAAGCTATGAATGCCAATAAATGTTTGTAATGGAACTTGTAAAAGGTAAAGCCTAGGGGAGATGATGAGATCAGAATATGGCTCATTATTGACATGTTATTTCCCTTAATTCATCTCTCTAAGGATGTTGTCTTATGCAATTCATAGATTGTTAGTTAGCTATTACATGGAAAGTAGATATTTGTCTTGTTTATATTAAACCAAAGAATAAACCTTTACTTTGTCATTAATGTCTTACACATAGCATGTTTTAGTGATTTTTTTTGTGAAGAATGCTTAGGAAGAAGACATAGGTGATGTATAGTGAAAGTTAAAATTTGATCTCCATCCAGCAGAACTACATACTCCACAGGCTTGCTTTTATGGACTCCATAGGCTTGCTTCTATGGACTATATAGGCTTGTTTCTATGTAATCCATAAGCTTTCTTCTACAGACTCTATAGGCTTGTTTCTATGGATTCTATAGGCTTGTTTCTATGGACTCCATAGGATTGTTTCTATGAACTTTGCAGGCTCATTCCTACCAACTCTATAGGGTCAATTCCATGGATTCTGTAAGGATAAAGCTAAAAATGGGGAATTTGGTATCCAAATAAGATGAGAGAGAGTCATTTCAGCTAGAGTCAAATGAGGAAAATACCCACCTATGATTTTTTAAGATTTGCTTTTGATAATGTTGTATATATTTGGATCTTAGGACTATTATAGGATAGTATATCTATTTCATCAGAATAATTGGATCTCTTATAAATCCAATCTCCTATCTTTGGATGAGTGGATCGACCAAGGAATCCTATTTCTTTGCATCCTATTTTGAGTTGATTGTATTAGTATAAAATGTAATACTTTAGTCATTGAAAGGTATTGGATAATAGATAATAAAAAAGATACGTATAAGCATATTATAGATTTTAGATAGATTGTAATCATCTCAATTTTATGAATTATCACTTTAGTTTCTAGCATTGATTAATATTTGTTTCTAAGTTTGAGAGGAGCAAGGGCCCACTCTTTTTGCAATGAGGAATTGTGTATGATATTTATGTTATGTTATATTAACTCTTTGTTATAATTAATCAGAATCTTGTTAATGTTTGCATTTATTCATAAAAATATCAAAACAAATTCATAGTTTAAAAGGCATTTCCTTATTCCAAAGTCATTTCCTTTCTAAGCAAAGTGTGTTTTTCTTTTACAGCAAACATGTGAAGCAAATTTCCTTTTTAAGTTAGGAGTGTGATTTTACTTTCCATGCAAGTGTAAATAGGAGTGTGATTTAATGTAAGACTTTAGTCATTGAAAGGTATTAGATAATAGATAATAAAAAAGATATGTATAAGCATATTATAGATTTCAGATAGATTGTAATCATTCCAATTTTATGAATTATCACTTCAGTTTCTAACATTGATTAATCATTGTTCCTAAGTCTGAGAGGAGCAAGGGCCCACTCTCCTTGGAACTAGGAATTGTGTACGATATCTATGTTATGCTATATTAACTCTTTGTTATAACTAATTAGAATCTTGTTAATGTTTGCATTTATTCATACAAATATCAAAACAAATTCATAGTTTAAAATGCTTTTACTTATTCCAAAGTCATTTCCTTTCTAAGCAAAGTGTGTTTTTATTTTACATCACTTGTGTGAAGCAAATTTCCTTTTTAAGTTAGGAGTGTGATTTTACTTTCCACGCAAGCGTAAATAGGAGTGTGATTCTACTTTCAAGAAAAAGAGTGGATTAATTTGATTAAATAGTTACATCTTTCCTTTTCAGCAAAAGAGTGATTCAAGTAGTTTAGGACACATTTCTTTCTTTAGTCAAAGTTATAATAGGACAATCAAACACCCCCATAAGTAGAATTTTAGATCTACCATCCTATACCTTACTACAGATAGCTTTGGACACTAGCCCTAGTTGATAAGACATTAATTGAACACTGATTAAATGAAGAGTTAAATGACACTCATCACAAAGGTGATGAAGAAATAGTTTGAGATGTTCATGCTAGGAGAATTATCATTCTTTCTTGGGTTCTAAATCACTTAATATGAAAAAGGTATATTCATCTCATAAGCTAATTATATAAGGGAGATATTGAATAAGTTTAATATGGAATATTGAAAAGTATTTAGTACACCCATGATCATAATTTGTAAGTTGATCGAGGAAGATAAGTCTTCAAAGGTCAATCAGACATCATATAGGTTAATGATTGGAAGTTTGTTATACATGACAGCTTATATACCTAACATCATGCAAGTAGTAGGTCTTGTGGGAAGGTTTTAAGTAGATCTAAAAGAGAGTCATCTATATGTGTTAAAATTATACTTGTGTATCTCAAGGGGACTATGGAATATGAATTGTGGTATCTAAGAAGTAAGGATTTAAACTTGATAACCTTCATAGATATAGATAGATCATGAAGTATAGATGAGAGGAAGAGTACTAGTGGAGGATACTTCTTCTTATGTGGGTTCTTAGTTTCATGGATAAGCAAGAAGTAACCATTAGTAACATTATCCACTTGTGAGGTAGAGTATATTATAGTATTTTCATATTGCACTAAGGTCTTATAGATGAGATATGACCTAAAAGACTACAAGGTGGAGTATGATGGCCATAGCCCTATCTATTCTGATAATATAAGTTTTATAATCGTCTAAAATAACCATGTCATGCACTCAAGTACCAATCACATTCCCATCAGGTATCATTTTCTAAGAGAGTAGATAAGTGAACAAGTGTCAGACTTGAGTATGTTTCTACATCGGATCAAATTATAGAAATCTTGACCAAACTACTTCCAAAGGTAACTTTTAAACAACTAATCAATTGAAGAAGTCAAAATACTCAGGGGGAGATAATCATGCTTATTATCTCCAAGAATAGGTGAGTTATTCCAAGAAAGTATGCATGGAGATAAGGGGAGCATGTTTGTGTTATGTCTCATAAATTCATAGTTCTATGTGTTGAGTATTTTGGTTACAAGGAGTTGTAGAAATCACTTTGTCATTTAAGTGAAAGGGGGATAAATACCATACTGAGGATATAAGAATTATCATTTTTTTAGTATATTTTGACATAAATGACAAAGGGGGAGATTGTTGAGAATTGTTCTTATTGTTGAGGATTGGTATTAATGTTGTCATTGATATTAAAGGTCCTTGAATAAAGGTCTTCTTGAGGTCATTTAAGAATGTATCTATAATATAGGATATAGATTAGTGTTTTAGTGATTTTGAGAGTGTAGGTCATGTGAACAAGTTTTATAAGCATCATAGAGTGTTTTAAGACCATTTGTCAAGTTTCAAGTGTTTGAAAAGCTTATCCATGGCACTAGTCATAGCTGGTAAAGTCCTAATGAGGAGGTTTGAGCATGGTCACTTGGTGAGATGGATGCATAGAGGCATAAGAAGTTGTATAAGGTTGTTTGAGAATTGAAGCACTCAAGAGAGTTTCAAGGTGAACCTACACATGTAAGACCTTAATATCATGTCTAGAACTAGACTAGTTATAGACCTTACCTAACCTAATAAGGTGTCATGAGGTTTTATCAAGGCCTATGAAGGATGCAAGTAGCTTTTTATCATGTGATAGGTTTATTGAGTTTGATAATGAGGTGAAAATCACATTGAAAGAGGAATGAAGGTTAGTTTCAAGGCCTAATGTGGTTTATAGGTTAAAGAGTAAGTAAAAAAATAGAGAGATGGTGGTAAAATGGGGTATGAGATTCATATTTCATGATAATAATGAGTATGTGAGAATTTTCAATGGTGTGATAGATTTTACCAAGTGTGTTGACCAAGTCTAAGGTCAAATTTTGAAGGTTTAGGCTTGAAAAAGTGTTTTAAGGTCTCTCAATTGTATAAAATGAATGGTTCTCAACCCAAAAAGGAATTTCAAGTATTCATTAGCACATGTAACCTCTCCATGGGAACCTAAGATATTAATGTTATATGGTTAAGGGTACATGCATTAGTTTTTTTATTAAGGGGCTATGCTTTATGAATGACCATTAAGATTAGAAGATGGTTTAAACCCTAATAGTGACCTAATATGAAATAAGTTGTTCTAAAGTTCTCAAAATAGATTTGTATGTATATTTAAGTGATTTTAATTTCTATTCAACTCTCCCAAGAACGTCCAGGTGTGATTGGTTTGTCAGGTGAGTCAGCGGACCCTACATGAAAGGCCTTTATTCTCAAAGATTTGTTATATTAGTCTAAATCTCTATTCCTAAGTCAAAGTTTATAAATGGATAGAGAATGGAGATATATAATTGTATTTTATTTACATGGTGGTTTATAATTAGTTTTTATCCCTCAAGTGTGTTAAACAATCATATAAGTTGACCAGTCACTAACAGGCCTAATGTTACAAATAGTGAGAAACCCATGCAGAAGGGAGAAGGTGATTAAGGATGTGTTATCATGGATTAGGGATGAATCCAAGTGAATTTATATGTCTTTAAATACTTTTAATACATTTTAATGTTATATTTAATTTTTGTATATCATTTTATATATCAAAAATTTGCTCTTAAGTTGACTTGTCTAGCTCAGTGAGGTCTATGTACAGTGAGGTCATGAAATTGGTCTGAAAGACCAATATTTCCATTAGATATTATGATATTTTTGTTTGAGTTTATTATAAGTATGTTTTAGGATATTTTTCATGAATTTTAATTCCTTTTTTATGTTCCTTTGGGTGTCATAATTTCAAGTTTCCATGATTGTGTTTTGAGGCTAGATGGCAGTTCTGAGTGGACTACTTGTAGAGAAGGGTTTGAGTAATTTTACCCTAATTTTTTAAGTATAAATCATATTTTTATTACCCTAAGGTAATTTATATTTTTTATATGTGATTTTTTTCCATTTTTATTTTTCAAAATTATGTTTATGCTTTAGTTGTTCAAGACAGACTTTCTAGGTATGTAGAGGCCTAATTATGAACATTGCTAATGGCATGCTTCAAATGGTGAATGGAGATAAAAAGTGTGATGAATAATATATGAGATTATAAGGGGTATATTCTAGTTTAATATTATATTTTAATACCATATTAGGTTTTTTAATGTGTTCCAAGGAAGGCAAAGTGTAACTTGTGCTAATGAAGGCCTAATTGAATTAGGTCTCCTTAAGGCCTAAAGAAGGATTTGGTTCATTTGAACTATGGAAGACCTTATGTAATGTCTGATTAATTTTTTTGAATTAAATAAGGCCTATTTTGTGTAAAATATAAGAAATCAATTGTGTATGTATGACAAATAGGTGTATGATCAAGATCCTAGTACAAAAACAAGGCCTAATAGGTCTAATTAACCAGTTAGAATATATGGGTGTTGAAGTGAATGATATATAAATTTGAAAATATTAATGAGGTATTAAATAACATAAAAATGGGTAATAAAAATAATCATGAATATATAACATGGGTAATATACGTGAATATCAAGGTCAAATGACCTAATCTATCTTGAAGAGACCTAGTTGAGCGAGAAGGCCTAGAAGGCAGTTTGAAAGGGATAAGAGTATGAAGAGATAAAGAGGTGGTCATAATTTGGTTTATAATTTTTTTTATCTAAATATGATCAAATAAATGAGGTGTTTGAGTTGGTGTTGATTCATCTATGGGTTTGGTGCCTTCTTGCAAGTGAGTTGTTAAAGCCTAGTCAAGTGGGTGCTTGGCTAGTTGGGGTTGGTGATCTATGCGAAGTTAGTGATTCACTAATTCTTGATGTTTTTCTTATATTAATGTAGTCCATTTTCAAATATCAGTGGGTTTTCTTCCCCTTGACATTTTCCTACTCATGTTTATTTTTCTTATGCTATACTCATGTGAATGACTCTTTATGCATTGATATATTTCTTTAATGGTTCAAGGAATGTTAAAGTAGATGTGAAATATAGTTTTAAGAGATTAATTCACACCCTTATTAGTCATTATGTTTACAACACCCATTACTATAGTTTTTAAATAATAGATGCCACTACCAATACTTTAGCTTTGGAATTCCTAGAAACTATTAATATCGACAAGTAGCTCAATCCATAACTCAGTCCTTAGAATTTAGGAGGCTAAAAATTTAAAAATGAAATCCTATATTTGAATCCAATCCACATGTTAATCAAAACACCACTACATTCATCTAAAATCCATTTCACAATCTACCTCCCATGGCAAAACAAACAAAATATCATAATTACAGGTTCTTGAATAATCAAACATAAAGGAATGACCATTAACAAAACTAATAAAATAAATAATGGCCATTAGTAGAACTAATAGAATCAACATTAGATTCACAACAACACAACAATTGCTTAGGGTTCTGACTATACCAAAGTTGATCGGATTCTACACAAATAATGGTCTAGAAGATGAGAATAATTTCTTGATTATGAATAAAACTATAGGTACCACCATTAATCAGAATTAAAATTAGAATTTTGTCTTTCTAAGATACAACAAGACCACCAACAATACATAATAACAATAGTCTAATAAGCTACCAAAAATCAATGTCATGGAGATATCTTTGACTAATTGGTGTAGGGTTCACAACATATGACAACATAGGGAATTGGACTATATAGAGTTATGTGAAATATTTGAAATATTTTAGAGGGAAATGATTATAAAATATCAAATGATGAATCATACATATCTCCTTTATGAATCTATCCCTTCAAGTTCAGTTATGGTCTTTGAAACCTATGAGTCTCCCTTCCCTAATGAAAATGATAAATGTTATAGAGGATAATTTTGATGAGGTATAAGTGTTCCAATAGTTTAACAAGAACAATTATAACCTAAGGAATAGATATCCTCTCACCACTTCTACTCTTCATAAAAGAATAGTTATTCCCCCAAATCTTAATGCTTATAATAATCCTCCTCCCCCAAAAGGAATGATCATCCTCAACATAGATAGGAACAAATTAATGGAGGATACAACATTTTTGAGGATATGAAGAAGATTAAGGTCAATATTAATCTTCATAAACTAACACAAATCATAGATTATAAGGAGCTCTTATGGAATTCCATAATAGGTAAGTCTATTAAGAAAAATACAAGACATCCAACATAAACATTATATACAAAAACAAGCCTGAGGTTCCCCCTTTCTTAATGACCATTCAAGAATTTGAAAAGAATATACATAATTGTTTGGTAGCTTTTAGAGCTTCAGGTATTGATAATGATAAATTATATTTAACATAAGCTTGGTTTGATCCTATGTCCATCCAAAAGGAGTATGTCATAGCTAGATAAGACAATAGTTAATGTTTTGTGAGAAATCAAGGATGTAAGAATTCAAGTTGATTTAGAACCTTGAGTACAAATGACTATCAACATATTGGAAGTAATAATTTCATAAGTATATGGATTATTGTTGAGCAGATATTGGTCAAAGATATTAAATGGATATATTTCCATAGACTTCTCTCATATTTGGCTACCCTAGAGAGGCATTACTAACTAGATTAGGATTGATCAAGGGTCAAGGATGAAGCATCCTATTATAGATTAAAACACCACCAATTAAGAATTAATTTATAAGTCTCCAAGTCTATGAAATTATACATTTATTACAAGGCATGAAATGCAAGGGTAAATCTAGGGCACTTCCCAATTATGGACCCTCTATTTTGATGGAATAAGATCCAAATAAATATGAGGTATTGGTATTGATGTAGTTGATCCACAAGGAAATAAATTATTATCAGTATATAGGCTCTATTTCCCATGTAATAATAATAGATTAGAATATGAGGCCCTAATTTTGAGATTATAGTTTGCCCTCAAGATCAATGTCGAGGAATTATTTATATATGGAGACTCTGAACTTGTGATCAACTAGGTTAAAAGTAAATATCAATGTAAGTTATCATATTTAAATAATTACAAGCATAGATCTTGGTATATGATTGAATCATTTTAATATTTTCACATATTAACCATTTTAAGAGAACAAAACCAAGTTTTTGATTCACTAGTTACCTTAGTAGAAAATTTGGAACCCATATAAGATTAAAAAGTGTAGAAGTTATCCATTGAATTGGTACCTTGTCCTTTAGTACCAAACAATGTTGAAATTTTTTAAGTGTTCAATGATGACCAACACTGTTTATTTTTTGACAAATTCAGGACAATTTGATTCTCAAATAATTGATGATGAGGAAAGAAGCCATAGGTGCCATGAAGAATTTGATGAAGAGGATGTTATCCATCTAAAGTAGAGTCATATCCCATTAGGGATGATCACCTTAGAAAGGACATTTGATAAAAAAATTACTCAATCATAATTATAGAGGCAAATCAAGGTTAATGAATTTGAATTCAGTTCAAAAAATGTGGGTGATGAGAGGAATGCACCTCATTAATATTGGATTAATCTACACACTAAATAAAAGGTAGAAGGTTAAGGAACTAATTATCAGGTATAAAGATGTAATTGCATGGACCTATGACAACTTAAGGATATCAAATCCTAAATCCATCACCCATATAACTCCACTCAAACCTAGCCATAAACTTTTTAGGTAAAGGCAAATGATAGATAATCCTATCTTCTAAGCATTGATATATAAGGAAGTAGAGGATATTATAAGTGATAGGATAGTTTTTCCTATTAGGAATTCAACTTGAGTGGCCAATCTAGTTCTGGTCAAGAAAAAAGTGGAAAAAATGGACTGTATGTCAACTTCAGGAATCTGAATAAAACTTATAAAAAGGAAAATTATCCTTTGTTCTCCCAAGATGAGGAAATACAAATTATGAGTGGGTCTAAATGATGTCTTTATTAGACATATTTTTATGATATATTCAAGTGATATTCAAATTGAAGGATAAGATGAAAACTACATTCACAACAAAATGGGGAACATATTCATAGAAGTGAATGCCATTTGGGCTAATCAGCACTAGAGTTACTTTTCAAATAGTGATGGATCATGCATTCTAGGGATTGATAGGAAAGTGTGTAACCATATACATGGATGATCTCTTGGTTTTCTCTAAAACTAGGGATGATCATATGAACCATCTTTAGTCCATTTTTAAAAGGTACAAGAAGTTTGGTTTATCACTGAACCCTAAGAAGAGTATATTTGGTGTTATCGAAGGAAAATTGTTAGTCCACATTATTACTAAATATAGGATCACCATTGACCTAGACAAAATTTATAGGATATCAAAAATAATGTTCCAAAATAGAAAAAAGAGCTCAAGTCCTTCTTTTGGAAGATTAATCTCATAAGGAAATTCATATCAAGATTTGCAGAGATTGTTAGACCCCTTAACACAAAGCTAAAATAGTGTGCTAAGGTGGAGTGGACACCTGAAGCTAAGAAGTCTTTCCAAGACATAAATAAGGATCTTTTGCATTCCCTAGTGTTGTTAATCCTATATTTCACTAAAGAATTTTTCTTGTACTCATTTACTTCATAGCATACCATTGTTATCATGCTTACACAAAAAAGTGAAGAAATTGAACACCTTATCATTTTCATGAGAACCAAGTTAAAAGATTCAAAGCTTAGATACTCCTCAATTGACAAACAAATCTTTACTCTCATCAAAGTATTTAATATGTTCAAGTAGTACATCCTCCAGAACAAGACCATTGTTATATTACCAGACCCTATTGTCAAGCTTACACTAGGAAAAAATGAATTGGGAGAGCATACAATTAAATGGATGACAAATTTTTAAGTGTTTGATATTGAAATTAATACTTCCAAGGTCATTAGAGGATAAGTCATTATTCAGTTTATGACTAAACTAGACCCGTGTATCATCATCAAAGAGGTCTACCAAATACAAGTTTCCCAAGAGGATTGGTAGTCAAGTATTATTCAATTCTTAATCACTATAACATGTCCCTAAGAACTCAAGAGAGAAAAAGAGAGCCATAAGGCTCAAAGATGCTCATTATTTGATAAATAAAAGGAATCCTCTATAGGATTAACTATGAAGGCATCTATTTAAGATTTATGTCATGTAAATAAGCTCAGAAGATCCTAGAAATTTTACATCAAAATATTGATAGAATCCATCCATCTATTAATACATCCCATAAAATACTCATAATGGGTTATTATTAGCTAACGATCTTTAAGGATGCTCACTTCCACTTGAGGACATGCCATTAATGTTAGGTCTTAGAAAAAATATAGGTACATGCACCAATCCCATTATAGTCTATGATTGAAGGTAGGTTGTTTGTCTAATGGGGCTTGGATTTCATTAGTGTCATAAACCTAGATTCTTTAACTAGGCACAAATTTTTGCTCAAGGATACATATTATTACACTAAATGGATTCAAGCATTAGACACCAAGAAATTAAGATCCTAAGATGTGATTGGTTTCCTTGAAGAGAATATCATAACTAGGTTAGATACACTGATTTCTTTGGTTACTAATAATGGGCCATCATTTTAATCAATTGAGTTTACCAAATAGGCCCATGATAATTAGATTACAATCAGATCATCCTCTAATTACTACCCATAATGGAATAGATTTGCTAAGTTGACCAATAATAACCTCTTAGACATTATCAATAAATCAACCATAGATAAGCCTAGGGAGTGGCATATCTTGCTGAAATATGCACTCTAGGTAGACTAGGCTCAGTATAAGTAGGTCTTTAAAGCCTCACCATATCTACTAGTTTATGAAAAAAAATCAATGTTTGCAAGCATGCTAAATCTACCAACATATCAATTTATTCAATAACACATGGATCCCAATGACAAGATAGACTCCATATTACTAGATATCATTGACATAGAAGACTTTAGAAATGAAGCATTGTAAAACTTCAATAAACATTAGGACATGGTCAAGAGATGGTTTAATAAGAGAGTGAAATTAAAATCATTTAATATTTTTGACCTATTTTTGATATGGGACAAATCACATAAAAAAAGAATGCATGACAGTTTTACCACCCTATGGATAGGACCTTATTAGATATTCAAGATTTTGGGTAATAATGCATTTCATTTGAAAGATCTCCAAGGTTAAAAATTGATATATCAAGTTAATGGATAGTTTTTGAAGCATTACTTCATGGTTGCTTCATCTAAAGAAGTATCTGAATAAAAATAGATGTTTTGGTAGAGGTAGGAGTAGGTTATATTTTATTATTAGTTACCTTCCTTCTTTCAGTCATTTTCTTTCATTATAATAGTTCATGCTTTTTAGAGTAGCTACTTTTGCTTTTAATAGTTTGCTTTGCTTAGTCTAGTGTGTTTGTTTTAGGTAGTTTTACTACTTTCTAGGATAGTTTTATTTTGATTTTGTGGAAATATAGTTGATCAAACCTAGTATAATCAAATGACATTTTGTGTGTTTTGAATCCAACCTAAATCAGTGGGTATTGGATCTTATAGTTTAGAATCCTTAACCTAGGTAAGCAATGAGAGAGTTAGCCTTGATTATGTCCTAAAGCTAATGATTCCATTAGGTATGTAAAATTTTCTCCCATATTTATATGAAAATTTAGTATGATCTTCTTATCCCCTTGGGTCAAATGAACATAAAATGCTTATGATTGTTTGAGGTGATAACCATTGACATGGGTAAAATTTGATAGGGACATTTTGATTAGCTAATTTTTACTAAGATCATCTAATGATGGTCAGATTTTTCCCTCTTTCACTTAAAAAAATAAAAATAAAATAAAATAAAAGGCATAATTCAAAAGTCCAAAATAAAATCAAAGAGGATTAAAATCCTAAATGATGAAATAATATCAATGTATCATGCATCATGGAAAATATAAAGGAAGAGAGAAAGGGTGATCAAAGGCATCTTTATTGGAGTTATGGATGCCTAGATAGTAGTAGAGCAATGCTTGATCTCCCAAATATCTATGCATCTAACACCCAATCATAATGAAACTTATAACCCACTTCATGTCTCTGCCTAAAACCCTTTGACAAGGAGTAAATAATATCACTTTACCACACACAAGTCCAAGGTATAAGTGAAGTTAGTATGTTGCATGGAATTATTAAGAGTCTCTTTTTAATTTTTAATTTAATCATTTCTTTTAGTAAGGTTCATGGTTGATATTGAGATTTCAAAACCATGGATTTTAGGTTCTTGAAAACTCATGAGTATTTATCACCATTTGTTGTATTCAATGAACCCCACCTTAAATTTTTTCTTTGAAAAGTGTGGACCCCCTTTTTTTTATAGGACATATTATTTGGCTATGTATGTCTTTGGGTTGGTTCTTATTATCTATATAAACTTGATATTTTGGATATTGAATCAAATTTTAGTACACCTATTTTCCATTTAAAATGACTTATTAACACTAATTTATTAGTGTAAATTTGGAAAGAGTTACTACATATGATAGGTATTTGGATTGGATTATTCAGATTCTTTTATTTAGAATTGCATTTTTGAGTTCTTTTATTTGTAAGGTTTTTATTCAAAAGGCTTTTATTCAAATACTTTTGGTCTTTGAAACTATTTGATAACTAAATTTATTTCAAATTATGTTATGGTCATCAACATAGTCTTTGAAAACTTTTCTTCAGATCATTTATTCTGGTCAACAACTTTTCTTTAGATACTTTATCTCCAACACTTCTTAGTTGACAACTTTACTTCAAAAACTTTGGTCTTCAAAATATTTTTTTGTATTTGGATACTTTCTCTTCGATATATTCCATTCATAAAGTTTTCATTCTAAAAAATTTTCTATATCAACTTCTTCTTGAATGACTATTTATTTGAAGAGTACCGAAACTATTCCTTTAGTGGCTTTCAGACAAATATTTTCAAACAAATATCTTCAAAGAGAATTTTCCTCTTCGAGGTTTTTCACACATAATATAGGGATCACCATATCATATAATTAGGCTTGAAGGCAAATCTTCCTTCTCTGACTAAACCATATAGTGACAAGAGTCAAAAGTAAAAATTAACACCATGGTACCCTGAATGAGTAAGCATCCTATGTGGCATGCCCACTAAGACTAGATGGTCAAGTTTGAATTGAATGATGGTGATGAACTCATAGACATTGGTAATCAATGGTGAAAAAAATAGAATGAATACATAAATCTATAACATTGAGTCCCCAACTTAGTTCACCTCATTTGATTTTCAAGATCTTGAGTGCACATATCCTTATGGCATTGATGTTGATGGATGATGGTGTGATTCAATATTTCAAAAATGGTGGTCTAACAAATGAATTACATGAATTGCAATTCATTTTAGACACAACTAGGGTATACAAGGGAACCTCAACACCATCTAGGTTTTCCATCAAGGACTCCACTGAATACTTAGACACAAATTTTGACATAATTGTGTTCGATGGCATCCATTCCAATTTATTGAATATATGGGAGGTCATAGAGAATGTTTGATTCATTTGAATTAAAGGAGGAGATCTTGATTAAGGATAAAAAAACTTAAAGCTAACTTGATACCATTCAAATGATAGGCACCTCATTATATAGCCACTAAATCAAAATTCATGTTGTGCATAGCCTTATTGTAAATCATATTATTAAAAGATATAATTGTATATGGTGGTTGTATGTTATATGTCAATAATAGAATAATTATTACATACATCTCTGGAGATGCATTCATGAGGTATTTAAGTCTCCCTATTCTATACATTAATTTAATTTACATATTGTAGTCAATTGGAAGAAAATTAATAATGTGGATCAATCATTAGCGAAGTGGCTTCTCCCAAGTGAGACTTTCACTATCAAGGAACATACCAAGAATACCATTTTTATCATCCAATTCAGGATGGGAATTCATATAGGCATGACACTATTGAACTGACTCTTTGGCCACCTGAGTACCCATTTACTACATTTAAACTAGGTACCCATATTAGACCTACTCATTACTTCAGAGTGTACCAATGTATTATGGAAGCTCATCAATGCCCATCTGTATGAACAAATTATGCATAAGTACAAGAGGCCCCAAGGATTAATTTTCTATGTGATGTCATAACTTTTGGATGTTATCATGGGAACCATTTATAGGCATAATAGGGTTTTGGAGTCCTAACCCTAATTTTATCAAGAACAAAATATGTGACTTTTATTATTTCATTCACATGTATGCCTATGTAAGGAACATTGAAAAAAATGTAGAGGACCTCTATCCTTAGGTATGGATGGCCATTTATGGCCACCCTCTAGATATAATTTCAAGTACCATTGTGAAATCACTCATGAATTTGGGTGGCTATTGGTTCTAGCCTAATTATATAGTCATCATGGTTGTTAGCCATAGTGTAAACCCCCAAAAAAAAATTGAACAAGATATTTCCTTACAAATATGGAATGGTATAGATGAATATTTGACAAATAACAATAAATTCACTTTCCAAAGCTCCCATATCACTATTGGTAGGATGTAATATACATTTAGGATATATTTTAGGGAACAAATCTAAATACATTATTGATTGTCTAGTATAACATTTTCAGATCTTTACTCAATAATGTTATAATAGATTTGTAATTACTTTCAGATCGAAATACATTAATGAGTAAACAAATATAATATTATATAAAATGTTAATACATTATTGAGTAAACAATCATTATTTTCAATAATGTATACTCAATAATGTATTAACATTTTGTATATTATTATATTTGTTTACTCATTAATACATTATTGAGTAGATTTGTTTACTCAATCATATAAAGATATTTTACATTTTCAATAATTAGGATGTAATATACTCAACCTTACTTAGATTTATTTACTATGGGATACTAATATATAATGACTGACTCTCTCTCTCTCTCTCTCTCTCTCTCTCTCTCTCTCTCTCTCTCTATCTCTCTCTCTCTCTCTCTCTCTCTCTCTCACACACACACACACACACACACACACACACACACAAATAATACTCAAAAAAATTGACCACTGATCTATGTGTATATGTATATATTAAATTATATATATATATAGACACACACACACACACACACACACACACACACACACACACACACACAGATAATACTCAAAAAAATTGACCACTGATCTATGTGTATATGTGTGTATGTATATATATATGTGTGTGTGTGTGTGTGTGTGTGTATATATATATATATATATATATATATATATATATATATATATATATATATATATATATATATATATATATATATATATATATATATATATATATATATATATATACAATACAATACATAATTTATAGTTTATAATACACAATTTTATCAAGATTGAGCATAATCCCATTGTCTTTAGGATAGATCAATAAATAATTTGAATATCACTCTATTTATTCATGAAGACACCAAAAAGTCAAATCCCTGGGTTTTTAAATTAAATTGGGCTTTCAATAAAATCATGGTCATGCTTGAAACAATATAGTGACCTACAACATTGATCTAGATTTTGGGTGTATTGGATTTATCAAACCACAAAAAATGTAAAACCCATATCCATTTTCAAATAATATTTCACTCAAAAATATATATTACATAACCAACCTTGTAATATATTTTCCTGAAGGATGGATTCACTTGGTTCTTCTTGCTTTGTAAAACCCTCTTAATTATGCCTGCTTACTCTATCTCCATATCTCCTCTTCTTCAATCTCCATATTTTCTTTTATTTTTCACAAAAATATTCAATATTTCATTCTTTAAAACCTTTTTCTTCCAAATAATAATCATTTCTTTAAAAACATATCATTCTATTCAAATGTTTAATTCATGCAAAAACTATATAATCATGCTATTTATTAACAAATCCAATGTTAACTAATACTTTGTAAGACCAATTATAAATACGTTACTATCTAAGCATTCAAATGTTAATTATAAGAGTCCACATAGTAAATTAACATATTAACTTAAAAAAATTCTATTTATGAGTTTAAAATGAGGTTTGCCTAAGTCATTACTAGTTTTGACCAAACTAGACAATATATTAAATTTTAACATAATAATAATTGCCAAACCTATTTTTCAAGCATTATGATTTTATATTTTTGAATTTTTTTGTTGAATTTGATTTATATACTAATTTAAATATCTTTAAAAGTATGCATTAAATAAAATTTATTACTAGTTTGTTGATTAATAATGTCACACAAAAACAACAATAACAATAATCATAAAGCAGTCATCATTCAAAACTAATCATAATCTACAGAATAATGAAATCACTCATTTAAATGTATAAACTAAAATATTATCACTACATAAAAAATCAATCACTCAAAACCATATTAACTAGCTAACTAGATCAAATAAAAGAGTTAATAAGCTATTCTACTATGGTGTGTGCGTTTGGGTCACTAGAAATTCCTCTATCACCCCCCAATTATCCCATCCTCTCTAATTATTATCTCCCTTGTCATGATCTAAGGGAAGGATAAATATTACATCCACCTCAAAATAAGTAGGTAGTTATTCTAAGACATCATATATATCAGCCATTGATGCAAAACTAATAAATATACATCCACAATGCATAGAATAAGAAAGTATAACTATCACATCATGTAAACTAAAAAACATATCATTGTCTCATAACTAATATATGTCATAAATCTCAAATAAAAGAAATAATAATCAATTGATAACCATATTAATCCATGAATTCTAAAGTTATAAAACATAGGGTAAAATCAAAATGTAACATCCTCCCCCTTAAAACTGGTCATCATCTTGATGACACTTATTAAACAATAGTTTTGAATTTTAAAAGAGTTTAATAGAAATAATGACATAGTATCAAGTATCAAATCATGCAAATTAATGTGAAAATATCTTAAATAACTCATCATAGTCTTCCCAAGTAGCACTATCCTTAGATTATTGGTCCCAAAAGACCTTACACTATGACACCTCTCTATTGTACAAACTAATTTTGCAAGTGTCAATTACTCTGATTGGTTCTACCATGACCACCTCAAGATCTAGAACCTATAAAGCATTTCATCCAAAACATGTGAAGGATCAACTATATACTTTTTAAGATAAGATACATGGAAAACATTATGTAATAGAGATAGGTATAGTGTAAATGCAAGCCTGTACACTATAGGATTGACCACTTATAAAAATTTAAATGGTCCCACATATATTGGTGATAGTTTTACTAACTTCCCAAATTTAATCAAGCTCTTTTATGGCTTAACCCATAATAAAACTTTATCACTAATAGAAAACTACCTATCTATCCTCTTCAGATCAGTGTAACTCTTCTATCTATCATTAGCCTTGACCAATATCTACCTAATTAATCTAAATTTCTCCTCAATTTCAAAAAATATCTCAAGCTTGAAGACTACCATGTCCTCTAACATGTCTTAACTGATTGGTGTTTTACACCTCCTTTCATATACTACCTCAAATGGTACCATCTTAAAAGTTGAGTGTTATAAGTTGTTATATGTAAACTCAACTAATGGAAGATAATATTCCCATTTGTATTTCTAATCCATGCAATACATACGTAGAGGATCATCTAACACCTAATTTACTCACTCAATTTAACCATCAATATTTGGGTGATATATAGTATTGAAATTTAGTTGTATACCCAAAACTGAGTTTAGAGTTACCCAAAACCTAGAAGTCATCTTAGGATCATAATCTAAAATTGTCTTCTCTCGGAATATATGCAACCTATGCACTTCCTTTACAAACCTCCTTGTAATGTTAGGTGCATCATCTATCAAATTTATTGGTATGAAATGAGCCACCTTAGTTATTTTTTCAACAACTACCAAGATCATATCATGCCTACTCTATGACATTGGTAAACTTTGGACAAAGTCCATAATAATAACCTACCATTTCCACTCTAGTATATCATGTACATATAGCAATACACCTAGGTTCACATGTTTAGATTTCATTCATTGACATTCCAAATAATGTCACACAAAATCTGCCACATCTGTATTGATTCCCTTCCATAAATATAAAGGTTTAAGCTATGTCTTGAGCTTGGTTACTATTAGATGTCTTGAATATGGAGTATTGTGCAATTATTTTAACATTATAATCCATATATTATCTTGATTTGACACATAAATTCTCCTATTGAAACACAAAATAACATAACTCTCAAAACTAAATCCTTTATACCAAGGATTTTGAGCATTCCCAGGCAATGCTTTTCTGACCTAGTCATAGAATTCATATCCTAGTGAGAACTCAACAACACAATACCTAAAGTTACCCATGATAGTAGCTACATATGATATGTACCTTCTATGACTCAAAGTATCAGTTACTCTATTCTCCTTCCCTTTTATGTAATTGATATCAAATTCATAGTCAAAAAGAAACTCTAACCAATGTCTCTAACAAACAATCAAATTTAGATGGGTGAAAATGTATATGAGTCGTAAGTTACTAGACTTAAGCTCAAATGGTTTTCCTAACAAATAATATCTCCAAACTTGTAAAACACGAACAATTATTTCAAGTTCAAGATCATGAGGGGCATAATTTACCTCATAATTTTTCAAATTCCTTTGTTAAAAATCCAAAACTACACCATTCTACATAAGGACTCCTCTTAATCCTTCTCTTGATGTATTAGTGATCACTGAAAACTAACCATTGGGATTAAGAACTCTCAACACTATACTGAAGTAAGTCTTCTTTTCATTTCATGAAAATTTGATTCACACTTATCTAACCAGACAAACTTTTGTTTTTTTCCATTATAAGGAGGTAATTGGATTAGTTATCTTTGAAAAATTTGGAACCAAATTCTTGTAATAGCCTACTAATCCCATAAAACTCCTTAATTTATGCACATTTATCAACACTGACCACTCCATAATGGCTCTTATCTTAGACAAATCTACAAAAATACTATCTATAGAAATAATATGCCCTAAATATTTTTACTCTCTTGTAAAAATGTGCACTTAGATAACTTGCCATATAGTTTGTTCTTCCAAAACCATTACAAAACCAATTCCAAATGTTGTAGGTGCCCCTCTTCATTCTTATAATAAATAATAATGTCATCCAAAAAGACCAAAAAAATGATCTAAATAATATTTGAACACACTATTCATGAAATTCATGAATGTTGTCAATGCGTTAGTCAACCCAAAGGGTAACACTATGAACTCATAATTCCCATAATGAGTTCTAGAAGTTATTTTTAAAATATCTTCATCTTAAATACTCAATTGATGATATCTTGCTCTAAGATCTATCTTAAAAAAGATATTTTTTTCCCTGCATTTAATCAAAAATGTCATCTATATGAGGTAGTGGATACTTATTTTTAATAGTTTCCTTGTTCAACATTCTATAATCAATGTAATGTCAAAGAGTACCATCCTTATTCTTCATAAAAAATAACCGGTGCACCCCATGGTGACACACTAGGTCTAATAAAATATTTTGATAATAATTCATGGAGTTGAGCCTTTAATTCAACCAACTTAGTCGTTATCATCCTATATTGTGCCTTAGATTGTGATTCTGACCTAGGTAAAATGTCTATAGAGAAATTAAACTCGAGTTTAGGAGGCAAACCTAGTAATTCTTCCATTAACACATCATGAAAATATCTAAGAAATGTATAATCCTTGAGAGATGATTCCTTAGGTTCCTCCATTTCATTTTCCTTGATGATAAATTATTGTCACTATTTTACTTGAGCCCTCCTAAGTTGCATTGTATAAATCTACCTGAGCCTTAACTCTCTCCTTTTGCCTTGAATTTGTGTTTGATTTATAAAATCATCAAGACACTTAACCTTATTTAAATAGCATTCAACCTTGGTCTTGTGTTTAGAAATTCAATTGACTCCTAGGATTGGATACACCTAAAAATGTCCACCAATGGCCTTTGACTGGACTTTAGAATGATTCCTACCAACCTTTGCAAATTAAGCCTAGGAATCATTAAAATTCCCAAATTTACTTATGTATCATTATTCAAAGCTTATAATATCATTAAGACATACATAATTTGGGTATAATACTATAAACAAAAATAACCTCTCATGAATTCATCCCTAAGCATCATGCGACATCACAACATGCAATTTAGCCTATAGACCTATTAAGTGGAGCAAGTGCACACATAAAATCAAATCTTGAAAGAGGTAAAATGCTAATCATAATTAATTAACAAGCTAAACCAAACTAAAAGCCTAGTTGAATTATATATGTGTAATTAATGAATTACTAAATAAGGAAATTCAAAAATATGAAATATCCTAGCTTTTCATGAATACCTTTTGTGAGTTGTCAAGCCTTTAAAAATATTTCAAAATATCTCACCCATGCCTATTCATTAAAAAACATTATTTATTAACACATTTTAACTCTATTGGGGTTAATTGAATCATGTATGTTAGGTTTTAACCCATTCCATGTTTAAGCTACACCTTAACTCACCTTCGGTTGGGGTTAGTTCCTAAGCCTATAAATACAAGCCCTTGCCCATTGAAAAGAGATTTTGGAAATTGTAGAGTTATAATGTAGGGTTTGTAGAAAGATTCATAGAAATAGTGTTATAATTCCAAAATATTTATCCAATCCCAATAAATCCATAATCATAATCCACATCAAGCAAGCCACAAGGGTACCAAGGAGAGAAGAATCAAAGAATACTCCATTATCAAAGACTCTTTGAGAATAAACCAAACAAGCCACACAATGAATCATTTAAAGCATTCAAGAAAGGTAAGAGATTTTTTTTTACATTTTAGTTGTGCTTCTTAATTATATTTGTTGGTTAAGCTCCCCTTATGATCTAGGCAAGTAAGTGTTAGCATGTTAGTGTATTTTTATTCAAGTTTTATTCATTGTTTTAACAGTTATTCTAACCTCCCTTCTTAGATTCCTTGATCATAAATGTCTTTCCTAATGGGACCTAAATCACCCCACATAACAAGTAGATCAAGATAAAACTCCAAAAAATTCAAATAAATGATTAAAAATCTTTAAAATTGGATTTTTAACTTTGTTTTTGACATATTATTATTTTTTGTGTTCAGACAAATTTACACAGAGACTAACATCAATTTTCCCTAACTAGTATTGGTCACATACTAATCAACAAAGATCCTATAGTAACCAACATTGGTCCTATATAATTGATATTGGTCACTATGTGAATCACCCAAAACCAACATCAGTTACTTTGTGTAGCACCTAGAATCGGCATCGGTCTCTATGCATAAAAATTTAATAAGCCATCTTTCAAAGCTTTATTTGGGGTCATCTAGACTCTATTTTTTATGATTTTTTTAAAACCATGTGTTTTATACTATTTTTTTAGAATCTGTTATCAATTTACATTAAATTTATATAAATGTTTCACAAAATCTTGAAATAGGATTTTGAATCTTTTTTAAACCTTCTAATTTTTACTTATTCATTTTATTAATTTGTAAACTCTATATTTAATCAATTTATTGTAGGTTTTGAGGAGTTTTCATACTAACTTGAGTTAACAAACATTTTTTCACATCATTTTGGTTTTGCATTTAGGTTCACAAGTAGCTAATATCAATCTTTATTGACTAGGATCGGTTCAATTCCAATTGGTATCAATCACTTTATAATTAGCTTTGATCACAGGTGACTGATATTGGCCTCTATGTTAAAAATATATAGAGAAACCTAAGAGATATCTTTTCAAAATCTGTTTACTCATCCATAAATTTTCTTCAAATCAGAAAGAATCTCTCTAACATTTATAGGACCAAGGTAGGATTATAATATAAATTTACAAGTTTAAACTCTTGAACACTTCATTTTGGTGCCTAAAAATAATGGTTAAGTTTTGAACATTTTATTTTAATTTCTTAAAAGGAACTTAGGAGCTTTGTGTTAAGTTTTTTAATGGAAATTCTTCCAATATTTTTACAAATTTAAGACAAAGGGCCAAATAACTTAATCAAATATTTCATTTGGTGCATAAAATTAATACTTAGATTGCAAATTCTTAAAAGTGTTTGTTTTATTACTTATTTGTTTATTTGTACAAAATTAAGAGTGTATGTATGCTCTACCCCATCCCTTATAAAGAACTTGGGTGACCAAAATCACCTTTTCACTTGAAATTTATGCCTTTGTCCAAGGCATGGAAATAATTTTGTCTAGGCTCTCCCCAAAACCTGCATGGTTTGGGTGATCTAAAAGCAACCTATAAAGTCTTTTCACTTAGTTTCTCTTTTATGCAATTTGGATTGTGAAGGGGAGTTCATAGCTTCTTCATGAGTTATTTAGGGAATATTTAACCTAGGGTTTCATCTCCCAACATTGTTTTAATCCTGATCCTTAGTGGGGTATACAAATTAAGATATGTATACTATGAGAGCTAGGGAATTGAGAAACTAACCTCTCTTTTCATAATAAAACATGAGTTAGGTCTAGTTAACTAGGGGATTCCACTAAGTAGTATATGGATGGAATTACTATACAAAGGAACAAACCCATGCATAGTAAGTTAATTTATATGAAATCAATTTATGTGAGGTATCACTATCATTAACCATGCCTGAAACCATCTATATGGTTAAAAAAATTAACTTTTAGACAAACCCCACTTACGATGGAAATATTAATCATACAAGGAGAGTAGCCTGAAGGTCTATGTCATCATATAATATTTTGGGATAAGGAAGTATAAAAACCCTACTACTTCATGCATTTTTATTTTTGTATTAACAATTAAAATCCTCCCAATAGCACATATATAGATGGATTTAAAAAATACGATGAAACCTTGTCAGTTATAGGATCTAAGATGTTATATTTAGATGTTATGTCATTTCATCCTTTATTGCTTGGTTTTTTGAGTCTAAAATCATTTATTTATTTATGCCACATCAAAAAAAAAATTATGTCCATGCCACTCTATTATTTGAGGAGTCATTATGTCATCCATTTGCCACCATGATTTTTTCTTTAAACTTTGTGTCAAAAACATTGTGTGTGTCACTTGATTGAAATGGGTAACATTGTGTTGCCCAAATCATGTCAATTTTTTTTGCCTTATATTATTGAAACATACCATTATTAATACCTTTAGATAGTGATAACATTGTTAGACTAATCAAATATATTTCATAGAATTGTTTTCCTTGTGCCAAATGCCACTTTTTAGAACTAATGCCATATATGTCATTTATATCTTTACCTAGTACCATTATGACATTTAATTTTGTCTAGATTGTTTGTTTAAAGTAGTATAGTTTTCATTATTATTTGTGTATTTTTTTGGAGAAACAACATATCTCTCCATATGCCTTTTGCCTTGTGCCTTATGCCAATTGACCAAGTTCATGTTTGAATTTTGTATGCTTAGTTTATGCCAAAGTTGTTCCAAATTTGTTAGATTAAATCATGCCTTTGTTTCAAGAATATATTTTGATATTATTTTTCCAAAGGTCCTAGAATGTGCCTATTTTGATCCTAAATTTTGATGTCACATTTGGACAAAAGACTAAGAAACTTTTCTTTTCCTATATTAGACTTGTTTGGAATACTTTGGACATAGAGTTTGACATGTCAGTTTTTATTCAACCACTTGACCCTTTGTGTGTGAGACATTTGACATTAGACATTTTTGTACTAAATTTTATCACATACCATTTTTGAGATATAAATCCCCTTCAACTAAGTTAGACCAAGTTTAAACTATTTGTCCTTTTGACATTGTTTTTCAAAATTTCTAAACTCTAGGCCTTTTTATAGAGATTTCATCATTGACATGGATGCACAAATAATATAAATAGGTACAATCAATGTTATGATATAGTATACACACAAATTGAATTTTATCAAGATCCATATGGTGAAGAAGTGGTTTGTGAGATGGATCCATATCCTCCTTACAATCCTCAATCTAGGGAACAAAACCAAGTGCCAGATTTGAGAATACCTTCTTTTGGATGGTTGATGTATGATACTCACCCTTTCATGACCACCAAATCCTCAACCTATACCATTAACCCTTATTCAAATTGTGCGAGCCACTAAGATCCACAATGTTTAAGGAATAGTATTACCATACCAAGACCTCATCCTTTGGCTTGTATGAGAAACCAAGCTACACAATACCTTACCATTTTCATACCAAGACATCATAATTTAGATTGTGTGAGAAAATAAGGTTTGTGATGCCCTACCATTTCCATACTAGGACCTCATCCATTTTTCTTTTGCAAGCAACCAAGTTCCATGATTCCCTACCATTACCATTCTAAGACCTCATCCTTTGGCTTATGTAAAAAACCAAGCTCCATGATGCCCTACCATTTCTATTTTAAGACCTCATCCTTTGGATTGTGCAAGCTACCAAGCTCCATGATGCACTATCATTATCTAACCACTGATCATTATTCATATTTTACCAATAATTCCCAACATTAGAAAACCCATACCAATTTTTCAACCCTAGCCAAGCCAATTAATACCTCTCCAACCAAACCAATCATTCAAAGACTAAAATATATTTAAAAATGGTTTTTACAACTACTTGTAAATCAAGGCCAAGATAACCAACCAAACCATGATGTTTTTGTTAAACTAACAATTTGTGATGAATCAACTTGTGATGAATCACCTTTTGATACTATTTCTATTGTTGATGACTCTCATTGTGACAACCCAATCTTTGTTGAGTCACTTCTTATTGATTATAACCACCTTTGGTAAAATTATTACCTCAACCATATGCATATTTTTAAATATCCTCCCCTTGACAAGCTAATATCTATGGATTTGTCTCTTGACATTTTTCCCATCATGATGTAGTATCACTTTGACAAACCAATCTCTAAAGAGCCCATTATGCCATCATAGGTTGTTACTTGTCTAATACCTAACATTCAACATGACATCATTATAGTATCATCCACAATAGATGAAGAATCATAATTGGAGTCAAGTTATATTCTTGAACTGACATTAGACTTAGCATCCAAAATAGAATTGACATCAATCTCAACATTAGATTCAGAGTCCCTTGAGTTAGAATCATCATTAGAATCAAAATATGTTCATGGTTGTTATAATATTGGTTATTCATGCATTTTAGATCAGTTTGAATACATTTATGATCCTTATATATTTTTTGAGTATGAGTAATTTAGATTTGGCATAGGTTATCCTAGTATCTTCTATGAGGATTATGTTGCCTCTTCCCATTTATTATCATTCCACATGCCAATACCACCAACCAACCTAGCCATTTTATTGACCTTCTACCTCCCACAAGTGTCAATTAGGAAAAATAGAATCATACATTATTGAACTACATCTGTGATGACATATTGATTTAATAATATCAAAGGACAAAGACAAAATTCATGTAGATAAAGAATAATATTCTAGTGAAACCTTTTTGGAGGCACTAAGGAATGATCATAGTTTAAACTTAGTTTCTTCTAGTGAAACCTTTTTGGAGGCACTAAAAAGAAAATTAAATTCAAAAGTAAATGCTCCTTATTAAAACCTTATTGGATGTGCTATGGGACAATCAAGATAACTTCATTGCTGAAAACCTATTTACAGTGCCAATAGTTGAGCACAATAGTTCTTCATTGCTTGATGAAGACATTATCAATGATCGAATTAGTATAGCTTATAATCTATAGTATAATCAGATGGTAGCTACTCTCAAGCCCAAATAATATAAAAATATTATGGTCCTATCAAGAGAATATTCAAAAGTATTTATCCCTACCACATCAAAAGTTATGTTAAATCCAAAATCAACAACACTGTGTGTGCCTGAACACCCAGATATTCATTTTTTCCCAACCATTATGCATTCAATTATCAGCCACCATTATATTTACAAATAAAACTTATTATCCACTATTTATCCATATTTACCATCCCTAACCTCACTTTCCTTTGTATAAGATACAAAAATAACTTGTTTGAACATTTGAAGGAAATAAAATCAATGACCAATGAAGATCATAACAACATTATTGGAGTCCAAATCTATAACAAGTTTATGATAGAGTAGCTATTCAAAGGAGGTGTTGGTTATCAATTTCCATGATTTAATTATTATATTTATATCATATTTTGATCAAGACATGCATCTCTAGATCATTAAGAACAACAAAAACATTTACCTTACCAAAAACAAAAATTATACCTTTTCCACTTGCCAAAAACCATATCTTTTCCACTTGACAAAAACCATTACCTTGTCATTTACATTTTACATTTACCTTTCCATTTTAATTTTCCATTTACCTCTCCTTACCACTTGGGGATGTGATCAAGGAATCCAATAAGGGTGGTTAGATCATAGTTATCTTTAGAATGAAATTTAATCAAAATGAAAACAAACACACTAACAAGCATAACACTATCTTTCCTAGATCAAAGGGAGGAACACGGTGGAGAAAATTAAATGACAAAGCACAACTAAAATTCAAGAAATCATACATTTCTTACCTTCCTTGAATGCTCCAAGATATTTCTTCATTTAGCTTTCATGGATTGTGCCCAAGAAGTCTTCATTAATGGAATGTGGTTATCTCCATCTCCTCTTGGCACCATGGTTGGCTTGATATGGCTCATTCTTGTCTTGATGGATTAATGGTTTGGCTTAATTTTGGAATTATAACACTATGTATTTTCTTCATGCCCTAAATCTTAAATTATAACATTACTATGTCCAAGATCTCTAAATGAAGAGCTCTAGGCTTGGTTTTATAGGCTTTGAAATCAACTTGGAATGTGTTAAATCCTAACCTTGGTTGGCTAATTTAACCCTATTAGGGTTAAGAGGTGTCAAATGTTTATGATTGTCATGGAATAATCATGGGTGGGATATTTTACAAAAATGACAACTCACAAAAGCTAATGATGAAAACCTAGGATATTCATTGATTTTTGAATTTCCCTTTTTGATAATTCATTTAATTAAACATGGATGAATTTAATTAGGATTTGATTAGGATTAGTATGTTAATTAATCTCTTTTATGCATTTGAACATTTGTGTAAGATTTGATTTTATTGATTTGCTAATTTGTTATATTTAATTGATTTTGGGACAAATTTAAGACAATTAGAAATTATTAGGCTAGATGTTCAATAGTTGGTAGGAATTTATCTAAAGTCTGGTATAAATCCATTTGTGTCCAATTTTAGATGTCTACAATTTTCCCTTGTTTGAGAAGGCATTTTAAGCTGTATACATAATAACATCTTCTCAACGAATAAAAATGTTCTCTATGCTTATGAATTTAATGATAGTGGATGAACTATATGGTGTCCCCTTGAGGGAGTGATTGGTAAAGGGGTCGATAAATGGTCCCTCAGAAAAATAAGAAAAGTTTTCCAAACAAATTAAAATGATTGGGTTATAACACAATGATTTGTCCAAAGTTGGCCAAAATCACTGAGAATGCAAATGGGATGGTGTATAATGGTTTTCCCAAAGGTAGTTATAAGCATTGTACCCTGATAGTGGTCAATAAGGTATGATAACACAATGATTTTCCCAAAGGAAATTATAATCATTGAGAATAAAAGTGGGATAATGTAAAATGGTTTAACCAAAGGTAGTTATAAGAATTGTACCCTGATTATGGAAAACAAGATTGATGGCTAATGATTAAAAACATAATGATGTCAACTTGATATAGAGGATAAAGATGAATTGGGACAACCTACTAGTAGAGAGATTCTCATCTGAACTAACAAAGGTTGTAATTATTTCATTGTTTAATTACTCTATTTGGATTGTGATTGGGATTGTGTCTAGTGCTAGTGCCAATGAGATATCAATGCTTCATTGCCGTGTCAACTTATCAAAGCTGATTTTTTATATAGCATGTGATGGTAGGCATCATGATAGAACACCATGAGGACTTGGTTGAAATATGGATAAGGACTTACTCCCATGATCCAATACTCAAAGGAAAGTAATGCACTAATGATAAAGATAATGTTGATAATGTTAATGTATGAGTATGGATTGATTCAAGAATAGTGCATAAGGAATCACCTAATGAACACACATAGACTAAATCAAGGTAAAAATACTAAAATCAGATAAATTGGCACATAAATAAACAAATAATTGTTAGTCATAGTGTTAGTACAAAAAACATGATGAAAATAATGTGGAAGATATTTCCCCTAGAAAATAGGCGGCAACTTAACAAACAAACAAGATGGGGGAATAAATGAAAAGGAATGGGGTGGATAAGCTATCTCTATATGCACTAGGCAAGTGAACACTGCCTATATAGTTCCATGAATGATATATCCAACAAAAATTTAGACCAAATATAGTTCTCCCAAGAAATAGGATAGAGTAAAATGATAATACAAAATAAGCATGATGGATTTGATATAAAAATAGGAATGAACTCACAAAATGGTGAGAGCATGGATAAAATACCAAAAAGGATAGGGAAACTAAGTGATAAATGATTTCTTGTGAATTAGTTAGGGTTTCTAGAATCCTTAAGGCAACAAAGTGATCATTTTTTTGGTTTTTCTAAATGGTTTTATAATTTTTGAGTATCTGAACTCAATCTAGAATGATGAGACATTAAATGGTCCAAGCTCACAAAATAGTGAAGGCATGGAAAAATTAAATGTTGCTTGAAAATGGCTATAGTGTGACAAAGAGGGACTAAGATGAGCAAAACATGAATTTATCACAACCCACATAGTCCCAAAATGGCCTCAAGACACAATATTTCCACCTTACAATATAGGAATCTAACTAGTGTAATAGTCAATTCAAATAAAATAGGCATAGTTGGCATAATGTCACAATACGACACAAGAAGGTCAAGTTGGTATGTCAAGGAATAAGAAACAAATGTTTCCCCTAGTTTTTCCATAAGAAGTTATAAATAGGATATGATGGATCATATTAATTATACTAATTTTACCATAAGTAGTTATAATTAGTAGCAAGATCAGTGAGACACTGATTTACTCATGTATGTAAATATAATCAATCTCACTTAAACAAACATGATTAGAATGTAATAAGGAATGAAGGATGAAACTACCAAAACTTCTATCATACTGCTCCAAAATATTACCTCTATTTGGAATTCTTGAAACAACTACTAAAATTGATATGATTCTTCATCCTAAACATGAAACTAATGGATGAACCAAGGTCAAACGAGCTAAGATAGGGTTGATCAAAACATGTGTCATTTGTAGAATGGAATGATAGGATGCATAAGTGATAGGTAAAGTGCTAGGAAGGTAGAGTGATAGGATGATATGATGATAGAATGGTAAAGTACAAAGAATAATGTTGATAATATGGTACAACTTGAAAAAATCCTCATAGACAATATATAAATTTACTCAAGCATAACACCACTTGAGGTCTATAATTTTCATAGGCTCATCAAGTTCATCCCTTTCTGGTGTGTCAAGCCTATACGATCATGCACCATATTCTACAACAATGATAAAAGGATCTATCTAGTTGGGTTTAAACTTGTGTTTATGTTTCTTTTCATTTGTGGTAATCTTTTGGTTCCCTTTGAGGACAAGATTTCTAAGCTCAAAGACTTTATGTTTCACACACCAATTTTATTGGCCACAAATTCAATTCTAATATGCTTCAAGGTTGTTCACTATGTCCATGCATTTTTCATTAATTAAATATAGCTCTTGTAGGTGAGCTACTCGACAATATTCATCATCCAAGACATCCTTCAAATAGATGTGTAATGAAGGTAAATCAACCTCAATGGGAATAATGGCTTCAATACCATAAATAAGTGAATATGGAGTGGTACCTATGGTAGTGTGATTATTGGTACTTTATGCCTAGAGGGTATAGAATATTTGAAGGTGTTAATCATGCTTAACATCATTGACAATGTTTTTAAGAATGTTTATAATGGTTTTATTTGATACTTCAACATATCCATTACCTTAAGGGTAATATGCCATAGAAAAATGTTATTTGATATTGTATTCAACACATAGCTTTTTGACATCCTTGTTTTTGAATGATCTTCCATTATCATATATAATATCATAAGTGGTATCAAAGTGGTATATGAGATGGTTGAAGATGAATTTGGAAATTTTCTTTCTAGTCATGTAAGTGAGAGGTTTAGATTCAAACCTTAGTAAAATATTTTATGGTGGTAAGGATATGTTTATGGCCATCAGATGAAGTGGGGTTTATATTACCAATGCGATCGATTCCCTATGTATAAAATGGCCCTAGTGTCAACATTAGTTTCAAAGTCTTGTCTGGGCCATGAATCAGATTGGCATGCCATTGACATTTATCATATCTTTAAACATATATAGTTGTGTCTACATTTAGTGTTGGCCAATAATACCTAGTATGTAAGATATTTTTTGGATATGACTTCTCCATTGGTGTTGGCTCCACATACCACTTCATAAACTTCCCATAATGCTAGTAGAGATTATACCAAAGGTAAAAAACAAAGTAGAGTTTCATCAATACTATAATGGTATAGGGTTGGTCTAAGTAAGGTATAATCTTGGGCATTATTGATGAAGGATTTTATTTATCTATGGGATAATTTAGGTGGTAAAACATGGGCATGTAAATAGGCATATAGGTCTAAATACCAAGAGGAGTTGGGACCAACAATATCACATATCATTATGATGGTTGATGGTTCATGAGCTAGTGTTAGTAGATTTTCAACTAGAAACTATTATTCCTTGGATGTATTTGTTTATAAAATATAATATTTAATAGTAGACATGTCATATATTATTATATTTCTTTCCCTTGGTATATGCTCAAAATGTATGTCATCAATCTACCACATGAGAGTGTCAACCATGGCTTTATAGGGACCTAACTTGTCATCTTTGGTCTTAAAGTGGTATGTAACCTAATTGATGATTAAATTTGAATCACCAAAAACCTTTAGATGATGTATATTTAATTTTACTACTTTTATAAGCCTTGATATAAGTGTTTCATATTCAACCATGTTATTGGTACAAGAAAAGTTGATTATGAATGACTTAGGGATTAAATCCCCCTATGGTGTTATAAACAAAAGGTCTATCCTTGATCCATGTGTTTTGAATGAGCCATAAAAATATAGATTCCAATGTTTCTTTTAAATAGGTGTTTCAATGATGGTCATCATTGATTCATCAATAAATTTAACTGTGAGTGGCTCCATATCTGCAAGGGGTGATTCAACAAGCTATTAGATAAGAACTTGGCTCTTGATGGATTTCTAGTTCACATATTCTACCTCAAACTCACTAAGAAACATGATCCATTTGACCATGTATATTTTTAAATATATTTTAGATAATATATACTTGAGAGGGTCTACTTTTGAAATGACCATGGTCTTATTTTTTTTGTTCGATACTTGAGAATTATAAGGGTCTTAGGCCCTTTGTCAAAAAAGATTCAACAAAAACATGATGAGTTTAGCTTAGAAACCTTCCATGTAGAGGCATATAACCTTACTAAAAAAAATTATTTCAAAAAAAACCATCCTTAGATACAATCATTTTACATATACTACCATACTACAAGATGACTATGAATAACCAAAGACCAATAAACTATCTTACTATTCTAGATTTACCAACTCAATAATATTCCCCTGATTGGTGCAAATCTTCTTCTTCTCTATCTCCTAGCTTGAAATTCCTATTATTGCAACCAAGGCCACATGTTTCTTAATTTCCTTTGAGCAATCCAAATTCACCATGTTTCTACCATCTTGAGATCCTATAGGCTACTCAAATACAAAAAAATAGTCTTTTTTGCACTTTACTAGCATCCTCCCAATTCTCCTACTACTTACCTTTCCACAAGGGTGGTATCTTACAAGAGCCTCTCATCACTCCTTTACCTAATATTTTAATAGCATTGACCCTAAATTTATCACTCTTGATCTCCCTCCATTCAACCAAATCAAGGATGGGTTTAAGAAGATCTTCAACAAAAGACATACTTATTCCCTGCATTTCTTCAAACTTTAATTTCACTCTATAGGATACTTCCACATACTTTAAAAAATCAACTAAATCCACAAATCATAATTCAAGTTCTCAAAACATTGCCATTGGGATAAACCCCATATAGTCTCTCTCAAAAAATGGCAAAAGTGGAAATGGCCCAAGTAGTAAAGATTCTAAAGCCTCTACCAACTCTATCCTATATTCTAACCAAATGAATAATTCCACCATTGCTAGAGCCTATGCTCTATCCATCATAACTAAGAAAATATTTGAGGTAAATAGAGAGGCCAAATCAAAATTGAATCTAATGCATCTAATCTAGGCTATGAAATCCATGCCAAAAACCAACTCAATATCTTTTACCACTTCAGGAGGAGTCCAAAAATCATTTAATAGATGCATTTTAAAAACTTATCTAGCAAAGCCCATCTCAAAGATTTTGGCTTTGTTGAATTATAAAGGCCATCCCATAGATTCTAGACTAAATATATCCATCCCTTCCCAACCATAATTTCAATCACCACTAAACCAATAGACCTAGCAACCATCCTGCCAACAATTTTCTCCAAAATGATGCAAACCATAAATAACCAACTCATGAGAAAAGAGATATCATTATGGAAATAATGAATGCTCTGCATGATAGTGCCACTAAAAAATCAATCTACCAACTTCAAATGGCATTAGCCTTCACACCTGGGAAAAGCCAAAGAATAATTACCCTACCAAATATTCACTTTTAATTGATTAAGAAATATTTTAGAAAATATTTAATTTCAAAAATAATGATCTATATTAAAAAATACAAAGAGACACCAATAATTTAAAAAAAAATAATAATTAATATAAAAAAATAAAAACCAAAATAATCCACAATATCAACATTAAAATTATTTTATACAAAAGAAATATAATGTTGATAAATCTCAATCAAAAATCAATTTGATCAAAAAGCTGACAATCCTCCCAACACTTTCTAACATTATCCATTCTTTCCTCCTCACACTGATCAATCGCTACATTAGCCAAAAAATTGGCCTCTTTATTACTTTCTATAAAATAGTGGTTATATTCCTAGCCTTCAAATTCTTCCAATTTAGACTAGAGAACATCCAAAATGTTGGCGATTTTCCAAGACATTGCTTTCATACTAGACAAAGCTAATAGAATCACCTATGAATATCCTTCAATTTCCAAAAGGGAAATACCACAATTTACTACCTAATTAACACTTATAACTAATGCTTGTGCTTTAGCTTTGTTATTAGTGCCATTTGGTAGCTTAATCAAAAGAGATCTTATTAAGGATCCACTACTATCTTTGATAACACAAATTGTGATCTCTCTTTTTCTTTCAAAATTATTGCATTTCTTTCTTTCCAAATCATCTAGATAAGAATTATTGGTCTGGATCTCCAAAGACTAAACAAAGCATTCTTAACATATCTTATAGTCTAGGAGGCAAAATCTTTAAATAGAGTCTTTGACCATGCCCAATACCATTATATCCTATTACACATCCAAACCCAAAACCATCTTATGAAAGAATAATTAAATAATAAATAATCTGCCATTTCTTCTACTTCTTTACAAAGACTACAATGTGAAGGACCCATGAACCCAAATTTTCTTAGCCTATCTTGAGTTAATATTCTCTCATGAACTACCAACCAAGCAAATGCCCTTGATTTTTTTAATCCCTCATTACTTCAAAACAAGAAAGAGGCCCAACTTAATTCCTCATCTACTACTTTAGCCATCTAATAGCCTATTTTGACATAATAGAGACCCAAATTAGCCCTATCCAATGAATTTGATCCTCTTTTTCTTTAAGAAATATTTTCCTTGGTTTTAAATAAGAATCTAAAGAAATAATTTCTTCTTGGGGAATGGACACCGCTTTTCCAACTGTAACAACCTTACTTGAATCAGAATTTTAGACGACATAATATTTAACCTATTTGCCCCAATGTGTTTCCAAATACACTTTAATTTGACTATTAGTAAAATCTTATACTAAAGGTCTATGACTATTCCATGAATCCATCCAAAAATCTACCTTTCCACCATTATTCACAATCCATGAAACATGTTGATCAATCACTAATCTGCACTTTAACATGAAATTAAAAATATGAGAACCCTTGAGAGGATCTATAGTATAAATAATTATTTTTGGGGCCTCATAATCCAAATATTTTACTCTAAGCAATTTAGACTAAAGTCTGCCTAAATTAGATGCCATCTGCCAAACTAGCTTTGCTCCCAACACTATATTTTGCAAAGAAAGATCCTTGATGCCAACCCCTCCTTTCCCTTTCCTCTTACAAACACTTTACTACTTCATCAATGAAAGTTTTTTGTCCTCCCCACAACCTTTCCACAAAAAATCCTTCATAATTTTATTCATTGCTTAGACTATTTTCTCTAGAGGTGAAAGAACTAAAAAATAATAAGTGGGAAGAGCACTTAAAATATATTTTATTAAAGTAATATTCCCAACTAAAGAAATCCATTTTCCTTTCTAGGATTGTAATTTAGATTTTAATATTTCTAATAGGTTTTTCCACAAAAGTTTGGAACTAGCTCTTTTAAAGAAGGGAACCCCAAGATACTCAAAAGTTTCCTAATCTTAAAACCAAGAAGCCAACTAAGATTATTCTCTACCCTTCTATTACAGTTAACAAAAAATATTTTTGACTTTCCCTCATTCACTCATTGGCCTGAATCCACTTTGTAGGCACACAAAATTATCATGAATCCTTGAGCTTCTTCTATTTTATCTTGCCCAAATAGAAAAGTATCATCAGTAAATTGGTGATGAGACAAACTTTCAAAACCCTTGATAACCCTTAAGCCCTGAAGAAGATCTTGTTTCTAAGCTAATTTTATCACTCTCCCTCACACTTCTACCATAATGATAAAAATAAAAGGGGATAGAGGATACCCTAGCCTCAAACCTCTTGAAATGGAGAAAAAACTAGATGGACTACAATTGACTAGAATTGAAAATCTAAGATTGGAAACACAACTAGAAATCCAATCACACTAATCTTTACTAAAACCAAAATTGATCAAAATCTCAAATACAAAATGCCAATTAACTCATTCATAGGCTTTGCTGATATCTAATTTAATCATCATCCTTTTTTATGATTACTAACTAAAGAGTGAATAATCTCATGGGTAACTATAATATCATCTTGAATACTTCTAGCTAGAACAAAACTTGTTTGCTTACCTAAAATCACCTTATCTAGAAGAGGCTTCAATATCTCCACTATGGATTTGGATATAATTTTATTCACTATATTACACAAATCCACCATCCTATAGTCCATAAAGTAATTTTGGACTTCAACTTTAGGAAACAAATAAATGAAAGTGGTGTTAATTTTAGGCTGTACTTTTTTTTTCAACCTTGATTCTTTTACCATATCAACAACATCTAGACCCACTATCTCCCAAAAAGACTAAAAAAAAGCTATTGTAAAACCATCTAGCCTAGGAGTTTTATCTTTTACCAAGGTGAATACTACTTTTATAATTTATTCTAAAGATATGGGAGAGAGAAGTCTCTCATTCATTTCTTGAGAGATAACTGGGGGAGTATGCTTTGAAAATTCCTCTTGAGCTTATAGATTAGAGTAATATTCATCCTTTAAAAGGTCCTAAAATTAATTGATCGCTTCCCTCCTAATATCCTTAGGAGATTTAAGAGCTATCCCTTCTCTGTATAAAATATGAGTTATCTTATTCACTTTTATCTTTGCATTAATTGATTGATGGAAAAAGGAAAAGTTTTTATCACCTTCTTTTAACCAAGTTTCTCTTGATTTTTGTTTGCAAAAAATTTATTCCCTACAAAGAATTTCATCATACTCACTAACTAGACATTTTTCCAAATTATAATCATCCACCTCCATGCCTAATTGAAAAAATTTCTCATTTAAAGATTTTAGATTAGATTCAATCCTAAATTTTTCTTGAAAAATGTTTTTAAAATGCATTATATTCAAAATTTTCAATTTTTCCTTCACAAATTTCAAACGTTTTGCAATTTGAACCATTTTAGATCCTTGAGGAAATGGACCATTATTACACCATACCTCAATAAAGTCATAAATTGATTGATCATGCAACCACATTAATTCAAATTTGAAAGGAAATATTTCTAAAGGTAAATATGGCTTTATAGATAAAACCAAAGGGAGATGATTGGATCCTAGAGATTGAGAAACCCAACAATCCATATTTTTGTTGTCCTCATTACAATTAGTAGAAGAAAAAAAATATATCCAATATTTCTAATATATTATCCCTACCCAACCTCCTATTGTTCCACATGAACCAACTTGAATTTGGAATAATGTCTTTTAGATTATGAAGGTCTAAAAATGAGACAAAGTCTTGACTAGCCTAAGAGAATGTAAACTGACCCCCTTACTTATCCGCCTAACTTGAAATGATATAAAAATCTCTTGATTTGAAAATTATTGAGAAAAATAGACATATCTTTCCAAAGATCCAATTTAGGACTGATTCCCTGGGGACCATAAATATTGACCAACAAGAATTGAAGATCAGACTAAAAACTAAAAAAATTACAAGCAATCCAATTTTGACCTGAGACCAAAAAGTCAACCCTAAAAAAAGGGGGACCAAAACACTACCAAGCCTCTAAATTCTCCTTGAGCTTCCACAAATACACCTTGCCAACACTTTCCAATTAAAAAAACATAATCCTCCACTTCTTTTTTATTCAGTTTGGTTTCTTTTAAGAGAAGAATATCATGTTTTTATTCAAACAAAAGACACTTAACAAGCTGCCTTTTATTAGTAGCATTCAAGCCCCTAGCATTTCATGAGATAACATTCACTTAGACAATGGAATGAATTCAACCCCTCACTTTACAACATCAAGAAAGCCTTCCAAAGTACCTTGTGTCCCTGCTAAAATATCCCCTTTAACATGCTCAACTTTATTTTTCCTTCCTAATTTGTTTTTTGGGCCTCTCTAGGTTTATAAATTTTACTTTTTGACTAGGATATTGACAAAAATTATTTGGAATTAAAATCGCCTTTTGAATCTTCATCCACATCCTCTTCTGATTCCTTTTTGAGATTTGACCTTGAATCCTCATTAAAAAGAGCAAGCTGCTCTTCTTCCACTATTTCTCTGACCTTTTTACCGTCAGTCAAAGCCTCCTAATTATTAATCACCAATTCCCTAATATTTTGTGACTCTTTCTCAAGTAAAACACAATTTTTAATTAAATAAACTAGAGAAATAAATTTAGAATAAATGATTTTCTCCGATACTTCTTCTATCATTTGAATTTTTTCGAGAAACTATCATAATTTGACAACTCTAAATCTGACATAGAAGAATAAGATTAATTCATTTTAAGGTCCACCTTAATTTTCCATTGAAATTGAAATTTTACATTTTTGGATTGAATGGTGCTCCTTTTAGCCTTGTAAATTTTTTGAATATGACCAAACTGATGACAACCATAACATCTAAAAAGAATATTCTCCACATCAACCCTTTGATGCCATTCTCTACTAGTGGATTTAATAACCACAAACTTAGGAATATCTTGATCCAAATCTAGGTGTAATATGACCCTAGCATAAGTTACCCATTCACCTTTTAGGGACACTAAATCAATTTTCATAACAACTCCCATAAGACTTCCCAAGGTTGATAAAGAATTTGAGCTCTAGTACTCAAAAGGAAGACAATATAATCTTAACCAGGAAGGATAACTCCCTTTACTAGCTTTAAGGGGATCAAAATTAGGGCTCCAATGCTAAATCCAAAGACCTAAACTTTCTATCAACCAATTTTTCAACTTACATATTTCTTCTTTCTCTTTTTTAGATAAAAAGGATAGAATGAAGAAACCTTTAGGTAAAAAAATCACCTTTACATCTTCACCCCAATTCTCCTTCACCCATTTCTCAATGGTGCCAACTAAAAACCATCTACTAGCATATTTTCAAATGAGGGCACAATCAAAAGGAGATTAAACTTTTAAAATAAATTGATCAGAAGACTAATCAAGAGTTTTATTTCCTCATTTCTTAGGTTTAAACCCTAGAAACACTTTTAAACTTGAATCTTCCAAACCCTAATTATCTCTGCCAACCTACTATGAGGTGGGAAGGACTTAAAATCCTACTCTTTCTGGTCCCTCAAGTTATTCTTCCACAAAAAATCCACATCCTTCTCTTGTTGCCCTAGATGATTCTTCCCAATCTTCTTTCCTTTCTACTTATTTCTTAGTTTTCCTCCACTATTTTTTTCATTCCACCAAGCCCTATCTTCCTCAATAATAACTTCAAAAACATTATTACTTAGTTTTTTTCCATGATTCCCCCTACTTTACCTCTCATAAACCCTAGATTTAGGTCTGATAAAAAAGGAGTTTCTTTTTGGCCTTTCATGATCTTTCTTTTGTCACCTAGCAAAGCTTTCCTCTGATCCTTAGCCCTGCCTCCAAACTTATCCTCTTCATTCACTCTTTTTACTCCTACTCTCACTCTCCCCATTACTCCCCAATTCCTAACCATGATCTTGTTTTTTAACATGTAATGTCATATTTTTTGAGTTGTGAAGACCATAGTGAGATAAGCTTTTTTGATGGGTGTATAATTATATTCATATGTGACCAATGTATGACTTAAATAGTAAAATACATTCCATTTTACATTATCATAATGTTGAGATATAAGTTCCCATAAGGCTTTGTCTATCATTAATATATATAAAAATAATGGTTTCCCCAACATATGAGGTAATAGAACTGGTGTATTTCCCAAATAGTCTTTTAACTATTGAAAATCTTTTTGATAATCATTATCCTAAATAAATGCCACACATTTCTTTAGTATATGGGTAAATGGGTGGTGCTTGTTATCCAATTGAGACATGAAGCATCTTATGGATTGAATCTTGCCCTAAAAACTATAGAGTTTATTCAAATTGGTTGGTGGTGGCATCTCTATTATGGCTCATACTTTTGTTGGATAGACTTTTATACCCTTATAAGACACAATGAAGCTAAGAAATTTTCTTGATGTGATACCAAAAACAAAATTATTAGGGTTGATCCTAACCTTGAATTCATGTAGTCACTAAAATATGCTCCTTAATGTTGTTACATGATTGGGCCTAGTGTTTGATTTGCCTAGTATGTCATCGACATAGTTTTCAACAATGGCATGCATCATGTCATGAAATATGACTATCATGGCTCTTTGATAGGTGACCCCTATGTTCTTAAGACCAAATTTCATAACCTAATAATATAATTTTCCTAATGAGTTTGTGAAAATTGTTTTGTGTTGTTATTTTGGTGTTATTCTAATCTGATTATACCAAAAAAATTTATGCATTAGTGAAAACATCTCATAACCCACTATGGAATTAACTATCATGTCAATGTTTGGAAATGGAAAGTCATCCTTTGGGTAATCTTTATTAATGTCCCTAAAATCAATGTAGATTTTGACTCCTTATGTCTTTTTACTAACTAGTACAATATTAAAAATCCATTCAGAATAGTCGATTGGTCTAATACAACTTTCTTCCAAGATATTTTCCAAATCTTTCTTAACTAATACAATAATGCAAGGATACATATTATGTAAACTTTGTTTAATTATTTTGGCATCAAGATGGACCATAAAGTGGTGAAAAATTAAGGTGATGTCTAAACTAGGAATGTCAAAATAGGCCCATGTAAATATATCAACAAATTCCCTCAATATGGTTATAAGGACTTCGTGTTCCTCCTTAGTGAGTAACATACCTAATTTAATCCATTTTGGGTCATCTAGAGTCCTAATGTTAACCTCTAATGTATCTTCCACTATAAGGGTCAAGCTATATTCAAGAATAGTGGGCAAAGATGTGAACTATTTGGCTATGTCAGAGTCTTCTATTAGGATTGGTTCCTCAAGTTCTCCTAGACATGATGAATCAAAATGCCCTAAGGGGAGGGATGACCATGTAATAAATGCTATTAGAAATTCCTGAATGATGCAATCAAATGCTTGTTGTTCTTTAATATTGAATTTAGATCCATATACAAGATCATTATTATTGGTGTCCTAAATGATTTGATCAAAAACATGTTCATCTTAAAGACTAAACTCAAACCCATAGACAATTTCATCATTGGTGATCTCTTGGTCTATATTTGAATAAGGTTGAACACCCCTATCTAATGGTACCTGAAATAGGTTTTCACCACTAAACTAACCTTTATCTTTACTTTTTCCCTAGTCAAGAAGTACCTCAAATAGCTTTTCACTTTGGGACCTTAATTTTTTATTTAATTATTTTTGGCTAAGGGTGTCCACCTGCTCTCCAAAATAGGCTTCATGATCCAACTTGATTGAGAAGCCTTTTTTTATCTCCCAATGAAACATTATCCTTAAAGCCTAAAAAATCATAGAAGGCCTCATCATTATTAAACTCATCAACTGATATATTAGATTTTTGTTGGCCCTAGTCTATTAGTTAGGGATAATACAGTGGTAATGGATCATGATGAGTGATTGGTCAAAGGATACAAATGACATTATTATCAAACAAGTCAGTATGGGCTAAGTCATCAAATTGGCTTAGATTAGACTTTGCTTCATTGTCAACATTATTTTCACTAGTCATTGATGATGGAACTTGAATAATATATGTGGGGTCACTATTAGGTGGTTTAAATCTAAGTCCATAGTTTCCTTTGTAATTAATCATAGAAATGGGCACAAGTGTTCCCTATTGATTTGGCTTGAGGCCTTCTCCTTCATAGTCTTGGTTCTTTATGATTTGATTAGGAATATGATACTTTATATTCTTGTAACAATTGGCCAATTTTTCATTATATAACCATGATTCATCACCTTTGAGAGGGTATTATGCTTTATTATAAGCCAATATGAAAGTGACAGGTGTTAGACTATGCAGTTTGGCTTTGCCCTTTCTTTGTCATTCAATGAGTGGGTTAGCTTTTGGTATTCCAAAGGACTTTGGGTTATATGGAAGTTTTGCAATGTGAAAGGTGTCATGGGTCAAGTTATATTTTGGGCCATTAGCCAAGATATTATAATGATTAGAAATTTCAAGAGGTGGCATGTGGAAAAGAGAATCAAGGGCATTAAGGTCAATATAGTTGGCCTCTGGTAAATCAGAAAGTATTGCTTTCCCTTTATCCTACTTGGTGGCTGGGTTCATGTTGAAATGGTAGTTATAGTTTTTGAACTTGAATTTTAAATGTTTACAATGCTCATAGGGATGCAAATATCCTGAAATAGTCACCTTCATTCTTGAATGGGAGAACTTGATAAATTGGTGAAACATCGATGAGAATAGATTAATCTCATATAACCAATGTCTACCCAAAAGCATGTTATATGATAAATCAAGATCTAACAAATGATAAAGTGTACCATGGGTTAAAGGCCCATGATAATGGGTAAGTTTATGGTGCCTTGTGATTATTATTCTTCATTATCATATACTTTGATAGTGATTATTTATACTTGGAGATCTAATATCATGTACCTAAGAAGCTTGATGAGATTTAGAGACATGATATTCAAGCTTGATCCATTATCTATGAGGATACATTTCACTTTTTGCCACTTTACGTAAACTTTAATTTATAATGGATTATTATGTATTAGGCCCAGGGATGACACATCACTTTGGTTGAAGGTTAATTGTTGGCTTGGAATTAGGTGTCCAACTAAATCTTGAAATTTGTTAAGAGATATGTCATTTGGAATTATGGATTATTGATCAAGGAACTCTATCAAGATATTTTTGTGGATGGTTGACATATGCAACAAATCTAAAATAGATATTTATGTTGGTTTCTTTTGCAATTATTCCACAATGTCAAACTTATTTTCTTAGACAATGGTAAATGGCTTATTTTGAGGTAGAATGGTTGGTTGGATGATGGGTGAATTGGTAGATAGTTATGGGCTTGGTATGGTAATCCTTAATTATCATGTTGTGAATGCATAATCAAGATTAGGTACATGACCATTGTTTCTATCAATGATGATGGAGGGGGACTAGGTAGGATAAGTCTTAGTTACCAAGGAACTTGTGCATGGTTATGGGCTAATGAATATATATATATATATATATATATATATATATATATATATATATATATATATATATATATATATATAAGATCCAATCATGGGAATCCTTACTTTCTAGTTCACTTATGTGTGGTCCTAGGTCAAGGAAGGATTATCATCATAGGTTGGTTGGTTAAGAATGATTAACAATAGTCTTTTTAGATTGGTTCTTGGTCTTGGATTGATTGAAATAGTGGTGATGTGACCTTCTACAATATGTTCTACAACTGAGTTATAGTAATGTGCAATTGCATAGTAGGTATATTGGTTATTTGTACCATTCTAACCTTGGTTTTGTCCATTGTTTTAACATTGTTGGTTCTACTACTAATTTTGTTGAGTCTATTAGTTCTATTGGTTAAGCCTTGGTTGTTAATATTATTGTTTTTTATGTTTCACTAGATTTTATTATTATTGTTGTTATTATTATTGGTTTTTATGTTGGGGAAAAGGATTTTGATAAATGCAAAGACATTGATTGGAGGTGAAAGCTCCATGATCCAATGTGATCTCTCTATTTTCCAACATATTTTGAATTACATGTCTAACTTGCACACAACACTACAAATTATGGCCATTAGCCCTATGAAAATCATAGAATTATTCTATATTATGCCAATTTGGTATGTTAGCATCCTCAAGAACTTGTTATTTTTTAATAAGACATATAATCAAGTTAGTTGTTATGATTTTGTGAAAGACTAATTTAATGGGCTCTCTAAGGTTAGTAAAAGCATGACGAGTAGGCACATTCTCCTTAGAGGAGGAGGGTTTTTCAAAGGCATAGGTTGTTGAATTTATTACATTGGTTTCACTAGTATAAGATGTTGTACTTACTACATGTGTTGTAGCTACTAAAAAGGTTGTTGGTTAGGAGTAAGCTAAAAAGGTGGCATAGTCTAAATAAATGGTGTTTGTACCATTTAGACATGTAACAACTCTATTAATCTATTACCTATAACATTATTATTGTAATTAATATTCTTGGGTTTGTCAAAATTATTGGTCTTAGTTTGTTGTGATGTTTATGCTTAGATTGGATGTGGATTTTGGTCATTATTCTAATTTTTATTCTGATTTTGATTTGACAAGGCTAGTTTAATGATCCTTTTGTTGATTAGGGATCTCTCGATCAACAAACCTTTATCAATGATTTATTTGAATGTATGTACACATTGTAACTCTGAATTGTAATATATCTCACTATGTATATTTTTAGTAAAAATAGTGACTAATTTATTATCTAGTAGATTATGGGAGAATCAATTTGCTTGTGTTAAATCTACCAATGAAGTATCATGCTAGATATTGTATGATAATTGTTGTATGAACTTGTTTGAGAGATCATCAAAATTAGGTACTAAATTCTTGGGCAACTTTAGGAACCATTTCAATATTTTCCCTACTAAGTTTTATGGAAATAACAACAATGGGTATATGTTACTATAGGCCACTAGTTGGCATGAAATAAATAATTTTGTTAGGTAGGCCTTGGGTTCACCTTTCCCCTTATGCTTTTCAAACTTTGGTGTCTCATACGTTGGAGGAAATGGTATATACAAGTACTCCAAGTTGAAAGGGTAAGAACATACATCATCTAACTTGAAAATTTTGGTCTATTTCCCCACTTGAATGAGGTCAATTACATCCTTCATTTGTTTTAGTTCTTGTGTGAGGAAACCAATAGGATCATTGGCTAGTTGAGGTGGAGGTTGTGTGGTTAGAACTGGATTACTTTGACTGAGGTATGATGGATCCATTTGGGGGAATGTTGGATTGACTAGGGAATGGATCAAGAATATGAATACATGGATTTGGGTGTGGGTTACACTTAAGGTTATGTGATGTTTTGGTTGGTATTAGAGATGTAGGCCTGATATTGTGGTTGGTATAGAGGTATATAGTTATATTATGCCTACTGAGATTGAATAGGAACATATTTTTGACTAGTCATACCTTGTTGATTGGGAGGGACTTGTGACCCAAGAACCTATCTTTGAACTTATGGCATGTTTTGCATGAAAGGAAACTCTTTATTAATAGTTACTTGAGGAACATTGGAACCTCTTTGTTGCATGAATCCCTATTGAGAAGTGGATGCATATTGGAGATTTGACATCTATTATTGACTAATATTTACATGTTGTTGGTTAGAAATCATTTGGTTTTGGATAAACATGTTAGTCTATGACTGAAGAGGTATGTTTTTTATTATCTGGTGAGATGGAACATTGGTTGCCCCATGTTGAAGTGGTAATATGTTTTTCCTGTACTACATGGGTATATTAGACTATGCCTACTACTGTGGAATATTACTCGTTACCTATTGGGGTAGAGTAAGATTCATCACATTCTATTATGGCATGGCACTAGTCATTGGATGACTACATAATCCTTATTTTTAATTGCTATAAAAAGTAGTTGATTGAGGATTAGTGGTATCTAGATGAGTTTGAGATGTAAAAACTCTTACTCCCTAAGTTTTTGAACTAGTAATGGTGTTAGTTAAAGGAACATTTTATTGTTGACTTTTTATTTGTGCATTAATACCACTTTGGTCTAAATTGGATATTACTTACACATTATCCACTATGGTTTACTCACTATTCTATATAGAATCAAAAGACACTTCCTCAATAGTTGGGGTTTTAAAAATGTTTTCTACCAAAGCACTTTGGATGAATGGGTTTATACCCTAATTGTATTGACTAGTAAATTATTTTAAAACTCTTATTGAAGGATCTAGATTAATGAGAGGCTTGTTCAACATGGTCATTTGATTAAATTTATGTGTAAGTTCTCTATATGTTTGGTATGTTGTATACATTTAAATGAAGTGGTCCTCTATGAGGGCCCTTTATGTGACTAGCCTACATGGATCTTGATATGGCATTAGGGTTTCTAGAAGAGGCCTGATCATTATTTTGATTGTAAGACATGTTATAAGGCCCTCTTGATATATTTTTCAAATTATCATGCCCTACCTCATAGTTTTATGGCATTGTAGCATAATAAGGTTATTACTGGACATTTTATATAATCTAGGGTATACTAGACAAATATTAATCTATCTATTTTTGGTCTTATTATATGTAATGAGGCATACTAAGTAAATAATTGGCCAAATGATCTTGACTTTACTCCCTTATTTGAGTGTTGTATGGTGGATAAGAATTTATCTCCCAAACAACATCATCTTCATAAGGGTCTTGAACAAAGTCTTATTATGTACTAATATTTCCATGTCCTAGATTACACATAGTTCAAATATGTGTATAGTGAATCATGATTAGATTTATGACAAATTTTTTACAATAAGAGAGGACTAGAGTTCTATAAACTTTGAAAAACTATGTCTAAAAAGACAAATGTTTCAAATTCTATCTAAATTAGTCAAGGGTGGAGATAAATCTCTAAAACATCTATGCAAATATCTGGTAAAAATAGTATAACATCAAATGTCTAATGTTAAATTTTTTTACATAAACAAGGTCAAGTAAAATGACCTAAAAATAAGATGCCAAACTCTAATATTCAAACGTGTTCCAAATAGGTATAAACTAGGAAAGGGAAATGTTGCTAGTTCTTTTATCCAAATGTGGAGTTAAAATCCAGGCTCGAATAGGCTAAGCTAGGACTTCTAGCTAAACATGAGGTCAAAATCTAGACTTGAAACAAAGGATTATGATGATTAATCTAACAAACTTGGAATAGTTTGGTAAGGACTAGGCACTTGATTCTAGACATAAATTTGATTTTATTGGTACAAATCACAAAACAAAAAGCACTTGGAAGATGGATTGATTCTATCAAAAAGGCACAAACAATAAATTTTATAATTTTGAGTAATCGATTAACCTAATTTATATAACCTGAAAAAGAAAGATTTGTGTATCAACCTCTACGTGTTGAGGAATAAACCAAAATCAATTAATGTTTGGACCCAAACTTGTAAAAGTTAATAAAAAACTAAGTTAAACTAGGATTAAATGATAACAAGCTAGGAAAATTTTAACAACATGACTATGCTTAAACAAAGATCCAACATGGCATAAATGATTGGTTTCAAATAATGATAATTGAGATACAAGATAAGACAAGTCATTTAAAATAATTTAGATAGTGTAATAACATTTTCACTTCTAATAGATGTGATAAGGTTTTTTTATTTCAAGACATAATAAGGCATGAAACTTGAATTGATTTAGGAAATATAACATTACCCATTTCAATTAACACACACAATATTTTAACACAAATGTTTGTTAAGTTAAATCAAGGTGTTAAATGGATGGCATAACACCTCCTCAAATACTGGAGTAGTATTAGACACAAGACTTGTTCATGACATGATTTTTAAAAAAAATATTTCTAACACACCAAGAAATAAATAATAGATGAAAAAAATACAAGTATATTGTCCTATATCCTATCAAGGTGTGGTAAAGTGGGGTTGACTAAAACTTACAAGTTATGACTGTCTAGATTGATCCCATGTGTACAAAATTTCATGTTTACACATAAGAGAAGTAGTACATCAATTAGATCCACATCAATTAGCTTGTTGTGAAAATGTCTTGTCCTTTTCACAACCACTACATTCATCAATTGATCAGTATAGTGTGATTTCCTAATTGATCATACATTTTGGGTTGGGTTTCCACTAATGGAGATTATTTAACCACTCAAACCACCATCCCAGTGAGGTGATCCTAATTATATACCCCCATCAATAGGGGTTAAAACACTGCTATGAGATGATTCCTTGGGTCAATGCTTCCTTAAAGAACTCATGAGAGGCAATGAAACCCCCTTCACAAGCCAAAATGCATGAAAATAAAAGATGAGTAGAAATACTTTAGGGTTAATTTTAGATCACCAATACTATGCAATTTTTGGGAAAGATTAGGACAATTTATTTCTACACCTTGGACTACACACCAAATGTAATGGAAAGGCACTTTTTATCCCACAAGTTCCCTATAGGGTGTGGGGAGAGAGCATACATGAATTATCTTTTTTGCAAAACAAATAATCAACAAATAAGTTTTACAAATAATTATGAGTGAGGTTTGATTTTAAGTACCAAATTGAATGTGATGTTGTTCTTTACTAGTCCTCTTGTCTTAAGTGTGAAAGATTCAAATAATTGCACTAAACCAAATGAATTAAAATCATCTAGGTTAGTTTTAATCCCACAGTTGAAAGGTACAATACTTAGCTTATGTTCATGTTTAAACACCAATTTGAAATTTTTCAAGATTTAAGATTTTGTTTTAAGTGCCAAATTTGAAATGTTTATAAGAATTAAGCAATACTAGATTAATTTTAAACACCAACATTCAAATGTGCAAGATTTAAGATGTTAATTTTAGTTCCCAAATTGAAATGTGTAAAATTTGACTAATTCCTTTTAAAATCCCCAAATGAAATGCTTGACTAGTCTAAATAAGAAAAATTGGTGTCAAAATCAATCCTTTAACCTATAATTATTAGATAATAATGACCTAATTTAAATCACTTTTTTTTTAGAAAATTATGTTTGAATTTTAGCTCTCAAGTTTTGATTTTTTTGAAATCATAGTGACTATTCACTATCAAAAATGACCAGTTCTAGTTTAGGCAACCATTGTCAATCGGTCTATTAGAACTATTACCAGTAATAAAGAATCAATGTTGAGTGATTAAGTCCATCATCAATCACCTATGGACCCAGAATCAAAACCACAAAAGATAAACATTTTAAGTAAGGCCTTAGTTAGCACAAATATCAAGAAAACCTGCAAGGTTAAACCAAGTCAATTTATTTAAATGCCTTTGAAACCTAGATCTCACAAATCTAAATGGCAAAAATAATCAAAATTCAATATTTATGAATGCTTTTCCCATACAACCCAACCTTTAATGGTTTACATATAATCAAGGTTGGTTAAGTAGAATCATGGTTGATTAAGGCCAACTATTTCCTATTGTACTTGACTATCATAGGTCTCTATGTAGATCTAAGAAATAAACCAAAATAAAATCTAGCCAAAACAAGTTTAAAAAATCAATTTTATAGAGCTTCAAGCATCCAAATGAATATTCAAAATCTACATATTAATTTCCTTGCTACATGGGATGTGTTAGTTCTCACTACGTATGCCATTTGTGATAAAGGAATCCAAGAAGGTTCGTTAGATCATATTTTAGCTTCACAATGAAATTCAATCAAAGTGAAAACAAACACACTAACAAGCATAACACTATCTTGCATAGATCAAAGGGAGGAGCATGGTGGAGAAAATAAAATGATAAATCACAACTAAAATACAAGAAAACATACCTTTCTTACCTTCCTTGAATACTCCAGGAGATTTTTCATTTGGATTTCTTGGATTGTGCTCAAGAAGTCTTCATTAATGGAACATGGCTATCTGCATCTCCTGTTGGCACCATGATTAGTTGGATATATCTTATGCTTGGATTGATGGCTTAATATCTTGGCTCAATTTTGGCATTATAACAATATGTATTTTCTCATGCCCTAAATCCTACATTATAATATTACTGTCTAATTTCTCTAAATGAAGAGTTCTAGGCTTACTTTTATAGGCTTTGAAATCAAATTGGAATGCATTAAATCCTAACCTTGGTTGGATTAGTTAAACCTAGTAGGGTTAAAATGTGTCAAATGGTCATTATTAACATGGAATAAGAATGGTTGGAATATTTTCCAAAAATGACAACTCACAAAAGCTAATGATGAAAACCTAGGATATTTATTGATTTTAGAATTTCCCTTTTTGATATTTCATTTAACTAGTCATGGATAAATTCATTTAGGATTTTATTAGGATTTTCATGTTAATTAATCTCTTTTAGGCATTTGAACATTTGTGTAATATTTTATTTAATTTATTTAGGCATTTTCTCTATTTAATTGATTTTAGGCCAAATTGATTTAATTGCATGTGATGAATCCAAATTCGAGACATTTATAAATTCTTAGGATATATTTTCAATAGTTGGTAAGAGTTGATCTAAATTCTAATATAAATCCATTGGTGGCCAATTTTAGATCTCTATAGGGGTAAACCTCTTACCATTTTACCAAATCTTCATACCATCATCATCCTAAATAATGCCATACCCTATGTCATCCTACTATGTCATCTCTATTAGAGCAAAGCTTATTTTTAGTCATCCTACCTAACCCTTTTTAATCTTGGTTCCTTTGTTTCTTTTTGCACCTTGAACAAGATGATTTTGATCCAATTTTAATAGTTTTACAATTTCATGTTTAAATGATAGTATATGAAAGTAGTGTGATAGTAGATCTGACAAGTTATCTTTCATTTATAATTGAATAGTGGCATTAATTATAGCTACCTATGGGAAACTCCATGTTCCACCTTATGTTAGTAATTAGAACCACCTATGGTAAAATGAGTATCATAGACCAATTTCATTTCATAATTATAACCTCCTTTGGTCAAATTAGGAATAACACCTTTACCATTTATTACTGCATCACTTTCCCATTACCATTCTCATTTACCTAGCTATTTGCCCTGATTTTATAACTTATTGTGACCTAGTTAGTTCTCCCTGCCTTTTGTTTTGTTTTAACTACTATGATTTAAGGTCTAAATAGGACTATATAAGTCATTCTTGATTCACATGAGGTCATCTCATTCCCCCTTTTCCATATGCTTTCATCATTTTGAGATCAATCTAATCCATTGCTCTCACCATTTTATAAGTGGTATCTTGTCAATCTCTAGCGAGTTAAAATACCCCAAAATTTCCAAAAACATTCAAAAAATTTAAAATACAAAAACATTTATCCTATTTTAGCCTACCTAGTCATCCTCGATTCACCCTAGTAGGGAAAAACCATTGTTAGGATGTTTTCTTTTACTTTTAATTTTAGGCATTTTGTGTGTTTGTTTGCTTAGTTATTTGTTTATTTGCTTGCTTGTTTGTTTGATTTTAGTATTGTGCCTTGACTTAGTCTATATGTGTTCATTGGGTGATTCCTTACATATTATTCTTGAGTCCATCCATATTCATACATCAATATTTTCATCGTGATTTTTATCATTGGTGCATTGTTTTTAATTGTTTATTGGATTGGGATTCAGTCCTTATGCATATTTTGATAAATTTCTCATGGTGTTCTATCATGAGGCATACCATCACATGATATATAAAAAATTAGCTTGAGAAGTCTTCCAATTAATGGATCCATAAAATGTTATCCTTGGTAACCTTGGCGAATCCTCCCACCCTCTTTGATTGAATCAACCCATTGAACATTCTAGTTATATCAATTCTAATAAGGATGAGCATCTCTGCATTAGCAAGTACAAAAAATATTTCACATTAATCAATTCTTATTCTTATATTCATCTCTTTCATCATTTTTTTCATCCTTGTGTGCCTAATTATTTGTGGCTTCTTTAGTCATTAGACCATGGCATCTATTTTTGTGCCTGTTCATCTTTAATCTATGTCACAAGTTATATCCTTGAGTTATTCTTGCCAATCTACCCCAATGGGGCACAATCAAATAATTTTTCAATCCTAGTCATCTTAATGATTATAACTACCTATAGGAAAATCATTATTTTGACTCATCATCCCTAACTAGGGCATATGCCATTACCATTAATTATAACTGCTTATGGGTAAATCAGTGGTTCAACCTTTGTTACTAATTATAACTACCTTTGGGTAAATTAGTAATTTTTAAATCAATATATGTAAGAATTTTATCAACTGAATTAATCTCATTCATGGGTTAATATCATTATTCTTCTTTCTTGTTTTTTAGGGACCATCCATCAATTCATATGTGTCATCCACTCCTTTAAGGGGACATCATTATAGGCTTCCCAAAAATTAGTTGGAGCTTCTCTTTCAATAATAATATTCTTTATTCTTAATGGCCTAGTTCATTTTTTGAGAATATGTTATAGTTCTTACATCTTGCAACACATTCCCAAATAGGGGAAAACTATAGATACCTAAAACTCGCCACCAATGGCTATCAATTGGACTTCAGACTGATTCCTACCAACCTTTGTAAATTAAGCCTAGAGATCACTAAATGTTCCAAATTTTTGTGTATAATTTTTCAAAGCTTAGAATCTCATTGAGACATTACTAATTGGGGTATCCTATCGTAATCAACAATAACCTCTCATGGATTCATCTCTAACCATCATGCGGTATCACAACATGCAATTTCACCTATAGACCTAATAAGTGGGGCAAGTACACACATAAAATCAAATATTGAAAGAGTTAAATAGATAATCAAAATAAATTAACTAGATAAACCAAATTAAAACCCTATTTGAATTATCCATGTGAAATTAATGAATTACTAAAAAAGGGAATTCAAAAATATGAAATATCCTAGCTTTTCATGATTACCTTTTGTGAGTTGTTAAGCCTTTGAAAATATCTCAATCATGCATATTCATTATAGATCATTATTTATTGACACATTTTAACTCTATTAGGTTTAATTGACTCACTCATGTTAGGTTTGAATTCATTCCATGTTTAAACTACATATTAACTCACCTTAGGTTGGGGTCAGTTCCTAACCCTATAAATACAAGCCCTTACCTATTGAAAAGAGAGCTTGGAAATTGTAGAGTTATAATGTAGGTTGTATAAATATTCATAGAAATAATATTATAGTTCCAAAATATTGATCCAATCCCCCATCAAGCCACAATCATAAGCCACATCAAGAAAGCCACAAGGGTGCCAAGGAGAGAAGGAGCAAATAATACTCCACCGAGTAAGCCACATAACAAATCATTTGGATAATTCAAGAAAGGTAATATATTGTTTTTATTTTAAATTTTAGTTGTGTTTTCAATTGGTTTTACTCATTAATCTCCCCTTATGATCTAGGCAAGTAAGTGTTAGCATGTTAGTGTGTTTTTATTCAAGTTTGGTTATTTGTTCTAAAACTTGATCTAAGATCCCTTCTTAGATTCCTTGACCACAAGAATCATGTAATATGACCCTAGTGGTGCTAAAATAAAAATCCACAAAAGTTTTAAATTTAGGCAACCCAATCACTTCTTTAACTAAACACTTTTCAACAATGAGTTTTGATTTATTCCCATACTCTACCAACCATGAATTTGCCATATATCTAGATTTTATATAAAACTTACTAAGCATTCTAAAAGATAAAAAACATTTATTAGCCATTATATCTATCAAAATAAAATTGGATTTTCAAAAAAATACCTAATAGCACTACAAGTGATGCTTGAAATTTGGCTTGTGGATAATCAATTGTTACATGAATACACTACTAAAAATTTTCCTGCTAAGAATTAGGACCCTTATTCTTTGACTTTTCCTAAGTGTATTAATGAGAATAATGGTATCCTCTACAATTGAATCAACCTCCAAGTGGACCTTTCCTATTAGTCTGTGGGTTTTCCTTGAAACTACCTTTAGAGCCATTACTTGGTTTTTTATTATTAGATCCACTATTGAATTTGTAATTTTAGTTCTTTGACTATCCCTTAGAGTCTCCACTCATCTTATTCCAATATTTCTTCTTGAAATTTAACTTAGAACTTCCAAACTTTTTCTTGAACTTTTCCCTAACCTATGTAAGAGACTTAAGCTTTTGCTCCTACTTCATTGCCTTCTCAAAGACCTAGTCCATGGTATAAGGTCCATGAACACCTTCCTCACCATAAATCTAGGGTATTAATCCCATGATAAACTTCCTAATTATGAACCTCTCATTTTCTTTTTAAATAGGTATTTACTTCAAAATTTTGGTGAACTACTCCCAATACTCATTCATCAATAAGTCTCCTTACTTTAGATTTTAGAAATCTATGAGCTTTTGATAAAAATAAAGATATGGTAGCCACCATGACCTAAATAATGTCACAAATTGATTATAAATTATGGCGGTCAATTTAAGGTTCATTTCCATCTTCTTGTTGGCCCACCAAGTAGCTACCTCACTATCCAATTGGTAAGCTCCCCAAACTACTTTGGTGACTTTAAAATAGTTTCAAATATTGAAATACTTCTCCATCTCTATCATCCATACATCATCTTAATCACCTAGAATAGTTCCATAAAACTTAGGTAGACTCACCTTTTTCATGTTCCTAAACAACTTTATAGCCACCTAAGCTCTAGTATCCTACTAGATTTCTTGCTCACTAGGCTACTCAATAGGTTATTCCTAATGTTCTTCATCACCTTGGCCATGAACTTCTTAATTTAGGGTTGTGATTCAATTACTGGTGTCATTCATGAATGTGAGAATCTAATCCAACTTTATTGAATGCTTAGCAGTAATTAGGTTAGGATCATTTGGAGGGTTATTGTCATTGACATTCAAAGGACCCTCTCTTGATGCTCTAGTTTACACCATTCTTATTTTTAATTAAACAAAAGAATATGAAATTTTTTGTAGACTCATTAAGTCTTAGAGTTTGAGCCTAAACTCTGATACCACATGTTACACCCCCTCAAGTTGTACTTAAAATAATGCAATAATTTTTTAAAACTAATTACTTTGCATTCATTCACTCATTCCATAATGATAGTTAACAACTTATCTAATCATTAAATTATCAATAACTTATAATAATAACAGTTCTAAATTCTAATATTGAATGCAATATAACATATTACAATTACAAGAAAATTAAATACATTAAGACTCAGCCATGACTGGTCCAATAATACAACAACTATTGTTCAAATATAATAAATATATTAAAATTATGTTACCATTAGGTATTTAGCCTTCATATTATAAATAGATACTAAGATTGTTAGAGCTTGAGTTGAACTAACTCATGTATCTCTGATAATCTCAAGTGTAGTCTCTAGGTAATTACTTTAGTGGAGAGGGAAAATATCATCTGATCACTTTTCCACACCAACCATGGACCATCAATCCCCTATATAATCCCCTATTAGGGAACTTCCCTTCTTTCACGGATAGGTAGATGATGATAGTGTGAGAATCTAGAGAGACATGTTAGTATCCTATGTACTACAAGATTTTTACTACATGATGTGTACCATAAATAAAAATACATTTATAACATGATATTACACAACATGAAAATCAAATATATGAAATGACAATGCCTATCTAACATTACTTTGGCTAAAGTTTTCAAATAACATACAATCACCGTGATCAGTCAATTTCATAACACACCACTTGATCAGATTATCCACATCCAGCATTGGCTAGTGAAGTCCATCTCAATACATACTTAACATCATAAATATGGAATCCACTAAATATATATATATAATATTATAAAAACCTAAATATTCAATTAGATTTTTCCTATTATTAAAAGTGAAGACATGTTAAGAATGGAAACAATCATATTCATACATTTTTTCCATCAAATATATAAAATGAATCTAATCACATGTTATTATTACATATATAGAAATATGACATAATACAGTCCATACATGATCATACCTTCTAGGTATGCTTCACACAATAATCATAATTTCTCAATTTTCATAGGTAACATGCTATTTAAACAAACTACATTTTTTGGTTCTAGTCAGAACCAATTTTATACTAGTATTCACCAAATATGAAAACAAGTATGCCAAAAAATAATAATCTACCTTTACTATGTTAAACAATAGACCAAAACATTTAATTTTGAAATCTATTTACAATTTTTTCATATACATTTAAACATATCCAATCATACTGAAAAGTTGAGTTTACCTCAAATAATCTTAAATTATTTCCATACATACTTTTTGTGATATATATATATATATATATATATATATATATATATATATATATATATATATATATATATATATATATATATATGTATGTATGTATGGTTTATCTAAAGATCCATCTTTAAACATAATAATGTAAACTCCCTACTTAAATGAAACCCATGTTACTTAATATTTCAATTAAGTACAAGTTTTATAAATTCTTTTAACAAATGAAACCATCAAACAAGCCAATATGTCTATCATGCTAGGATCTCAATTCCATCCTTTAATAATGCATAAACACTCAAGCTTGCATTTTACAATTTTAATAAACTAGTTCAAGATAATGCACTCAATCAAGCTATACTAGACAAAAAAGAATTATTTTTCAAATCCTTTTAAATTTGTAATTACTTTTAGATCTTTGTTTATAATAGATATTCTCAACTAAGCTAACAAGGTATTATACACACAATCCCTCAAATTGATTTTTAAGCATTTTACAAACTAGGCTTTTGATATTAATGATCATATTAATGACCTTTAAATATTTCTTAGTTTGTTACTAGGGTTCAAATTAGCTTGTTCAAAAATCATTTTCCAAACAAAGGTTTACTACTCTCTAGACTTGATCCATATTAAAATTTGATATTCAAACAATTGCATATTCTATATCCAAAAGAAGGATGCAGTCAAATATAATCTTAATGCATAAACAAGTATGCAGTCCATTTTTATAAATAATATACAACTTGCTTATATTAAAGGTAAAATTATGTTCATAAGCTAAAGTGTACTCTATATTTATAAAACACAATCCATATATATAAAATATAGTGCATATATAAAACAAAGTCCATATATATATGGACTTTGTTTTATATATGCACTACATTTTATATATAAGGACTACATTATATATATATATACTACTAATATATTATAATTGGGTTTAAGACAAAATTTAGTAACTAAAAAGATCATTTTCCTAGGGATGTAAAATCTCTCAACTAAGTTTTTTCAAAAACTCATTTCAATACTTCAATTTTTCCTCTAGATAAATAGATACCACAAATCTTATACTCACCCTTACTTGTATTTATTTACCATGGGAAACTAAGATATAATGAATCAATTTTGAGTAGCACACATATGTGCGTGCACACGTGCACACACACACACACACGCACATGCATGCATGCACACGCATGCACGCATGCGTGCACGCACGCACGCACGCACACACACACACACACACACACACACACACACACACACACACACACACACACACACATTTACACAGATAATACATGGAAATTTCAACCATAGATCTATGTGTATATGTATATATTAAGTTTTATATATACACCTCTTAACTATAAAATATAATCACTTTTATATACAATTATATGTTGTCACTATTTTATAAAGTATATACAAAATTCATATAATACAACAATTTCTAGTTTCTAAGACAAAATTTTATCAAGGCTGAGCTTAATCCCATTGTCCTTAGGAGAGATCAATGAATAATATGAAGACCAATCTATTCATTAAGGAAGGCACCATATATTCAAATAATTTGGTTTCTAAATTTAATTGGGTTTTCAATAAATTCATGGTCGTGCTTAAAATAATATAGTGACCTACAACATTGATCTAAATTTTGGGTTTATTAGATTTATCAAACCATAAAAAATGTAAAACCCATATCCATTTTCAAATAATATTTCACTTATAAATATAAATTATAGAACCAACCTTGTAATATATTTTCTTGAAGGATGAATTCACCCAGCTCTTCTTGCTTTGTCAAACTCTCTTAATTACGCCTGCTTCCTATATTTCGGTATTTCCTCTTCTTTAATCTCCATATTTTATTTTATTTCTCCAAAAAAATTCCAATATTTCCTTCTTTAAAACATTTTTCTTACAAATAATAATCACTTATTTAAAATCATACCTTATTATTCAAGGTTGAATTCATGCAAAAACTAGATAATCATGCCAATTATTAACAAAGCCAATGTTAGCTAGTAATTTGTAAGACTAATTATAAATAGGTTATTATCTAATCATTAAAATTTTAATTAGAATATTCCACATAGGAAATTATAATTTTAACTTATAAAAAGTCTATTTATTATTTTAAAATAAGGTATGCCTAAGTAATTACTAGTTTTAACCAAACTAGACAATATATTAAATGTTAACACAACACTAATTGCCAAACCTATTTTTCAAAAATTATGATGTTATATTTATGAATTTTTTGCATAATCTTATTTATATACTAATTTCAATGTCTTTAACTATCTTTAAAATAATGTATTAAATAATATCAATTACTAGTTTACTAAGTAATAATGTCACACAAACACAACAATCATAAAGCAATCATCATTCAAAAATAACCATAAGCTATAGAATAATGAAATAAATCATTTAAATGCATAAAATGAAATATTATTAATACAAAAATATTCAAGTACTCAAAACCATACTAACTAGCTAACTAGATCAAACAAAAGAATTAACAAATTATTCTATTATGGTGTGTGAGTTTGGGTCATTAGCAATTCCTCTATCATCCCCTAATCACCCCATCTACTCCATCCTCTTCAATTATTATTTCCATCATCATGCTTTGAAGAAATTTCTATCCTATATCAACCTCATAATAATTAGATAGTTAGTCTAAGTCATCATCATCATATATATATATATATATATATATATATATATATATATATATATCAACCAATGATGCAAAACTAACAAATATACATCCATAATGTATAGAATAAGAAAATATAGCCATCACATCATGTAAAATAAATAACATATCACTATCCCATAATTATTATATGTCACAAATATCAAATAAAATCAATAATAATGAGTTTATAACCATATTAATCCATGGATTCTAAGGTTATTAAACATAGGGTGAAATCAAGATGTAATAGATTAAGTGAAGGCTTATTGAGGGTGATACAATCCAACCCCTCCCTTACACTTAGTCAATATAAACTTATGATCCCACCACCAGGTGGATGAAGATCCTCTAAATTCTAGAGTGGTAGTCCTTACCAACAACTAACAAACCAAGTGAAAGATCCCTAATATCCAACTATTGTGATGACAACTCAATAATAGAAAGATAAAATGGTAGGGTAAACATCAATTGTTAGAGAACATGAATAAGAGCAACAGATATAAGAGATACCAACTGCTACATAAGAAGAAGAAGAATTGAATCCTATAGTTCAAACATATACTATTGAACTAAGGAGAGTTAAACATGAATTAGTAGAGGAGATAACAAAATAAAAGGATAGTATAAGTAGGGAAGAGGTGTTGATCATATTCCTAGACTCTTTTAATGAGGAAAATGTGGCACCTATTATGGCAGCTTCAACAACCCTAACATCTAGTATGATTCTTCCCCAAATTACCCAATAGGTGACTACTCCACAAGCCAAGAAAACAACACTATATTATCAAAGGAAACCAAAGGAAGAAAGACATTAGATGTCATCCATAGAGATAACCAAGGAAGAGGAACAACCTTCAATAGAATGTGATCCAATTCAAGAAGTGGATGAGGAAGAGTTATAATAATCCAAGGTGTTGAGATTGTATGGATTAAAATCAAAGGAACCCATTAGTGGTGACCAATATGGTAAGGGTCTTCTCTTCACTTTTCCCCTCTACCTTTCTTCTCTAATGTTCTTACTGATTGATTCAATTATGGCTTTTTTAGTTGTTTCTACTTTTATTCCTATGTAATTTATCTAACTGGTCTTCTTTTCATTTATCCAATCACTAATCCCCCAATTACCACTTATTATTATTTAACCATTGACCTTATAGTATCCATTCCTTTAGTCTCCATCCCTTAAACCATTGTTCTTTCCATCCCAACCACCTTTGTTCCCACTCTTATAGTCTCTACCTCTATTTCCATAGCCACCAACCAACATATCACTCAAATGATTACCTCCTCTACCCAATTGGGTTCACCTTTGACTTATTCAAGACCATTTTAGACTATGATAGTAGTAATGACTAAAAGTTCCCAAAAAATAAACACGTCTATGTTCTGCACCCCATGCCATAATTTCATAACATAGACAAGTATAAGATTATTTATCCTTGAATGCCCAAGCCTTTCACTGAGATTGAACCTGAGCTTGAAGAGCATGAAAAAACAAAATCCAAACAATTATATCTATCAAATTTCACTCTTCTAGACTAAGCCAAGGAGTTAGGCTCCTCAACTTCTAAGAGGCTCAATCTACATATCACCGAGCTTCCCATTATAATCTCACTTTTTGATATATCCACAACCTTAGTGCAAAGGGTCAAGAAAATAAAGATTTAGGTTCGTAGTGGAAAAGGGATAATTTTATATGAAAGAGAAGAAATTTACTCTCTTTCAAACAGGTAGGATAAGAATAAGGGTCAGTCCCCATACATTGAAGACCTCACATCCTACATGGAGACCCATATTCAAATAATATTAGCCATCCATGAGAGAATGGAGATTGCCAAAAAATAACTAGAAAGAGCATTGGAAACTATCAAAGAGTATAAGTAGGTGGCACAAGTTCCTTCTAGTATAAAACATGATGTATATAATATGACACTAGGTCTGTATGAAAATTTGGATATAGATAATTGTTTGAGAGTCTAATAAGCTCTGCATGTAAATTTAAGAATAATTTTTTTTAAGAAATTGAATTTATTGGTACTATACACTCATAATAAATCATTCATCCACTTAGATCTGATGACCCCTTTAGAGGTAGCTAATGCATTTAATTTATCTATCATAAAAACTTAGGAGGCCCAAGATTGGGTTTCTACTTTTGAATCTTTTGAATAAGCTTGCAAAACTAGAAAAATAGGAAACACAATTTTTAGATGAACTTGAATTAATATGAGCTCAAGATAACATAGGAAATCTATTAGTTTGGACCACTTTTTATTAGATGATTCAACAAGTTTTATATAGTTTCACATAGAATTTAAAAGGACTAATCCTAGAGGACATTAAAGCAAAGTTGAGAACAATAAGGCAAAAGGCAACAAAAGTTGAGGTTTTTCGGGTTAGCCTCTGAGCCACCAAGATAGAGAATGAAAATATGATGGAAAAAATAGGTAGGGTAATTAAACCTCATCTCCTTGATATTAAATTAATTAGTGCACAAAATGATAAAACATACAAACATTATCAAGAGTTGTATGTAAATAAGAAAGCAACATCAGTGCCACCTGCTAGTTTTGCTCCTCATATCCCACCTATAGTGCTAGTTACAACACTCCCATCAAATTTACTCCCTCCTGAGTCAAAAAATACATCAATTTCACCTATTATTTTATCTCTAATTTTAAATCCAATCCAAGAAATGAGTGTGTCCCTGACTATATCTCCAATCACCACATCCACAACAATAAGCACAACTCCAATTACAAGCATAGATCCAATTATAATTGTAGTTCCAACAATAAATTTAAAAAGTGTTAAGAATGAGCTAATTTAGCCTAATTTAAAGGCTATTTTTTATATAATTTTTTATCATGTAATGATTACAAATAAATAGTTAATTTTTGTTATCTCCAAATTGTAATTAAAAAATTTGTTTTTTTCTAGCATGCACATGTTTCATGTCTAAAGATTAATCTACAAGTTATAACATGTAAATAAGACTTATGATATAATAATTCATGATGTAATTAAAGTTTTGTATACTTTGAGGATGAGTCAACCCCTTCCCCAAGTCCTTTATATACATTTATAATGTTATTTTCAAAAGGTTAAAGTTTTGGATCAATATACATGAAGAGATCAAGATATTGATTGTCATGCAACTTTGTATGTTATTTCTTCTTCCCTTTTTATATTAATGAAACTTAAGTTTCTTTATCTATATCAATTTAGTAATTCTAAAGTGTTTTAATTATATGAATGAATCTAATAGTTTCAATCAATTAATATTGATCTTAGATGTGTAACAACAATTTAGGATTGGCAGGTTCCATTGGTTTATGTAGTTAGTATAGGTTAAATTGATAATTTGAGGTGTGCATAGGTATCTCTTTTTGTATAGTCATCTAGGAATGAACCATAAATACCATAGAAATTTTTTTGGCTTGCGCTGTAATCTCTTAGATAAGGGTGTGCAACATCAAACCTAAAGAGAGAAACCTTTAATTGAAATCATTGATTATGCTATATTTTTTATCTGAGACTACTAACCATGCTTTCTCATGAGTTTAAAATAGCTACAAATGGAAAACCCTGGTCTTGGAGATATATGTCCACCACAAAAACAATATTAGGAGTGACCTCTCAAGAATACAAAGCCTTCTTTTCTACCTTACCCTTCTTCCCTTTTTGAGTTTCTTAAGGTATACCCACCTTAGAATAATTCTCCACCTAGCCAATTCACCTTGTGATTAATTTCTATTATATTTCATGCATCCATCCATAAAACCTAGTTAAACAACCTATAATCTCAACCTTTTATTCCATCACTTGGTTTTTTTAACTACATACCTATAACTCATGCCCCAAACTATAACCTTATTCCATATAGATCCCAAAAATTTTAGAGGATACCTCATTTAACCTTATGTGGTGTGCATAAAACCCACATCAACACATGTTACTACTATGATATGTGATTAATACACCTATGACATTAAACAAGAGTGAAAACTTGTTAGGAAACCTCAATAAAGGGTAAACCCTATTACCCTAGAAATTGTAAAAATTGAATTAAAAAACTCTTGGATGTAGGTTTCATATACCCCATCTCTAATAGCCAATGGATCTCTCCAATTGTCACTATACCCAAGAAGAATGGAAATTTTTTTACTTATGTATACTATATATAATCAAACATTACCATAAGGATATATCACTTTCGTTTTCCATTTATTGACCAGGTCTTGATGCCCTTTTTGGGAATAATACTTCTATTTATTTCATAGTTTTAGATGTTATAATTAGAACATAATTTCCTTATAATACTAAGATAAAATCACATTTACATGTCCTTAAGGCACTTATGCTTACTAAATCATCCCATTTAGGCTATACAATGTTCCTACCACTTTCAAATGGAATTATTATGATTTCTTTTATATATCTTATGATTGTGTTGAAATATATATGGATGACTTTACGCTCTATGGGATAACCTATAATGAAACATTCACCAACTTGGAGAAATTTCTCTAATTCTATCAAAATAATAGCCTATCATTGATTCATGGGAGGTTTTATATGCTAATGCAAGAAGTAATTATACTAGGATGCCATATTTCAAATTTAGGAATTGAGGTAGACCCTATTAAGATAGAAGTGATAAATAACTTTCCTACACTAAAAAAATAATAAGATGTGAGAATTTTCTTATAAAATGTTGGATATTATCATACATTCATCTAATAATTTATCAATATATTAGATCCATTATTTTTTTATTAGGAAAATATGATATTTTTTTATGGACTGATGCATGCAATGAAGCTTTTCAAATTCTCAAAGACTTACTTGTGATAGCACCCATTTTGAGAGGTCTAGACTGGAAACTACCCTTCCACATTCATATCGATGCCTCTAACACAACACTCAGGAAAGTCTTTGGGAAAAATGATGGATCACTCAAGTATGTTATATATTTTTTAATAATAATTTGCATCATGTAGAATTGAAATACATAGTTACAAATAAGGAATTCCTCATAGTAGTGTATGCTATCAACAAATTTGGACATTATATTATTATTTATCCTATTTTTATCCCTACTAATCATGTTACTATAAAATACTAATGAACTAAAAAATATTAACTAGTAATATAGTTAGATGTTTGTTGTTGTTATAGGAATTTGACATTACCATTATGGATAGGCTTTGTAAAGATAATGTAATTGTATATTTTCTATATTGATTACAATCTGGTGAAAATAGTCCACTAGTAGATGACTCTTTTTCTAACAAACATCTCTTTTATTTAATTATTAACATTCATTGTTTGTATATATTTCTAACCATTTATCTTATAGTCATACTTATACACATTTTTCACCCAAGGAAAAATGCAACTCAGTGACCAAGATCATCACATATTTATGGATTTTTGGATACTTCTTTCACATTGGACCTGATTTGATTATGAGAATATGTGTGCAATAGGATGAAGTATTTGATATCCTTTTTGCATGTCATGATGAACCCTATAGGGGAAATTTTATATCAAATATGATATCCTATAATATCCTTATTATAAGTTATTATTTTATTATTGGCCCGCTCTACAAAGATATGTTATTGCATATACTCACCATTTTGAAATATGTCAACATATGGAGAAACCCACACATTCAAATTAGATGCATCTTTAGACATGATTATTCTTAGAATTTTTTTTTAAATGGGGGATTAATTTTATTATCATAATAGGTTCATCTTCTTAAGGAAACAAGTACATTTTGGTATGTGCCGACTACCTCACTAAATGGGTATATGTTAGAGATTTGACATGTGCATGAGATGAAAAGTAGCTTAATTCCTTTATGAATAAATATTCACAATATATAGATTTCCATGAGATATAGTCTATAATTAAGCTCTATATTTCATGTCTAATTTGATTGTAACCTTTGTAAAAGAATATGAATTTAGACATAATAATTCTACTCAATATCATCCATAATCTAATGACCAAGTATAAGTCACTAATAGGGAGTTAGATAACATCAATACCAAATAATAGTTATAAACCATTATGATTGGGTACAATGTCTTTTATAAGTTGTATGGGCTTATAAGAACACATGGAATACAACTAAGGGATTCATACCCTATGAATTAATTTATGGTAAGAAGGTTGTTCTTACCATAAATTTTGAACTCAAAACTTTAAGTACTACCCTATAACTTGGCATGGATTTTTTAGAATCATATAAATAAATAACCAAGAAGATCAACTCTTTTTAAGAGCTAAGATTAAATCTCTACAACATACATAAATAATTTAGTAGAAAAGGATCAAATGGCATAACAAGTTCATTAAAACACAAAAGTTTCAAATAGGGGATTGGGCATTGGTTTTTTTACTCAAAATACAAGTACCATAAAAGAAAATTTTAGACCAGATGGTTAGGCCCCTATGAAAGAGGAAAGGATGTTGATATTAGATTAATCAAGATACATACAATTGATTTATTTACATTATCTTTGATTACCAATAGACATTATCTCAAGTTGTACATAAACCCACTCTCCAAAGAAGAATTAATTAATAATATTATGATCGTATACCATCCTTTTATGGATATGGAAATCAATTATATATTGGATGGGAACTTTGAAAAACCTACTAGTTAATCAACATAACTTGTTGAATTTTAGAATTGGCACTTTAGCCCTAGGTGTATAGGTTAAACACATCACATGTGGTATTTTTTGTTAAAAAAGTAGCATGTTGGATAGAAAAAACTACATTAAATGGTCATGAGTGGAAAAATAATTGTTGGCCACTTAGGAGTAAAAGTAAAAAAACATTAAAAAACTAAAAATCCAAGGTGGAAAATCACTTGTTGACCACTTGGGTAGAAAAAACTAGTAATAAAAGGTCATATAATAAAAGTAACTACCAAATACAATATAATCTAGGTCCATTTTTTGTTATTGCAATAAAATTTCCAACCTATATTATCTTCACCTATAGCCTCTTACGTTATACAAAGTCTACTTTCAATTTGTTGCAGGTAACTTTATATAGACTCACAACATCTACTAGAGTTCTTTAGCGGCCTAGATCCTCATTTCCACTATAGATCTAAAATTTATCATATAAAATTATCTAAAATTTTAAAATGAGTGCCATATTTATTTCTCTTTTGATGAGTATTTTTTTATATGCATAATTTTTTTAGGTCCCCAAAATTAACTTATAACCATTAATGACTATCTTCTTCTTATAAAATTGTCATCTCCAATAACAACATATAGTATTTAAACCCCATTCCTTTATTTATAATCACACGAGTTAATTTATTATCCTTAGGTTCATTATATAATCTTATGTTTGTCTTAGCTTATAAGGGATCCATTAGTTTAATGGCAATGAATTCAACTTCAAACTAAACATTGCCAAAAATTATTTTCTTATAACATTGGTGAAGTAGCACATCCTTTTTCCATCACTCCAAGGATATATTCACCAAGGCACATTATATGATGATCTTTAAAATATCATAGATTTCTTCATTCCATCCAATTTATGGCTTCTAATGGAATTTCTCAATCAAGCATAGTTATTCATCTACAATCAAGATATTATTGATCAAACTAATACATTGAAATATGTACTTATGTTATAAATTTATAATAGTCTATTTTTATTATAATTTAATTTTTTTGTATATATTTAGTATTTTTATGGCATGACAAATTATGAGTACTCCCACATGTATTGTACCCTCTTACTCCCATGTCATCCCAATGCCTTGTATTTTCATTCCACCCCATGTCATGCCTTCGTTTCATTATTTTTTATGGTACCCTATAAAGATATGATTTCAAAAATACACTTACATATCATCATATTGGATGTGTGCACCCACATTATTCCATCTATTTCACTTCAGATTAATTGAAACACTAAATTTTTTGGGGGAGGGGACAAGGCAAAATCAAGGATAATTGGCACAAGTAATCTTTTACGGACACGTTAGATATAAATTTACACAAAAAAAATAACCAAATTTAGGGCACATGATCCAAATTCTATAAATTCACTATTAAAAGAATGAAAATCATTATCATCTTACTATTAGCTATCCCAAACCTAAATTTTTCTTCCTTTAATAAAGGAATGTGTTATTTTTGAATTATCATGAAGCCATGAGAGTAACACACACAAAAAAAAGTAGAGACACATAGGAAAAATGGGAGGTGATATGTGGCAAATGGAACCAATGGACAATACATTATTGAGAAATAGTCCATGGATAATGGATCTTTTATAAAATGTACGGTGGGTAGTCTTCATTGAGAGAGTTAAAAGGTATGGCATGGACATAATCTAATTTTTTTCCCACACCTTGCATAATGATAGAGCTAATATCAAAATATTAGGAGTAGTCTTAATAGAGGAACTAATATCTAAGTCCATTAATTTACTTATTTTAGGAGATGGGTGGATATAAATACATGTACTTGTTGATACCTTGGGCATGATTTATTAGGCAAGGAGACCAAATTGAATTTAATGCTCAATGCACATGTAAGTTATCTCTCCCTACTTCTTAACACTAAGTCACTATATTTATCATCAAATACTTTATATGGGAAGTTAGGTTAACCTTATTATATACTCCTCATTTGCATATACTAGTTCACCTAAGACATGGCCATATTGTAAATATTCTCAATTAATTTCTAAAGTTATTGAGAATAATGGCTAAATAATATCAAAAATGGAAACATGTAGCACTATCCCCCGATTACTTTATTACTCTAATTATGAAAAAAAAATTGGCCACTAATAGGCCTGATATCAATTGGAAAAATTTATGGTAATGACCCATCTTCTACCTCATAATTTTACTTATCCTAGGGCACTAATAACATATAGACTTGTAGTATCTCCTCCACCTTTCAAAATGTGAAAGGCTTTTGAAGCCTCATTTAGTAGACCTAAGAGGCACTCCCATAGGTTAAGATCCAAGGGAGTGAGGGAAATACCATCTTCCTCTAATTTAGTAATAATTAACATTTCCTCAAAAAAAAAATTCTTGAAGAATATTTTAGCATGAGTGAGGAATAAATAGGGTAAGGTGATAATGAGGAAATAACTAGCATACGTTTAAGGTCTATATAAGAAGAAATAAAAGATGATCCTGCTAAAAGTGAAATTTTAAGAGGAAGAGAGGGAGGAGATTATTATTAATGATGAAATTAAAGAAGAAGAAGAGGGGGATAAGTTTATAGTGGCATAAGAAAGAGAACACACACATGTTCCTCCTATCCAAGAAGTAAGTGGTCATGACAAACTCTTGATTTCATATTAGGAAATAGAGCTTATAATGATAATAATTTTGGGGCTAGAAGCAAAAAAAAGAGGATTGGATACATTATCTCAAGTGGAAACTAAATAATAAGATAGAAGATTTACAACACAAGAACTTATAGTTGGAACACAATAACTTGCATCAGAGACATAATAACCAAGATCAAAAACATAAGAACCTATAGTAGAACCTGCAACATCTACCACTAAATCAATAAATTCTAAAGAGAATTACACCAATGAACTAGATTACATGCCCAAAAAAATTGTCCCAAAAACTAGGTAATTTTTATCTTTTTTTGTTAACTTGATACAATGATGTTTAGTTATTAATTGAATTTTTTTATTGGTTTAATTTTCCAACATTACAAAGGAGTGTGATACACATAATTATCATGCAAGTCATTAATTTATTTACTTTACACTACAAATCTTCCCTAGGAATTACAATACAAATATATTAAAGTGAGGTTAAGATCAAAATTAGTTTCTAAAATAGTTTACTTTATGTTCTTATCAAGGAAGAAGGAAAAGTCTCATTAATATGATGTCTTGAATAGAATGCCTAACTTAATTATAATTTATTGATATAGTATATCATGTAGACATTTAGACATACATCTTAGAGTTAACACACTCAAGAGGAAATAATGTAAAATAATGAAATACTTTAATTTATAATGGATTAATCACTCTAAGGCTCACCAAGAAAGAGTCTCAACTAACACTATATAAAATATACTCTTAGTGATTTTAAAATAAGTGGAGTTACTAAGATACGTTCATCTTGTGGTATCTAACATCTACAAAAACCAAACTTAACATGAAGGGGTTGACAACAACCACATTATTTCAATTCAAATTTTATTTTCTTAATAATATATATAAATTTAATCTAAACAACAAAACACAAGCCCAACACAAGGATGACAAAAAAACACCTGTAACCTATCTTATGACCTAGACTTGATGCCCCCACCACAACTTAGACAACCTACATATTTTCTCCTTAGAATCAGGGTCTAATGTAGTTATCCTTAAATTTATGATGGCCTCCTCTATGAGGCATCATCACTAAAATAGTGTTGACACTCTAAGCCATAAGGGATATAATACATCACCCAAGTCAGGTTATAAATCTCTATACATCCAATACATATTGGGTAATCTCAAAACATCCACTCATCATAAAACCCTTGGATAAATTAAATGTGTGTGTTTACCCAAGCACTACTATGCAATAACATAATGAAATTTAAACATAAAAAGGAAGCTATGTTCCATTAATCCAACAAGAAAAAAGTATCAATAATCTCTAACTTATATTGTTTAAATAAGATCTATCTCTTGAATGGATCTCTAATGGTGACCAAGGTTAAGATATAATAAAATAAACTCACTTATAAAATATTCAAAAAGGGTCAAAACCCCAAAACAACTATACATTTGAGCATATGACATATTTATAAACTAGAAGAATACACATGTGAGGAGAATAATCTACACTTCACACTAATGCAAGTGTTATAAGGATTAATCTTTAATCACATGTTCCAAGAATAGTAAAATTTAGTTAGTCATAATGCTCACTTTAGGAGATCATCCTAAGGGTTAGTTTTTTATGCCTTTACCCACTCCCTGAGTTACCTAAATATCTATAGTGATCCCTTCACATGAAGAATCAGTGGTGTTTATATTTCACCCATTCATAAATGACTATTATATCATAAGTGAAGGCATCTAACCTTCATTGATTAGGCACACTACTAAACTAACATAATTACCCCTTACAGGTAATACCATAGCCACTAGATGGCTAAATCACATCCAATCACTATCCATATATTTCAAGGAGCATAACAAAAAATTTAACTACGTACATTTAGACCTATAAGTTTTAGAATGAAAATCAAGCCTTATTCCATACGTATATTTAAAAATAATTAAAAAAATGACCCTTTTAACCTAACAAAGTGTGACTATGGCCTTACATTTTAAAATTATTTCTAGCTCAAAAT